>OX402532.1:19321703-19666530 GCA_948098885.1 Drepanosiphum platanoidis | reverse complement strand
TTAATTATTTTTCTTTCAATTAATTTCTTTCCCTCTCCCTTACGGATTTTTTTTTTTTTTTTTTTCTTACTCTCGAAAACTTTACTTTGTTTCTCAACGTCCGTCACTGTTAATTTATTGCGAGAAACGGACAAAAAAAAAAAAATAAAAATACTTATCACAATATTTTCCGTATATATCGCTAACTTTTTCCTTTTTTTTTTTTTTTTAATTTTCCAATGTACTATTGTCGAAACAAAACGGTTTGACAGTTCACTACGACACCGTTTATTCCTCAAATAGGGGTCGCCCGGCGTGATTAAATGTAATATTACAATCGCGCCCACATTACAATCGCCAAGTTTAACGACGTTCTAATTATTTGTATAAAATAATAAATAACCTGTTAATTATTAATCACGCGTATACGCCGCATTTGCTGCAGTGTGCGGTTATCGTCGCGTATACGACGACGAGCCGAAAAAAATACATAAAACGTGCTTTTACGGTACGAGAATTACGCGAAAACGTGGTAAATTTTTAATGATTATTTATTTACTCAAACACTTTTGTCGTTCGATTGTTGTTGTGGTCGCGAATGTCAAATGTTTTGCTCGCCATTTAGATGTTCACTATAATTCTACAGTTCTAGCGCGTCGAATTCGTCTCGATAATTAATTAATCTCGTCTGTCGGATGTATCTAACCTCGTAGAAGTATAATATTAACGTGACGCGCGAACCGATTTGTTCGCGGTAAATCTCGGTAGTGGTAAAGAACATTTTAGAAATGTAAAAAATTACCCATCGTCTCGACCACAACGTGGCAACGTCGCAAAATTATAAAATATTTTATTCGGATTATCAATACGAACAACGAAACTGTTCATAAGCTAAATAATTAGAATTTCATTTATTAAAAGGCTAAAGAATAGAGAATCGCCATCGGCGTCCAATCTCTCTAGTGCTCACAAGTAGTATAAATATTTGAAATAAAATAACAATTGAATTTTTAGGGAAGTTCGTTTAAAAATTATTCGCGTATTGTTATATTAACACGTAGTATTTCACTCGCATAAAATGTTTGTCAGATCTTCTTTTTTTTTTCGAAATTTTATTACGAATTCGCGATCTCGTCGTTTTATCTATCCGTCTCACGTTCTCGTTCTAACAAGGTTGAAAATTTAACGATTCATTTTTCCGTAAACTACAACACTTTAAAAGAGAGTTATAATTTATTTCGCTCGTGTGACATTAATGGTGTATGTTTTGCTGCAATAAAGTAACGAAATTAAATAATAGTTATCTGTAGTGCGTAAATCATTATGACGTAAACAATAGAGATAATAATTTTTGTTTTTTTTTTTTTTCAAGCAATACATTTAAATGTTTAGCTATTTATGATTCTTTACCGTGACAATATATATTCACCGAATAAAACATCCGCAGAAACGTGTTAAAGAAATATAAGTAAATACCCACCAAAATGTACACGGCGTTATTAATTTATTTACGAGCGAGTGTAAATAATTTGTTGTAAATAATATATCGTTTTAAAACAGTATTGGATTTAAATTATTTAGTCTGAATTCGAATAAAAAAAAAAAAAAAAAAATGAATGTATTTATCATTAAATATAAAAAAAAAAAACGACGGTGTCTATAAACGGGCCGAGTAGTGCAATACCGGTTAATATTTAATCATTTTTTTTCGAATTTGCAATTCGTTACATTTATTGTTTTAATCGATTCGACGTCAGTACGTATTTGGTTTTCTGTTTTCTGAACTGTAGTTTAGTGAAATATAATAGTTGGGAGAAATAAAAATAGATTGAAGGTTTATTCGAGTAAACGGTTTTTTTTTTAAAAAAAAAAAAGCATAAATACCGGTCGTAGTTCTCAATTTCGAGAAGTTCGGTCGCCCCAGATACATTTCCTCGTATAAATATTCGAGAAACATAGTATTCGTTAAGACTCCTCCGCGTGCTCGTCTAAAAAACACTGTTTTAATGAAAACAAACTCAAATTGACCTTTCAAAGTAATTTTTTTTTTTTGCTATAGATTATCGACTTGAATACAAGTAGACTAATCGCGCAGACATTAATTAATTTAATTATCATATTTCATTTCTGATTCTCGTAAATTATTTTCGAGTGTTCAAGCCGAAAAGTTGCTAAACAGAGTCATTAAAATGTCGTACGTTTTTCTTTCTGTCGACTGTGTGACATATTTTTTTTCTACACTTTGAGAGCATTTTTATTTTATTTTTTAGATCACCTAATAATATATTTAAATTAACGATTTGGCTGTTTAATAATAATCACCCAATTGTATACGCTATAAAATATACACGCGGTAATCTACACAAAACATAATTTTGTTTCGAAAGAAACACTAAAAAAAAAAAAAAAAAAACTGACACGGCGTCTCTTCAACTTTTAACGATATTCGGTAGTCAAATTAATTTTTGCTATTTTTTTCTCTCTCTCTCTCTCTCTACTCTGCAACTTCTAAATGACATAAAGTCGAAGTATAAGTGACAAAATGTATTCCGTTTTTAATAAACATTCTTTGACAAGTCCACTGATCGATGTTCAGAAAATGAGTTTTAAGCGGTAGATGTTCTCGAATACAAAATATATAAACGGTAACAAATCATCAGACACTATTATTTTCGTTCTTTCCGCGCGTCGCGACTAAGGAGAATGATAAAAATTAAACAACAGTTAATTCGTCGACGTTATTATAAATAATAATATGACGATAAATATCGTTGGACGTTGAAAACAATAGCGTTTTATTGGTTCTATTAAATCGGGTCAATGTGTTTGTTACACAATATTATTACATAGTATTATAACTATGTGTGTGTAGTCAAACCGAACGGAATAAGTAAACGATAAACAGTTTTTTTTTCGTTCCAAACGAAATCGTTTCAAACCTTTTTGTTTTCACCGAAACGTGATTTTGATCGAACAAACCAGAGATAGTAATTATAAGGAATATAATTTTTATTAAAAAAAAAAAAAAAACCCAATTGAAATGAGAATTATATTAACATATTATAATTTCGAAATATTTTGAATCGTAACGTCCTTTTAATTTCGAGGCCGGATAACTTTGTTATTATTTTCTTTGTAATATAAACACGACCGGTACGTATATTTTTCAGCCGTTCCGATGATTACGGTTTTTAATTTAATCAAGCCAAGTTTCGTCGTTTTTCACTAATTGAAATTAAAAAATAAAATAAATATCACAAAGGATGAATCTATTATAGTCATACGAGTGTAGAAATTAATAAACGCGTTAGTACGCGGGTAAAGGGCGAGATTGCGGCGAAACCACAATGAAATAAAAACGGGGAATTTTAAAAAATTAACATTGTCTGTTGTGTTTGAATCGATTTTGATTAGGATTTTGAATCGTCAACGAAACGCGACATACAAGACCCGTTGGACTTGTACGCGCAGATCAAATATTTTTGATATTAACGAATCCTGAAAACCGAGTCGGTCAAATTTGTCTACGAACACTTGTAAACGAAAACGTGTACGAGGTACGTACTTTATTTCTCTTACTTAAAAAGACGTTACTAATTTTTCCCGAAAATTGTACTTATCTTTTGACGTTTTTACTCGAAAAAATAATTATAATACCATCGCGATAATTATTATCCTTGGCGTACGAGGATTGATTTTGGACAGTTGGTCTTCTATGAATACCTCAACAATTGTCGCACGTATCGAGTTGATTTTTGATTTTGTTTTCGGTTCATTTGAAATCGAAAGTCCAAACTGATACGGATTTGTCGGGGGGGGGGGGGGCGCCGACGACGACTTTCTCGATGACAATACGATTTCGACGGGTACTGATAACGATCGATACAATTAACCGTTGTCTAATCATTAGACGTCACAAAGAAATATAATTTATATTTACTACGGTCGGTGTTGGTTATTGATTTTCGATCGACTTTTTTTCTTCAATATTTCTTTTTCGACACCGTGTTGCAATTAAACTTTCCATAATTCGGTCGCCTCACCGTTAATACAAACATAACAACGAAACGAAGACGCATAATCATTATTCGTTTGCTAATGATTTATCGTCAAATAATAAACCATTTTAGTGTTTATGGTCCTACTTATCTCTGGAAACGTACTTAATCATATGTAAAGTGATCTCCATAAATAATAAAACACGTGGTAAACGAACACTATGTGTGTTATACAGCCGTGTCCTTAATGTACATATTGTAGGTAGTTAAATGTTATTCAGTACTTTGCGCTACATAATCCATATTTCATGAGAAATTGTATTCTAAGATAATTCATAGAGTATTATGGCGCGTCATAGCGTTTTGAACAGCGAAAAACCCATAAATCGATTCGCATACGATACCCCGAGAATAGCTAACGAGACTGAATAATTAATAATCGTATAATAATAATAATAATTAAGGACCAACATTGCAGTAGTTTTTCTAATCGATATAATAAATGAGATTTTCGAAAATAAAATGTTGTAATAATTGATCTTTTTATAAAAAAAATAGCTAGCTCACTCGTTTCATTTAAAATCAGAAAAAAATAAAATATAATTCGTCGAATTTTAGATTTCTTTTCGTTTATAATAAATTCCGATTGCTATCGGATATCAGCTCTCTCGACGACGACGACGACGAGCGAAAGTGACGACTGTTTTTCGAAAAAAAATGACTAGTTTTCAATAACGTTGTTTGATTGTTCGAAACCGCGGAGTGTCGGTTTTAATTGTGCGCGAGACTGCGTTTAATGTGACGAGGAAAAAAAAACGTTTACAACGCTTAAAACGTCGATCGTTGGTGTTATATTATTATTGTTTACGAGCGCGCGTTATTATCGCAATAATACCTATTGCGAATTGGCGCGTCGTGTTAAATTTCAGGAACAACACGGCAAACGCCTCGTCGCAGACGCGATAAAGTTTTGAAATAATATTCAGTTAATTAATTAAAATTAAAAACGCATATACCATAAAAACGAGTCTGGGCGCGAAACGTTTCGAGCGGCGGCGGCGGCGTTTCCCCTCTCTTAATGTCCAATGCCGAATCGTATTTGTGCGTTTAATTTACACTCGGGCTCGGTTAATGTCGATCATTTTCAAGATAGTTAACTGAAATTAACATAGAAAGTAATCGTTTTCTTTTGTACGCCGCCGGGCAAACGGCGCGACCGTTTCGTTTTAATCGTCCCCGCGTAGCCAGCCGCCCGGCAGGCGAATTCTCAAACGCCGCCGCCCCGGGTCTCCGCGCACAATAACGCGCGCGAAACGAGTCTTTAATTTTCGCATTTAAAACCAAACGCAGTCGTCGTAATGTTACGCGGCGGCGTCTCTGTTATGACTACCGATGGGTTCGTTATATACTTAGTTTTGGCAACGTTTACATTCGTCTCCGCGCCGCCGCCGCCGCCCGTGACCTTTTGACCAAAAGAATAACAAACGCCGTCGTCGTCGTATTATTATTGTTATAATCGTCATTATTATTGTAGACCGAATCGTCCGTTTGATTTTTAAACAGTTTGTTTTACTTGTTTACGGACCGGAGGACAAACATCCCCCATCGGGCCGCGTACTCGATTCGTTATATTTTTACAGCGCGGTCCATTTTTGATCAGTTCACGTCGCGCGGTCTGTAACGGCTAAATCGTCGTGCGGCCGCAGTTTATATACGAATATATAGGTATTACCACCGCGTCGACCTTTACCGTCGACGCGCACACGTCAATAAGTGCTTATTTAATATTGATGCGCGGACGTTATAACGAAACAACGTCGTACAAAACGACATCCATTAATAATTGATACGAGACATCCGAGTTCTGGGTAGTAGTGCCCGCGAACATTATATACATATCGTTCGTCGTCCCGTCGCGGACGCGAATTTCGAAACGTTTTTAGTCGTACGGCGGTGTTATTATTTAATATCGTATTTTGAATTTCGCCGTGCGCACACGTTCGGCTTCTCGGTAGAAGAAGAAAAAACAAGCAAACGTATTGTCGTCGAATAAAAACACACGACGCGCGACGTTTTGTTTCACGACCAAATCATCGTCATCGAACATTATGTTTTTGGCTTTTTTTTCTCGTCATTCGTACTCGCGGCAAACACTCGCGTTCCCGTTGCGTAATATTTACAGTTGTCGCGTACATTTCGTGCCTTTCACTGGAAACCGTAACGACAAACTGTAACCGTTCGCCACATTCTACGTCTAGTTTTGACTGTAAAACGTCACTCGATACTGTCCCGGTAGCGTTTTGAACGATTCTTTAGCTACTCATTAGCTGTTTTTATTTAAAAAAAACCACCCGAAAGACCTGAATAATTTTTTCCACCGGATATTTATCGACGAGTAGGGGGGGTTTCGACCTACTAGAGATGTTTCTAAATCGTAAGTACTTAATCACTCGAAACGAGCGTAAATAATAGAATATAAGATTATCGCGACGTGATAAAGTTTCTAACTTCTAAAACGCGTCACATCTTAATGTTCACACAAAATTTTCCGGAGTCAGTTTTGCGAAAAAAAAGTCATCACACAAACAAAGCGAAAAAACGTCGTGGCTTGTTTTCGAAATTCAGTTGTATAGAGACGGGGGATATAACTTTTCAAATGCAATAATGCCATAATTACGCTTCAAAGTCGTTGAAACTTCTAAAAACTATTTTATTAAAACCGTTAATGCGCCCGGGGCAGGTTCTCTTCGTTGGGCTAATACCGTTTTGGGAAATCTACGAAACGACAAAAGAGTAAAAGGAATAAAAAAAAAAATGTTGAAATAACGGCGATAAAAAAAAAAAGGGGGGTTAAAAATAATGACGACGGAAAGAGACGAGCGTTCGAGTGTGTGATTATAGTTTTTGCGCAGACGCGATTGCAGTTTCGGAAATATTTAAACCAATCGCGTGGACTTTGGTAAAAGTCTACTGCAGACTCGCATTGACGACGGCGTGCGAGAGTTCAGAAAAAAAAATGATACGTTTTACTTACTATTTTTATAACAGCTGACCTAGGAAATTGTGTTTTCGGCTATTTATCGACATTTAAATCGTATAAATAACCTACTCCGGACAGTTCCGATCATTTCGCGCGAGCCCTGAACAGAGGACTAAGAAAGAAAGATTCGTTTGTGTTGGTAAATAAATATAATATTAAACATCGGACGTTTTATAAACTTGATCCAATAGATTGGACGTTTGCAGAAAAAAAAATCGTTGAATCGTTACGCGTGTTAATCGTATCCCATTAATATCATATTTTTCGATTAAAATATGTGCGCCCTCGAAATAAGATGGTAAAAATGGAAAACGATTCTCCACCGTTTATTAGATGTCGCGATTGACGTACGACCTTTTCGTTGGACGTTTCTATTTTCTTAGAAACGCCCGGCGCGAAGTAGTATCAATCTATATATTTATACTAGCTGTCACTTTAAATCACTTTTAATATAACAAATCGAAGTACTTAATAATGAAAAACAGGATACTGATATTTATTATTTTACCCACATTTCACAATTATGAAACACGTGTATATTTTTTAATTGAAAATGATTCGCAAAAAGAATTCATAAACAATGATAATGGTTACAGAATAGGTAATAACGTATAAAACGTTAGATTTTTAAAAATATTTGTGGTGGGTCACCCTTAACACCTAGGGGGTTTAAAAAATAGTTTATGTCCTTTTGTCAGAGCTACCAAATATAATATACAGAAAATTTCATGAAAATCGGTCAAAAAGCCGTTACGGAGGAGTTCGATAACAAACACCGTGACTGGGAGAATTTTATCTCGATTTCAAGTGAATTTGTAAAACACGACTCGGAAAAATAGTGTAACGAAAACCCGCCGTTATACCGCTACAGAAATAATAATAATAATAAAAATACGACGACGACGACGACGACGACGTATTCTAATTAAAAAGTCGATTACGCGTTTTCGGCGGCGGCGGCGGAACAACGGGTGTGCGCGCGTGTCGGCGGCGGCGGCGGGCGTGCACGCGCAAACGGAACGACTCGCGCGTTCCGAGTGCTTTCGTTTTTCTCGATAAAACTTTCAAACGACGGACGTGACGAGGAGGGTTCGCGACGAGAATGTATTCGCAGGAATTCAACGATTAATATGTAAATAAGCGTTGCGAAATCCGAGTGCGTGCGCGCGGCACAGACCCCGCGGAGGATCGGGCCGGCGGCGGCAGCGGGAGAGGCTTATCGCGCGCGCGGCGAGACGGATGTACGGGGACGACGACGACGACGACGTGAGAGAGACGATCGGCTGCAGAGGAAAACAGTGTGGGCGGAACGAGCGGGTTAGAAGAGCTGAGGCGTGTGGGCAGAGACGGGGGGGCGAAAAACAGCCGGAGGGCATTGAAAATCGCGAACGCCGCCGCGGTGTTCGGGTGCGGCGGCGGCGGAATAAATTTCGGACTCGCGCGTAAAGGTTGGCCGGATAATAATAATCCGGTTATTCTTATATCGCGTGATTATTATTATTATTCTCCTCCGCGCGCCCTTTGTCAATCCCACAGCGGCGGCGGCGATGACGACCGCGGACGGATCTTAAAAGTTTACCCCCTTCGTGGTGCCGACGGTCGGCGGAGCAATAAGGGTTTTACAGGAACGAAGGACGGTGAGGGAGAATATAGGACTCGCGCTCATTATAATACACTGTACTATTGCGGCGTGCGAGCCCGCGTATATATATGTGTGTGTGTGTGCTCCTGGCTGCGGTGTTTATGCTAATCGACGCGAGAGAGGTGTTTTGTTTAAAGCTAATAAGCTTAAACAGGATATCAAGAAGTATGTCAACGCGTGTGTATATATACAGTGAGCGCCGCAGACGCCGCCGCCTCGGAGAGTGAACGTCTTTCGCAAAAGTTTTCATACTTTTGTTGTACGACCGCGCGCGCGCTCGCGCTTTTCTTCTTCGCGTTGTAGTCTCTTTCTGTAGCCGCGAACAATAATTCCTCGCCTCTCTCTCTACCGCTCGTCGCCGCGGGTTTTTGCGCGTGGCTTACGGCGTTAATCCTGCCCACATCTGTCTGTGTGTGTGTGCACGAGAGCCACCCCCCCCCCCCCCGACTTTTGGCCGTTAACAGTTTATATTTTTTCGTGCGCAAAATGATACTCGCTCGCTACACCTTCCGCGGTGCGTTTTGTCATCGTCGAATATCGTCTACTGCCGCAAAGTTTTCCGAACGTAAATTTTCCCGACCGCATGAAAAACTTACGCGATTCGTTATGGCGCGGGGCAAAGACGACGTTAGAAAAATCGACGGGCGAGCACTGTTTTGCGACTGAAGATTACTCGTCGGTGTTAGAACCCGAGACTGCGGCACACTCGTCCTCGCAAACAAGACCGGAATGAGATTTTCGATTTGCCCCAACACGAAATATTGGAACACAAAAAAAAAAAAACGGGGCCATTATAATGTATTTTTATGCTTCTTTAATATCAATTCGATTTACGAAATCGCCCTCGTGTGACGGTAATCATATCACGCGCTCGACCGTACGCTCCAAAGACTGGGAAAAAGTTCACGTCACCACCGGTAACGGACAGTAATAATAATAATAATAATAATAATAATAATAACAATAACGGCGGCGATATATTCGATGCGAAATAACGCGTGTAACACATAATAATAATAATAATAATTTACGTTCGCCTCGGCGGCGTCTCGGTATATAGTTTGTTAATAGTTTGGAAGCGGCGAGATAAGATTATTATAATAATATCACGACTATATAGATATGTATAATAACGCGTACGAGTGTTTAGTGGAAATAGCTTACTACACGTACGTGTCGGGGGAAGGGTACTCGCGGAGGGCGGCGCCCCGGAGTAAATCGTCGTGTGTGTGTTGACCGTACCTACGACGACGACGACGACATAATAGTAATAATAATAATAATAATAAAGTATGAGCCGGGGACGGGCTCCGGCAGTAAATTTCGGGAAATGTAATTAAAACCAGTCCGGCGAGACTGCGCTGGCGCGAGCGCGCGGCGAAAAACGATGACACCGCCGGCGCGACGAGTCCTGCGACTCCTTCGGCCATTACGGCACCACCACCACCACCACCCTCCCCCCATCCCAGCCGTCCTGTATCCCGTGTCCCGCGTATCGCTCGCGCGTTTCCTTCCGGATTAATTAAACCTGCGGATACGGCTAAATCGGCACTTTGTGGCCGCCCCGAAACTTTGCGCCGGACCGCGCACCGGGCCGGCGCGGTGGCGGGGTGGCAAGGGACAGGAATTATTGTTATTATTACGTATACGCCGTATCGGGGGTGCGCTCGTCGTCGTCGTCGTCGGGGCCGAATAGTTTACCGCGTCTCTTTCGCGCCGGGTCTGCGCGGCCGGACCGCGCGCGATATCGTTAAAATAAACGCACCGGGACAACGGCGAGACGACGCGAAACGTCGAGTTTTCAAGGATCGTCGTCGCGCGGACACGGAGAAAACACCAAACGACCCCGCACAATCGACCGACCGACCGACCGATTCGGTGTTGTTGGCCTGATACGACGTTTTAAAATTATTTTTCCGTTTCACACTATTTTCGACGGAAAAAACGATAGAGTTATAAAGACGGATACACTTAATTTATTTACGCGGAATAAATCTCCGACCGCCGCCGTCAAATGTTCCCGAAATCACGCCCCCCCCCGAAATGATATCGCGGCGAAAGCCTTTTTTCCTAGCTTTTTATCATCGGCGGGCGTGGCCAACTCGGAACTACGAGTATATACGTATGTAACGCGGCGAGTATAACTTTCGCCGTAGTCTGGGCGTCGGAGGACCGAAACCATCGTCAAAACAGTTCGGGCGCTTTACAAAGACTGTATATTAGTTTCACGTGGCACACTCGCACACATATATATATGTATTGAGCAAACTCGAAAGTCCGACGAAAGCAGAAGTTATTCGCCGCGAGGAATCGTGACACGTCACGAAGACCTCGGTCGCATTACACGCGGTCTCCGGAGGGGTGCGTAATTCATCGAGGGCTAGTGACGACGTCGTCGTCGTCCACGCTCTCTCGTCCGCCGCGCCGCGTTCGAACGGGGGAGAAGAAAACACAAAAAAAAAAACACTATCGCCGAAACGACCGGGAAAAGCATTTCCGCGACTCGTCAACGCACGGCGCGGCGACGACGACGGTGTACTGAGAATCGCGATGTATAGGAAACGAGGGCCATAGTGCAGCGACAGCAGTTATATTGCTCCGTTGTTGCCCCGGTGGGTCTTAATCCCGCCCGCCCCCGCCGTAATGAACGGAATTATGGCGGCCATAAGTCGTCGTTTATAGAAGGCCCTGCCGAGTGTTTTTCCGCGGACGCCGATTAAAAGTTCCGGCCTTGACATAAACTAGTTCATTACCGTTGAAAGAAAACCGACATTAGTTTAAATTTGGCCCCACCGGCCCGCCGTCTCACGAAAGGGTCACCTTTTCTTTTATGGTCGGACATTTACCTAACGTACCGGTCCGGCTAATGGCCGCTGAAGTTCGTTTACCGCTTTTCTTTCCACCGCCCGCCATCTGTACCGAAATTTCATTCACTCGGACCCGGTCCGCGCCCGCGACCTCTCTCCCGCTCGACGTAGGACCCGCCGACATTCCGAGGATTAAACATCGACGCCCCGCGACCGTCGTGTGGTCGTTGGTTCTTCTTTTCGCCCGAAATACTGTGAAATATTTTTCTCGTCATAAGTGAAAAATTCCCGTGCGCGGCCGATTTGTGTTATGTACAACAACACGCGTCGTCGTCGAGGATTTCATTTCGGGAAGAGTCTGAACACATTTTTTGTCCCTTTTCCCGAGCAAAGTCGCAATTTTTCCATATTACTTTTCTACTCACTATTATATGGCTTTTCGTGAAAAGAAAATTATTATAAGCAAGTCTAAAAAATACTAACGTTCGAACTCTGGCGCTTTATTTCTATACCACAAAGTAAAATATGACTATATGATTTTACAAAGTATTTTATTTTGATTAAGATCACGATTCTATGGGTAGGTACTCAAACGTTTCGGAGTGAGGACTTTATATATTATTTACCAAGTATATATACATTGAATGGTTTATCGAACGGCATCTGTACGGCAGGTATTTATTGTAAAACATTGAAAAGGGGATTTTTATTTTCATAAACATTATTATCGTTTCTAATCGTTACAGTTGTTGGAAAGTGTACGTACAAAATAAGACGAGCGTAAAAACACGAATCAATCGCAACGCGCCAAATTTGAATAGACAAAAACAAAACAAATGAAATGTATTTACTAGCCACGTGTCCGGGGAAAAAGACCGACTCGCGTTAAACGAACTCGTACGGATCATAATGCGAAGGACGATAGCGATCGCACTGTTACAGCCAATAACTGGGCGCGAATAAGACGGAGTTGCCACACGATTGAACCCCCCCCCCCCGAGGATTAAGTAAGTGCGTCCGCTCGTTTGATTATTATCTATTCGAATCGTTAAAATAGTCCAACCGTATACTTTGGTTACGTTACGAGCGAATTCGCTACGATTTTAATTCGCCCTTGTTTTATACAAATACCGGGGGGTACCTATTATGTTATAATTCTACAAATTAGTTTAAAAGTTTCCGCTATTTTCAATGTACGTTTCGTTTTATTGTAACCCAAAGTTATACGTATAATAGATACGTATTAGGTGGCGCAATAATAGTTCATTCTTTAAACTTTTAATGGTTTAATTTTAATGCAACGCTTTCCGGTACGAACGCCAACTACAATTTGTACGCGTCTAATTTAACTTATACGTTCGGATATACGAATGCCGACAATAACGTAAGTAATTGACGGCTATTCGTTCTCTACTCCGTTTTTATAATATCACTTTTACACTACCAGTATATTTTGAAGTTTACTCGAAAAACACGGCGGCGCGAATTAGTTTTGTATTCAGGATAGAGTAGTTGATTCGATTAGATTCTAATCATTAGAATGTTTCAGAAAAAATATCATATTATAATATTTCCGATAGCTTAAAAGCGAATTTAGTATACTCGTATAGACACGGTCGACGAGAACAACTGCTGTACTGTGTCTGGCGTTCATAGTTTAACAATCCGTACTCGAAAATATAAATACAATTAACTATTTTTTATTAATTGCTTACCTATTTTAATTATCGCGGAAATAATTCAACTAAACGGCCTTAAAATGAAAAATTAATTAATTTCGAAATTTAACAAACATAATAAGCGTTTGATTAAATATTATAATATAATATATATAATAATATTCAAGGTAATATTCACGTCGAAAAGAATGCAAAAATGAAAAAAGGAACTCTTTGATAGTTTATTTCGTGTCAAGTAATATTCGAAAAATGTTGACATTGATTAAATACTTCAGTAATTGAGTTGTTTTTATAGCCAGTCAATTAGCGACTCTTATTCATTAGGAATTTATAGGAACTATATAAGAAAAACATTAAATGAAATTAATTGCGCCTCCAGTCAATATTATGACTATGATATCGTCGAGGAGTTGAAAATATTAAAACCAATTAAAAAAAAAACGACCTTTGGAATATAATAAAAATATAACTTAATCTTCTAATATTGGAAATCGGTAATATATTTACAAACGAATGAGAACGTCTTAGTTTTGTAATATTATTTATTTCGCGTGCAGTAAATATATACGAAAATGCGATCCCGATCGGAACGCTATTCTTTTGTTTCTTCTACGTCGCGCGAGAGAACATGATAATAATATTATGTGTCGGGACTACGCGGCGCGTAATATAATGTCTCGTTTATTTATTTCATTTGCGCGTTAAATCGAACCGTCTTTTAATATAACGCGTGGTAAACAGCAGCGATACGTATTTCGCGCGGATACGACGACGATAATATTATTATAAATCCGTTCGCGTGAAAAATACATATTTTACCGAAATAATTAACCGTTATATTATAGTATAGTAGACGACGACGGTGTAATAGGTGGTATTATAAGCGCAGTGCCGGTCGGAGATAATTTTTCCGAGTGCATTAATGCGCGTATATCGATTTAATTTGAAAAAAAAAAAAAAAAACTGGCGAAAAAATCAATATCGTCGATAACGACGACAATCACTGCGGATTATACTTCGAACAACGCGTAGTGTTTCCTGTGGAATTTAATCCATTAATATTGCTCTCGAACTATTACATAAAAAATTATTACGACTATAATATATTTCCATACCTTAATAAAAGCGGAACGACGACGAACACACAGTATATACAGTAAATATAAATGATATTTCGAAAAAAGAATACACGACGAACGATATAGACGAGAAACGATAACGACGGTCGCGCACGGAAATCACACCTCGTGTCTCTCTTTCTCTCTGGTCCGCCGCGACGACGACGTACGAAATATTTTGACGCGCCGCCGCCGCCGCCGCCGTATAAATAAATAGTATCGTTACGTGTATATCATGATATCGTTTTAAAATTCGTTTTCGATGTTCGACACGTTTCATATCGGAATCCGCGCACCCAACAATAGTGAGTAGGACCTCATTAATCCGGACTAATCGGGACTCTAGGTTGTCCGGATTAAAAGAAATAACCAAAAATCAGTTTTTAAAAGTTTTTTCCACGAGCTAATTAGCAAAGTTAACGGTTTTAAATCTTTGACAGTAGATGCGAAACCGATAATGTAATCTTTGAGATTCTGTTACGTAAACGGAAATTTGTAGAACTCGTTTTCGTGTTTATTTTCATTCACGTATTAAACGGGTGTGTCCGGTTTAAACAAAGTCCGCATCGATGAGGGTTTACTGTATTTGTATTTGCCTTTTTTGAATCCACTCGAACTTGTCTATTCGTTTCGTTCGGCGGGTGCGACCGAGTGCTGTTGCAGCGGTTCTTAACCTGTGGTCCGCGGCCCCCTGGGGGTCCGCAATACTCTTGTCGGGGGTCCGCGGCAGCCTTAACACCTAACACAAGTCAATACGTGACACGAGTGCATTGCTACAATATTTTTGAATTATTATTTATTTTTTTCATATAAAATTATAAAATTCGACAAAAAATTGTTAGGGGTCCGCGATTTGTAAAAATCTTTCATCCGTGTCCTACAAAAGGTTAAGAACCGCTGCTGTTGTATTTATCTATTTTCGTTGAACGAATATCAGGGAAAAAAATCAAATAGCCCGGCGCGATAGGAAATCAATACGATTCGACGTACGCCCGGATCTGTGAACCGGCAAACGATATATTTTACGAGCAGGAACCGATCGTCTGCGGTCGAAAAGTATCGACCAATCGTGTTGTACCTCGCCGCCGCGTAAATGGCATCCGTTAGAGTATGTCGTCCCGTATCGCCGCGAAGGACAAAATAAGAACGATAAACGGCGATATTATTATAATGTAAACACAATGGAACGGCTGTGGCGGAGGGCGACGACGACGACGACGACGACCGGTTGCCGTGACGTATTTATACGAGTATTATATCGCGCGCGCGTATACGTAGTATTGCGATGTGATTCGCAACGCGCGAGTATTTTATCGTCCGGTGAAATCGTCGCCGGCGATCTATGACGTTTTCGCGTCGTGTATCCACTGGTACGTACACGTTAAGTCGACCGCTCGTTGCAAAAACAACAACGCAATAACACGCAGTCCGGTCGGCGACGCGTGAAGTGTGCGGTGCACTGTATATTATCATGCGTCTCGCCGGTCGTAATTCCCGGCGGGGAACCGCGGTAAAGACGTCGCGCTCAGAACAACTGCGCCGCCAGAGTCGAGGCGATCGCTCTTTGGACACGTCGTCAAATCTCTTCCGTCCACACTGTATTCATCGCAGACCACCATCGTTAGACGAACGCTAGGATGTGAAAACAATCCGTCTGTACGATTACAATATTGATTCGGTTTCCTCCGAACGTCCTTTCAACGTTCCGATTCAAAATAACAATATACTCGATTGAAATAAAAAAAAACATTAAAAACGCGTGTGTGTTTGTGGAAAAATAGGGAAATATACGTTCAACTAGGTACTTTTAAACAGATCATTACAAACGTATTTGAAATGTCCATCGAAAATCCCTTTTAATTTATTGTAAATAATTTGTATGCAATGAAAATCAAAACTATCGCTGTTTCAATAGAATAGGGAAGACTCTGACGATCATATATTTCTTTCATTGAGGACCCGTTTAAAGTAAAAAACAAAACAAAAAACGGTGTCGACCGCATAATTTTATCGACAATAAGTGTGTTAATAATAAATAACTTTGCAACTGTCGATCGCTGTATAACGCGTGTTACGGAATATTTATCGCTAGAGAAATGATAATATTGTATCGTTTAAATCTCGATTCGACGCGGGTTTAAATTTTTTATTTTAAAAAACGTTTATATAAATGCGTTTGCGCGTCGTATATTTGTCGGGGCTCTCGCGGTAGCTGTGCGTTCGCGTTTCGCGCGACCTCGGGGTTGGAAAGACGGAACCGGAGGACACCGGACAGTCCTCCGGTAGGGATGGGATTTGCTGGAGATTGCGAACTGCGCGCCGAGTCCACTGGAAATCGGCGCGATCCTCGTGTGCGACGACGACCCCGCGCAATATCCTGCGGACCGCCGCCGAACCGATACGCGCCGCCGGAAGGACGATGCCGCGGGCGCGTGTGACGATAACGGCGGCGGCGCACACTGGGAGGAATACGATTTCTAGCTGGCCAAAAATAGAAAATTTCAGTATCGAATAATGGTTATTAATTTACAGATATCTGTTTAATACTACTTGGTGATAATGAATATAACAATAAAGATAATAATATTTATGCCAATATGGTAGATTATCACCGTTTAAGTTATTTCTAATGCTGAATTGTATGAAACAGCACGTTATACAGTCAAGTTGAATAATATTTTTTTTCCATCTGTTAAAATAAAATTTTTATAATTTGATTTTTAAAAATATTAAATGGATACTCCTACAATGAATTTCCAAGGTATGTTTTATTTAAAATTTATTTTTTTATACTTATATAATACGTGTATATGTGTAATAAATTCATAAAAAATGGGTTTTGTACATGTATTAGAGGGGCAATATTTCTTGGGGGCTCTTGGAGGGTAAATGATTTTTTTTTTATAAGCAGAAACATATATTCTTCAAAATATTTTATTCAGAAGTTACCCCAATTTACCCGAAATTGAAATATTTATATTTTTCTAAATAAAGAATTTTTCGAATTTTTCTAGTTTCACCCCTTTTACCCGTTTTAACCCCCTTAAGGGTCGAATTTCGGAAAATCCTTTCTCAAGGGGACTCTACTATGTAAAACGAAACTACTGACCAAATTTCACACCCATAGCTACAACGGTTCCAGCCAGGAGAATTTTTCTAGTTTCACCCTTTTTACCGCTTTTAACTCCCTTAGGGGTAGAATTTCGGAAAATCCTTTCTCAAGGGGACTCTACTATGTAAAACAAAACTACTGACCAAATTTCACATCCATAGCTTCAGTGGTTCCGGCTAGGTGATTTTTTTTCATTTTTACACGTTTCACCCCTTTCTACCCCGTTAGGGGTCGAATTTCGGAAAATCCATTCTCCAGGAGTTTCCGTTATATAAAACGAAACCGCCGACCGAGTTTCATACTCAAAGCTCCGGCGGTTCCGGCCAGGCGAATTTTTCTAGTTTCACCCTTTTTACCGCTTTTAACCCCCTTAGGGGTGGAATTTCGAAAAATAGCTTCTTAAAGCACGCCTACGTCGCTCGAGGAACCACTGTAGAAATTTTCAAGTCTCTAGACCCGATGGTTTGGGCTGGGCGTTGATGAGTGAATCGGAGTGGTCTCTTTTATAAATATAGATAGAAGATAGATTATAATAATTATTATAATAATTATATAATATCTAAAAATCTATCTATAAATATTGTAATCATATATCGTTATAATGAAATAATTATATAAATAACTTATTATCATAACTACTCGTATAATAAATAAATTATGTGTGGTTTGATACATGCAAAGACTTTTGGCCAGCTAGAACTCTTATTCCTCCCAGTGTGCGGCGTGCCCGCGTGTTTCCGGTTATCCGGGCAGAAGATCGCGGTCCGGAGAGGAGAAATGACGGCGGCGTAGCCATGTGCGCAAGCCGGCCACGACATTGTTTTCGTTGCAATAATAATTATTACGATATGTATTATAATATTATAATAGTAAATACGGTTCAAACGAGACTCGTTCGGGGACTTATCTTCGGGGCGGTGGCGGCGGACGTCTTGTCGAGAGTAGCGGCGGAACAAAGTTTTCAAACGCGTATCAATTAACCGTTTCCGGCACATCGTTATCGCCCGCGTATCATCTTATTAGCCCGCCCCGTTGGAATTTCTCAGAAGACGTCGGGTTAGGTAAGTTTGTCGTTTTTCTCCGGCGAATCCCTTTCCGACCGCGACCGTTAGCGATCTGATTACGCGCGAGAGGAGGGCGGCGAACGTCTTGCGACGGCAATGTGCCGCCGAATCGGACTTAAACCCAAAGAGCCGCCGCGGAAAACTTCACTCAAAACGAACGCCGACGACGACGACGACGATAGTATTTTCGATAACGGACACCGTGTGCTATACCGGCGATACCGACTCCGGATTCGCTACAATTAATAATAATAGTATTATTATTATTATTATTATCATCTCGCCGCCGAGGATATTATAATATAATACTTCCTACGCCCGCTTTACAGCGGTTAATTAGCACTGCGGGCTCATTCGGCGGCATTACAAAGGACCCGCGACGGTACATCGACTATTATTAATTATTATTATTATATTATACAGTCGGGTGCGGACCGAAAACATTACGAAACGTCCGTCTTCGTTGCCGCCCCGTCGTTTGTCCGTCGCCGCGGCGTTTATGCGACCTACACGACTTTGCTGCGGTTATCACGCGCGCGCACCCAAAGTTTATTTATCTCGCGTTAAAAGACGTCGCGCATGGAAAATAACGTGTTTTTTTTTTTGCCCCTTAGTGTCGATAATCACTTCGAAAACCGGATTACTTATACTTACTTATACTACTATGTCTTACTTATAGTAACAGACGGTTAGCATATTATTAGCGTCGACGATGATTTTTTTTTCACTTTATTATTTTGACGCGTATTGTTTCCCATGCAAATCGGTCGCCTCGCCCGAAAATTACAGCCAGAACCGCCACGCACCGATGCGCACAATCACAATTTAAAAGTATAATATTTTGTTGTGATAACTAGTCGCGTTGAATTACACTGTCTGATTGAACAAATCAATTATATGATATTGTATTTCGTGTGTTGAATTATTATAAGTGATAAAATACATTATTAAATAATAAAACATCATTAGACGAAAATCATATTTTTCTATTCTAAAATTAATATTTCACGGCACTCGTAATAATTGTGCGTACTCGTAATTTTTCTAGTATCTGTTCTTGTAATAATACCTTTTAGTGTCTTTTTCGTTTGATCATTTGAATTGGTATTTGATATTTAATAGATAGGTTTCAATATGCAACTTTTGTAAATATTATATTCGTCTATTTCTACAGTACACGACGCGATAACCCGTAAACACGGACGAAATTGAAATAAAATATAAATTTAATACTGTATTATTACATCACATTTAATAAACCAAAAACGAAGCGAAAAGTCGTTTTAAAATCTCGTGTAAATAAATAACTATATATATATATCATATAAATCGATAAAATCAATGACATTCTATATTATAAAATCGATTGATTTTTTTCTCTCTCTTAAATTTAAAACGTCAAATCCGATGTATAAACATCATTAACCAATAATGTTTCGAATTAACGTTAATATAGTGCTAATAAATCGTTATACTAATGTACATTGACGTTAATTACCGGAAATTAACCTTGGTTTATAACGCAGTCTTTTACCGTGACATATTGTTATATATAAATACGTACTTTGCCGTCTTCTTATTACGTCACCCCGTCGCCGCGTATTACTGTTGTGCGTCGCCGACGACATTTAAATAATATCGCGTATATTAGTATCGGTAAAGTTCGCGTTTCGCACTCCCACAAACCATGCGATTCGCTACTCACTCGTTCCGGAGAGAGACGTCGCGATTTCCATATCGTGCTCCCTTCAAATCAAAAGATACAAACGGATTTCCAACGAGATATTCGTATTTTCTCGATTTCTACGCGCCGCAATTGTTCGACTTTTTGCAAAACATTGAAAAAACACGATTATGTACAATAACGAATCTGAAAACATTATCATCGAACGTGTGAAATTAAATCGATATACTAACGAACCGTTATCGGCATATCATAGCGGTCTGCAACCTGTACAAAGGACACAAAGTCCTCCGTCACAATTCACCGCGGCGGCATTAGCGTTGTGTAGCGCATGTATCATATTTAGCCGCGATGAAAAATCGCCCACTTTAGTCGCCCTCGCCATAGAGGCTCTGTTGAAAATTAAAGCGACCCCCGCGTTTGCGCTCGGCGATCACGTCACGATAGACGCGGTAAACCACGAAACACGTCTTGTGCTGAGTCTTCGGATTGGTTTTGACGTCATTGTAATTTTTGTAACGTAATTTCGCGATCGAACTCGGACTTGCCGAGGAACAACCCTACACTTTCGGGTGTGAAATCACTGTTTTCACCGGTTCTGCGCGATTAAAGGAAAACGATATCCGCTCGTTTTAGAATGAGGAGAGAGAGAGACAGAGTGCAGTTAAAAATAAACGTTCCGCAAGAATGAGTCCGGGTGTATTGATTAAAGTCGATTTCAAAAATGTAATCGATTATTTTCAAAGACAACGCGTCAAATGAAATTCTCGGCATTTTGATTCGAAATACGTACGAGAAGGACATAAGTTATCACTAGAAAAACGTCTATTTTCATCGCCGCGGAATTGTGGTGAAATAATTTTGAAAATCACTAGATATTACCGAATTTAATTGGTTTTTTTCCTCCTCTAATAATATTAACGATCAAATGGAATCAAACGACGACGGCCGGTTTGATACGACTGCTTTACTTTTTCCGTTCGTTTATTCGGCGCGGGGGCTTCTAGGTACACACAGTTTTCCGTTTCATCGGCATACCTAAAATCCGGCCCCGTTCGCCGACGAATGTTGTTTCAAACGACGCGAATAGCTAATGAAAACGTTTATAAATAATTCAAAGCGAAAAGCTGCTTCGGAGAGAGAAAAAAAAAAAAAAAAATAAAGAAAACGTCTATGGATTCGAAATTGAATACGAGTATACGAAAGAAGAAGAAAAACGCAATTTAATTTTTTTTTTTTTTTTTTCCCGGCAACTCGGGGAATATTGAGTGCGATTGTTTGGAGATATCAAGCTGCAATAACGTCAGAAATACTACGAGCAATTTTATGTTTGGTGAAAACGCGTTTTAATAATTCGTGTTTGAGCACATTACTTAAATATGGTCCGAGGTGAACGCGGGAGTAAAATTATTTAAAAGTTCCCGAATAATAATAGTGATAAAAAAAAAACAACAACATTTTTAAACACTCATTTCTAAGTAGAAATTAAATATTTTATTTGAACTTTTTCTTCTTTTTTTTTTTTGTTCGTCAGTCACGAATGAATTAACGTCACCGTTGTTTCGTATATAAAATAATACAATGCACTATTATTATATAATAACATAGTACTTTATTGCCCGACTCAAAACGGTCGTTGTAGTGTACGATATATAATGAAAGTTATTCGAAAAACGGTTCGATAATATTATTACGTATAGTTTTGAATTTTGCGTTTTCGTCTCGCGACGTGCAAGGGGGAACATTATTTAATGTTATAAATAGACCGTCGTCGGCGTTAATTCGTGCCGAGACGTCGAATACACCCATAGAAATCAGGAACGGCAAAAGAATAGTTTTACATCGGAAAACCGAGAGGGAAAACGCCGCGAAACGCAACGCCGACGAGAAATAACGACGCCCAGATCGGGAAATGGAGGACTTTTCAAAACGTATCCCTCGACATTTCAAGTGCCCGGCTCAACGGCATGTTTAGAGAATCGCGCGACATCTGAACGCGCCGCGGACGATCCGTCGCGTGGTCGAATGGAAATAGTGTGCGAAAATCATTAGATCGAAGAAGACCTTTGATAAATTCAACTCGTAGACGAGAAATACGAGTAAGCGAATTAAAACGAGATACAATTAATTGTTATCGAAAAATTTTTTTGTATACAGTACTCCCTCGTTAACACGAATTATTGGATAACGCGAACTAGTTTTCCGGTCCCAAGAAAAGCCATATACGTACTTTAAGGTAGGTTTTTTTTTATTTCTTCGGTTTACACGAATTTTTCGGTTAACACGAAACTCGGACAAATTTTAGGAACCATATTGTCGTTTTGTTTATTAACACGAACTGATTTTTCGTTTATTTATCGTTTATTAGATCGTTCGATCTATTTTCGTTTTATCACTTGTATGGATGTACATAATTTAATCTTTATTGCAGCTAAGCAGTTTTATCGATATCTTATCCCTCTAATTCTCTACGTATGTATGTACAATGTACATATTATGTATGTGTGCAATATGGTTTAGTGGTCTCGCTCTCGTTCGAACCAATTGTTCTATCGAGTATCGATCAGTTTCAAGTTGACTTAGTGATTTGTTGTGTATATCTGTCCGTCTGTGTCGACCGAAATGAGTTTAAAAAGGAAGCAAATGTCTATCGATCTAAAAACTAAACAGCTCATTTTAGTGGAAGTAGAAAAACGTACACTATCTAAAACAAAAATTGCGGAGAAATTTGGCATTCCTAAATCAACTTTGTCAACAATTATAAAAAAATAAAGACAAGATTGACGAAGCAGTTGCGCTTGGTTCAACAAATAGTGTTAAGCGTATCGGTTAACACAAATTTTTTTAACACGAACAGGTTACTTTGCGGTCCCGTCGAGTTCGTGTTAACGAGGGAGTACTGTAATTATCGTTTCTAACAGACTGTTTCTCGACCCTTCTGCTATACGGTCGTTGTTGTAGTAGTCGATCGAATCGACTGATTTTTGTACAAATCTTTTTTTCGTCGTGAAAAATAAAATATACTCGTCGAATTAAAATAACAGCGACCGCCGCGTAACGTGTGGAGATCACGTTTTTTCCCTTCTTCTTTTACCCGACGGAATGTCGTCTAACGAAAAGTAACGGTCGACCGACGACGACGAGCGAAAATAATATGACGCACAGAACGCGACGCGAACGAAGAGACCGAAAACCCCAGTGTGTGTGTGTGTGTGTGTATTTTTTCTCCTGACAAACAGCTTTCGGTGTCTTAAATGACACTGTCAAAGCGTTATTTCTGCCGGTTGATTTGCGACACCGAACACGGCGGCGGCGGCGACGACCGTACGAGACGGGGTAGGTATACCACGGTATACCTATATTGAGTATATAACCTATAGTGGTATTCGATTAAACGCCGCCATACACTGTGTGCTACGGGTTATAAATCGTGTTAGAAGGGCACGTATATATGTGAGTACATATATATATATATACGCGGCGTATGAGCGTGTACATTTTTCCCCTCGGATTTTTGAAAAGTGACCGTGTGCGCGGCACATCAGTTTCACCCAAACGGCCACGAGTTATACGACTGATCATAATTCTTTTTTAAATGGCTTCTTTTATATGAAGAATGACCGAGTCTTTTACACCGGCGGCGGCGGCGGCGGTGGCGGTGGTACGGTTTTTCCTATCGGCCGTCCAACAAATGCGTTTCACATTCTCTCCGCCGCCCCGCGTATTTTTCATCTCTCCGTCCGTCCGTCCCCTCGGCGCACGTCAATGTTTTATTTATACTCGATTTTCCACGCACAAATGTTTTTACCCGTTCGATTACCTACGCGCGCGCGCCCGCGCGACACCGAGGATCGGTCAACGCGGCTGGTGGCAGGACTGTTATACGCGTATACAACTACCGTATCTCATTCCTATTCGGACGCGCCGCGGCAACGATTTGAAGAGAAAAAAACACCCGAACGTTTACCGATATTGTTATTTTATCGTAGATAAGACAAAATTGGATTCACCTCGTTCGTTTGGTTTTCGCGGCTTCGAAACGTAAAAATTGTTTTTTAAAAAAAAAAAACGATTCTCATCAGGAAGATCGTTTTTTTATTCGAATCAACTCGTATTTCGAACGTCCGTTTACAGCATAAAAAATGCAATAATCTTTTGAAAATAATTTCCAGCGATACGAGTAATCGGATGAAATGTCTAGTCTTTTATGATCGTATAACTCATTCGTGTCACACGCGATAAATGGAAACGTTTTTCACGAGATCGTATGAAAACACTATACCGATCGAAATATGTTACTATTTCTGTATTGTTTTTTGTTGACGAGTAGCCTTAAAATTGAAAATATATAAATCGATATAAAAACTTCCACGTTTCGACCAATTTAAATGTTTTAAACATAATATTATAAGTGAAATTCTGTTCGACCCGAAGATAGTTTATGTCAATCGTATGTTCCGCCTATAGAAATACATGCTTCGATTAGTTCCATTTAACGTATTTATAAAATATGATTTCGTAGTCACAATATTATTTGCTTAACGCGCGTTTACTCGAGTTTTAAAATAAAATCTGTATCGAATTTGTAATCGATAAAAAAGTTTTCGAGTTATTTTTCTGTCTGCGATACAGATGTTTTCACATATTTTTGAATCACAAAACAGAGTACCTAGAAAAAACTCGGAGAACTTAAACTACGAGACGAACGCAATGTAGTGGAGAAATAATTTTAGAAAAAAAAAAAATCAATGTCGTGTCTATATTGTTATAATTTTTAAAATCAAGTGTAGTGAAATAATCCGTTTTGTGTGAATCGCACAAAAAAATACATATTATAAGAGTAAAAATAATTTGAACGTCGGGGACGGAAACGATAAAAATATATTCCATTTCATAAAACAGTGCATATTGTACGTATATATAAAGGTTTAGGTAATAGAGTAAGACGTGGAAATATTGATTTTATTATAGGAAGAGTGAAACAATATTGCGAATATGATGTCTTGGATAGAAATTGCTTTCGGAGTTGCTATAGAACAAAGAGCAAAAAGAAAATCATCATAAATATATATTTTTTTATATATATATAATTTGAAAAGTTATTGCAAATGATCATCTAGTTTTAGGACTGCCGTTGCGATGGTCGTTGTTTTAGGTTTCGTGCACAAAACTTAAATTAAGTTTTTGAGGGGACGAAAAAAAAAACTAAGGGAAATCCGTTTTCGTTCGGTATAATAGCATTTCATATGAATCCATCCTTTGTCAGTGTTCCTATTGCGTGGAAAAAAAAAAAAATTAAAAATAAAACACTAACGGTAAATCGACAGCGAGATGACTGCAATTTTGTTTAATGTCTTTATTGCGGCAGCGGTGGTCGTCGTCGGCGTGTAATAATAGTAACAGTGAAAACGGAACTTTTTTTTCTTCTATCTTTCGCAGAGAGACGAAAATAATTTATTAAAAGAGAAAAAAAAAAAACGATACGAAACGCGTTTTAAGGCGACACTCTTGCGAGACAGAGCGACGACGACGGTAATCGCGGGAAAACGCGTCGTTCCGACTGCGGCGTTGTACTGTACGTACGAGCTGTCGAAAAACAAAATCCTTCCGGACGAGACGATAACTTTTACGTATGAAAATGCGTGTTGTACACACTCGATCGGGTCGGGTTCTGTATAAAAGTGAAAATCTGTGAGTTTACAGTTGTCCGCCTCGGCCCGCGACTCAACAACTCTCTATCCTCCGACAAACTAGCCTTTTACAAATCAAAAGTCCGGCTTACCAGCGATACTTTCGATGTTCGACCGCGGCAGTACTCCAGGACGTTACCGACAAATGATATTAAAATAATATCGTTCTGCTTTTTCGTAGACGCGTTAGTTTTGCAAGTGTTATTTTATTACTTTAATTAAAAATGTGCACTGTGCTGTAAGCCACCGAGACAATCGGCCGCTAAACCGAAACGAAAAATATGATTTCAGAAAAAATGCAGTTATCCTTTCGCTTTTCCAGCCGAGAGAGCCGATTTTAATAAAGCAAGTGACGAAAGAAGTTTGGGGGAAAACACGAATTTCTAGTGGGTTGCGTGGTCGAGTGTCTTGCAGTCCTGTATACGCTGTTTAATAATAGATAAAAAAAAGGAAAAATTCAAGTCGTCAAGTCCGTCGGCGGCCCACGGGGTCTCGCGATCGCGGTGTATACGCACGTGTTATTATTGTTATTCACCGCGTCGTCGCGCGCGCAGGAAGAGGCATTTGATAACGAGATTTATTATCGGTTAGACTTCTCCTCGGGGGCGCTTACGCCAGACATTAGCGAGATTGCGGACGAGACGGCGGCGGGTTCGGTATATTATACGTTTTACGACACAAATCTCTGGTGAGCTCGCGAGAGACACAAACCCGAGAGCAATCGCCTCCGCCTCCGACGAGAGCGGGAGAGAAACGTTTCGCGTGATGTGTACACACCACGAGGCATATCAAATAGCTGGAAAACTTCCAACCGGGCGACGGTTAGGCAATATTATAATAATAATAATATTTGCCGCAGCGACAACAAACTATTGTAATGATATTAATAACAATAATAATAACGTTACGGCCGACGTTTTCGTCGCAAACGGCAAATCGTAGTAACGGCCGTACGATTCGCTTTTGTTCCGAATTTCACGCACCTATTCAACGGGACCGACGCGCGACGTCGTAAATGAAAAGTCGCACTGAATCATAGCGCGTGTTGACCGGTATTTATTTGTATTATTATCATCACTATGTTTCTCATCGAACGGCGAGTGTTAAAACTTAAAAAAACGGGTAACTAATCTCTACGATTTTAAACTTCAAAATGGAAAAAATTTACTTCAAATGATGTTCGGTGAAAGAAAAACGAATAGCATCTATGCGTACTGCCGATATTATGTTTCTCTAAAAACGTATGCGAATAAATCATTTCGGCCGGCGAAATCTTCGTTAAATTCAAAGCTCTAGCGTTATTTTCAATCCCGTACGAACAGATATGGCCGGTGATGATCAGTGCGAATTTGATAAAGTAGAAAAACCGATTGTCGATAAAGTCGAGTGTTATTGGCGCGCGCGGTTTGACATTCGTAATAAATAATATCAACGGCACTTTCCTTCTCATCAGATCGACTAAACTATTGTGGGGCATTGTTTGGGTATTAATAAGGTGTCTTAATAAGATAGTTGCGAGATAAGATGGTTAATAGTAAAGGGTCTTGTACCTACTCGGGTATTTCCTATGTTTGTCTTGACAAAGTTAGAATCTTGTTTAAAGTTAAGTAAGAAAGCCTTTCATAAGCTTTCAAAATATGATATGGGTCAAAAGATTATTATTATTATTATTATTATTATTATTATTATTATTATGAGGATGGTGCTCGGGAGGTTTGAAGTTTTTTAAAGATACAAGTAGTGTTTAACAATAGCACTAGACAGACTTAAGTCGAAAAGTCTTTGGTGTACGCCACTTAAATGTACTTTGTAAATCTCGAAAAACTTTTATTATTAAGAACGTCGTCCACGTGGCTGCAACTTAAAAATACACGAAACTTTTTATTTTATTTTTTTTTATATTGTAGTAAATTGATTTTCGAACGAGATCAAATAACTGACCTGCCCAGAAAAACTGAACATTATTGTTTTAATAAATCCCATTTCAGAAACGTATTACAGTGTCTATCGTTTGTTGAGTAATATTATTTTAACTTTGGAACGTTTAGAACAAAGAAAAGTATAGTTATTTTATTATCGATGTTTCGATATTTTCTCTCTGTATATAATTAACATTTAAAAATGTGTCCGTTTCTTTATCGTTTTATATAACAATCCACAATAATCGTACGATAAAATCAAATTAAAATTTAGAATATAAAATAAACCTTTACCTGTACACGATTGAGCACTCGGTCCAGCGTTGTTTCACGATAACTTACTGTCGTAGAAAAACTATACAATATAATATACTAAAATGTAATTGATACTGAAGTACGTCAAGTGTTAGAATGTAAAAATTGCGATTTGATAATTTGAAAATAATTTGAAGCGAATAAAGTTCATATCGGTCGATTCGGTTATACGATTTGAACCCAAAATTGGATTGGATTAAAAATCGATTTCGGAATCGTTAACGATTTTACGGTCGCGTACTGTCGACAGTACATTTTTCACACGGTGTATGAACGATATTTCGGCGTTGTCTAATCCAATTTAATTCCACACATTCGAAACGAATGGTTTGCGGTGTTCACTAGTCGTATAATGCGGATTTAGCGCGGTCACTTAAAATCGCCGCTGAAATCAACGGTCCCGTCGGGACGATATCGCGGCGATATGGTCAGACGGTGTCTGTCGCAGCAGGAGAATAATACAATCGGTAAAAATATAGTATCGCTCACGCGAGTCGTTCTGAAAGTCGTGTTAAAAACGATAGCGAATGCGAATTGGACGATTAAAATTTGCAAATAAAATCCCAACAGATATAACACGATATGAATATACATGTGTGTGTGTACGCATATTACGAGGAAGGCTGTGCAATGCCAGACACTTATCCGCCGAACGGTAAAACTTTTATTGCAAACGCATCGGCGATTAGCCGACACTTAAATGCAAATGGGTTTCACTGTGCCGTGTAATATACTCCGGCGATTCTTCCACCTGCCTCCGTTCTGCTCGCCGCCGCCGTCCGCGGATTACGCGTTCTCGGCGGCACAATAACACAACCTCCTGCTCGCATTGAACACAACACAATAAAAACTAATCCGACCGACTTACACGTCCGATCATTGCCGCCACGCCGCCGCCAACCCTTTCGTTTGGCGGAGGAGACCCTTAACTGCTTTTACGGGAGCGCACCGCGCGCGCGCGCGCGTGTGTGAGAGATAATACGGGAAAAGAGAACAAACGCAAATAGATAGGAGCGAAAACGGCGGCGGCGGCGGCGGCGGGGGTGAAGAGAAAAGTGCTCATCCCGTTTCCCCGGGGGACAGCCGCGGACACGGGACGGCCGAGGTAGGTGCAGGCAGGCTTGTGCGGAAATTATAAAAGACATTAAAAGTAAAATATACGAGTGGAACCTTTTAAACTGGCCAGTGATTTAATGAGAACGCCATAAAACGCCGCCGCCGCCGCCGCCGCCGTCCGCACTTTTGTAAAACCCACCGCGAGACAACACATACAATACATACATATAAATACGGCGGCAGTGGATTTGCATGTGTAATAGCCGGAGCACCCGAAGACAAGGCGGCCCCGGGGGTTGCGGTTATCAAGCTACGTAATGACCAAAGGGTCCCTTGCGCCAGTCACAAATCACTTTTGTCCTGCGGCCCGCCGCCCGCCGCACCGAGACTCCTTCAAATAATAGAATAAGCGCCGCAGAAGGAGGATAAGCAAGCCGGCACCTATAAATTGTACCGTTTTAAGTACAAAACGCGTATAATGTGTTTGTAGATACGGCGGGACGGCGTATGGGGAAGAGAGAGAGAGAGAGCGTGTAAGGGAAAGAGAGGAGAGACACGGAGAGATTTTTGCATCTACGAAACCCTTTTGTTTTCTGAACCTTTTTTATTATTATTATTATTATATTTTTTTTTTCGAAACAATAAAAAGAAGGGCCCCTTTTCCCGTCGCTCGCGCGTCCTTGTGCCGCGTGTGGGGATGAACAGAAATTAAAACGGAAATCGTAATTCATATCCACTGGCGGCGGCGGCGGCGTCTCGCATATCGTATATTATTACATTTTCGTGGCGAGAGACCGAAACGTTACCGCGCGAAACCGAAAATCTTTTCCCAATAACGATCCGACCGATCGTGTTCTTGTTCTCGAGTCGTTGCGGTCGTTGCGTTGACGACGTTTTACGCGGTAATTAGCACGTGCGAAAAAATAAATAAAATTACGTGGCCGGAGATAATATAGCCGGATGACGTACAGATGGACGGGTGACTCGGTCTTTTGAAGGGTAAAATAGTCTATTTATTCCTATATTCCTTGATTCCTTTATATGGATAATTATCAGTGATTTCTTTCCAGGTATTAGGTATGTCGTTAAATCGAAATCAGTCGAAATATCCGATTTTGTCAACATTTCCTGGGGATTTTTTTTTTGTTGCGATTTTTCACCAAAGCCACGCGTAATATAAAAATAAAATATCCAACTAATTAGGTAAATAGTAAGAATATATACACATTTAGTACCGCGTCACACTTTGTTCCATCTGTTTTCCCTTGATTTTGAAAAACTACGTCGCGCGTCGTTTACATAAAACATTATTTTTTTGTTTTTAATTAACAGTAAAATACGTATCGAATTTTAACATTTATTATTATGGAACTACAGCCGAATATCTTGTATTAGATTATGTCAATGTAAGATCGTATTTATTCGTTTGTGTTCGATTTTTGTGTCGTGTACTTACACGGAATCGAAACATAAAAAAAAAAAAATCAGACATCATTTATATACGAAAAAAAAACAACACAAATCAATACAAAAGAAAAACTAGGGCTTACTTTGATCGTCTTTCGATCGTCGACGAAAATCTTAGCGTTGAAATCAAAACGAAAAAAATAGTTCAAAACCAGATGGCGCGCCGAATACGAGTGGGAAAATAAAAGACAATACTCGTTCGGATATTGTAACGTTCTGCGCGGAGATAATTACGCGTTAATAGTATTGCGAGACGCTTCGAGTTGTTTAGTGATAAAGAGAAAAAAAGCAAACGGCTTTGAAGAAAAAAAAAAAATCATAAGAAAACATTCTTACTCGCGATACTTGTAGGGTACAAAGATTAAAAAAGAAAAAAAGAAAAAAAGAAAGAAATACGATAAGCGAAAAGTAAAAAAGTCAATTGAGCAGAATAAGATGTAATAAAAAGTAATGTTTACGTTTTAGACTATACGTAGGTATGGTTTATAGTTTTGTTGATTTTCCGAACGGATTAAATTTCGAGTCGCGGAGCACACAGTTTGGCAAAACACTATTCGAAAATATTTTTAGAACCACGTTCCGGGGCGCGTATTTTATTTACAGTCGCGATGCCCACTTTTACGGACCACTCGATAATATAAAGCGAGGAAACAAGAAAAAAATTAAAGACGAAAAAAGAAAAATACGAGTATAATATACACGAGTATTCCGCCCCCGTACGGTTTTCTATAAACTTTGGCGTATCGTATTTCGGTGTGATATTTCACATCGTAATACATAATTCGTAATTTATCGTTTAATTTCAACACTGAAAGGTATTGCATTATCTTTAGCGATCAGTAAAAGCGGGGGGGAGGGCGGGCGGAAGGATCGGGAAGTTAAAATTATGTCTGATATAAATGTCGTCTTAAATCGAGAATAATGAACGCTATCCAAACATTAACAAAAGAGGAAATGAAATTTGTTTAACGATCATTTTTATTTATAATTATAGCTTTCGCATTGTTAATTTACGTTTATGTGCGCCGAAAGATATTACTCCGAGCTGCTGCACAACGTATATATACGTATATAACGAGTGACGCGTGCGGGAAAAGTTCATTCACGCGGGGGGGAGAAACAGCACAATATTCTGATGAGATGGCTTTTCGACGATTTAAATTTTTACTCGTCTTGTGATATTGCGCGCTGCGGGTGCACGACGAAATCGTAATCCGCGCACCGACACGGATATAAACTGCTGCTATACACGTATTGTATATTTTATACTCTGTTGCGGCAAACATTTTGCGACCCGATTAATGCGTCGTTCCGTCGCAATATTATATCGTAATAAAACGACAATGAAAAATCGCTCGACGTCGAACGCTCGACGCCGCGGTGGTGTATTTCGGCGAACGGTGGTTATTTCCGAATTTTTTCTTTCCGCGCGCCAAATATTTATCTACGGCCCGCCCGAGGTAATTGAAACGTCGGAAACGAAAAGAAACGTATAGAATCGGATATCGCACGGACTTTTAAATTTTTAACCGGTGCGCATTTTTATATCAATTATCGTTTTTGTAAAACGGTGTTTTCAGTAGAAGTGGTCGCGTCGATCAGCCCATGTGAATTATAACAACACTCGAACTACGTTTTGCTTGTAAAAAGAAGAAATTTATGATTCCGGATTGCAGAAATTTTTCCACGCGAATAAAAACAACGTGTGAGAAATTTCGTATTAAATTTTCCAAGATTTTTTTATCCGAATAAAATGATACGTTGTCGGCGAAAACTTTTTAAATGTCTGTGAGTAATTAAAAAAAATTCCACATTTTTTGAAAATTATACCGCTTCTAGAGAATAGTATATCCGACAAAAAATTTCACGTTTCGAAAATTATGTATTTTTTTACTTGGGATGAAAAAACAAAGATAATGCGGAAAACCGGTATTCCGTAATTGTTGCCAATATTTCGTCGGTTTTTCTCATTTTTTGGAAAAACTGTGAAAAAAAATAATCACAAAACAGACCGTCAAAACTACTTTGAAGTTGACAAATGCTATTATATAAATTAGAAACCCCAAGTTGAAAATATAGAACTAATATTTCTAGCCAAAAACGCGATGACCAACTCACTAAAAAGAAAAATTTTAAATAAAAATTAAACACACTCGCATAATTGTTATTGCAAAACCAATACGTTCTTAGATTCACTCAGAATCTACAAAACAAACGAAACAAAAGTAAAAGCATTCGACGAGAGCAGTCGTTGGACTTTCGATGGTCCTTTTTTTAAAACAAGTGAAATACACATAAGAGTGTCGTCGCGAAAACTTTTCGAGTGCCATCGTGGTGAACAGGACCGCGCGGGAGAAGTGTATACCTATAAATTATGTATTATATACGCGCTGCACAATACGCAGGACGGGAGTGCCTTTTGATTTCTCGAGTCACAATTCTCATCCGCGATCTCAACCAGTTTTTCTTTTTTTGTCACTCGACATCGCGCCGGTCCGTCTCGTTCTATCCGCGAACAAGTCTCTAATTCTATATTTTTCATCATGACATTACGAATGATTTATTTTAAAACGATAACGTCTCGTATCGTTCGATCGAAATAATATGGTCAGCAGATTGTAAAAAAAAAAAAAAATCTCATAATTATTTATTCTATGTTTTACATAATTCGCGACGCAAATTTAAAAACCGTGTCGAATCGAGTATTTCAATGACTCTCGAAATCTACTCTGGAAAATCCCGACGGCTTCGCTTCGTAAAACTTCAATAAAAAAAATAAAAAAACCGATATTTTATTTCGATCGCGTGAAACCAAAGTGTTTATTTCGTGTTCCGAGTGAGCGTGTCGTCTCTTGCAAGTCGGTGGCCGGCGAGTCGGGTACGATTTCGAGACTAGGTTGGGGAAAAGAGAAACGGTGACGGCCCCGATGTGTATCTGGACCACGTCGACGGTTTAAAACGGCTGCCGCGACGACGGCTACGAGCGAAAGACGCGGGGGCGCGTAGTCGCGACGAGAATTACGTCGGTCCAAAGCGGCCCGTTAAAAGGGTCTCGTCGTGTTTGCGTTTCGCGCGCATAAAATCGAGTATAATGCACGCTCGTAATATTTTATACGGCGTAGGTGAGAGACGGCGGTTAATGCGTTTCGATGATGGTTTTAAGAGGTCGCCATTATTATACGGCGGCGATCGAGAAGTTTGTCGCGATAATCGGCGGCGTTTTCTTCTTACAATGTCCACGAAATGTTATTTCCCGAGTTTTCTCGACGTCATTTCGACTGCGATTCGAACGCGCAGTGATGGGAATGCGAAAAAAAAAAAAAAAACGAGCACACGACGACAACGGAGCTGTTCAATCATCGTTTCTCTTTATTTTCTCTTGCAGACGTCGTCGCGACGACAGCCGGGAATAGGAACGCCGTTAACTATGACGAGTAATTTAAACGTACGTTTAAATGTCAAATGACGAATACGTAAATTCGTCCGTGTGTGTTTATAAGGGCATTTACATTAGAATATTGCAGTGTCGTGACGATGACTTTTTTTTCTTTGTTCCGAAAGGTTACACTCGTTGATGTTAATTTTACTTTATTTATTATTATTTACGAGCGATGGCCAAAATCAACGAGTTTAAAATATAATGTCCAAGAAAATAATAAACACATCACAACAAGTTTTATATAAGATATTATTTTGATATGAACATATATGTATTTGTTACAATATTATACCTGTAACTATAACAATAAAATATAAATTACGTTCCAATATATCAATGACTTTTGTTATGGTAACAATATAATAATATAATAAGATAACAATGCAAATATTGTTATCTACAATATCATAATTGTTGACAGTACAACATATACATTAAAATTAACAATATATATATTGTTGGTAGTACATTGGAATTGTAAAGATTAACAATTTATTTTTATTGACTTAACAATATTACTACTGGTGTAAACAACAATATTTTCATATTGATAAAACAATACAATATTGTTGGTTCTATATTAACAATAACATTATCAAATCAACAATGTTCATTGATTGATTCAACATTATATTCGAAGTTTCAACAATAAAATTGTCAAATCGATACAATAATCTTTTCGGCTCTATATCAACAAGATTATTTTCAATCCAACATGGTTTTTTATCACTATGATTGTGGTTTTTTTTTCAGTGTAGGTAGAGATTTTCAGGAATAATTTTAAGAAGAGAGAGAGAGAGTGAGCTGAAAAAGGGGGGTTTATCGATAATATAACAATAATTATTATAAATCAAAATTTGCGGGTTCGTCGAGCAGAACGATCGTCACGAATTCCCTCAAAACCGACTGTTTAATGTGTTCGGGGATACCGTTCACTATTGGCTTACTGCGTATACTTACGAGAAGACTTGGAAATCGAGAGTAGAATCTTATATTATTTGCTACACACGGCGAGAACGCATCGAGGTTACGGGAGAAAAACTAATCGAATCGACGGAAATCGATATGAACGCAGGGCCCGAAATCGTATTGAAAAAAACAAAACGCTCACTGTCCGTTAAAAGTCCATTTTTTACCGCAACCATTATACTTTGTGTCGTAAAAAAAAAAAAAAAAACGAAACGACATAAAAAATAATACAACACTTTATTACGCGCGCGGCTCGATAATATAGATCGTATTTATCGTGTCACCGTCGTCGCGCGCTTTCCCCGAACGAACAAACAAATATATTCGACCGGCTTTATTGTGTGTATTTATGTTTTCATACGATATCGCTGCGATGTTAATATGAATACGTTTAAAATAATACAACGACGCGATGTAAATTTCGATTTATCGGCGAATAAGGACGCGCGTTAACAACATACTCAAAAAATCGTTTATGGAAAAACAAAAAAAACGATCGCAAATCGGTGTAAAACAGACAGCACCCTCATCGTCATCATCATCGTCGGTCAGAACGCGCTATGCACGGCCCGATTATCGGGTAATAAAAATTCGCGATCCACAATCGACATTAAATTATTATTAAAAACGTCGAGCAACGCGCGCGGCGTTATATTATTATATACGCGATAATATCGTATGTGTGTATGCGAAACATATCGTCGTTATCCGATGCCAATAAATCGCCACGGTTAATGTAAAATGTTTATTAATAATTGTAAAAATGAATTGGTATATACGCGTAGTTATTTATCGTATACTGTCTACACAACACCAACGTTAACGACCGTATTTACTGTACAGACGACGACGACGACGATGATGACGATGACGATGATGATAGTAATAACGCTACCCTATTATACATATATATATACGCGCGTTCCGACGAATTACTCGTTCTATTTTATAATTTTTTTCCGTTTTTATTTTATTTTTTATTTTTCATAAGCGCGTTTGTGTAATAATAAAAACAAGCCGATTGTAAAATACGCAATCACGTTTCGCTCCGTCTACACACACACGAGCGCGCGCGCGCGCGCGAAATACAATTATGGTATACAAACGTATTTTTAAAATAAAACCCGAGACACTTCGCATTGAACGCGATATAATAATGCGCACATAATATACGTAAGTGCTGTCTGCGTAAAATCGTATTTATTGAAAGTTATATTATATCCGAGTGAAACGTAATAACAACGACAACGACAACGTGCGAAGTCGACCCTCATCGCGGCATTGCGATGGGACCCTCGGAGAATTTATCCGTTAGGAGAAAAAAAATGCCCCCCTCCCCGTTCCGTGTCGAACGGGACGTAGTTTTTATTTCCATTTACTACTCGAAAAGTACATGTACGACGACTGTGTCGTTCACGTGCAGGTGTGAGATCGTTTTGAAAAATACAAAATCGCAAACGACTCGATGCGAACGTCCGGCTGAAAAGCGTAGCGATTTTTGTAAATCTACCGTCGTCGCGTCGTGTTAAACGAAGAAAAAAAAACCAACTATTCCCAAAAGTCTGTTATGCCGCGTGTCTACGAATTCGTGTTTTCGTATTTTATATTTTGAACTTGGTTTTATCGTGAAATACGTGTACGCGTGTCTGCGGAGTAGACTTTACACGGTTTCGATTAGAATATAATAATAATTGGTCTAAAAATCAACTTCACGTATGGTTCACAAATGTGCCGAAATTATTATTTTAGGGATGTTTTTTTAATTTCTTAACGGGTTGCCAAACAGTTACGATTTTAACAATCGATAATCAAAGCAAACTCTTCGTCGAATCGATCGAGATGTTCACCACACTGAAAATGTCAAAACGATAGTCTTTCTTCCGGGGGCGTCGAATTATGAACTCAACGTATGAAAATGAACTCATTTTGGAAACAGTCTTTCGACTCGATAATATCGAACTCGGCTCGATTTCCCAGGGCCGTCGCGGCGGGTATATCGTCGTATACGTCGTATTATTACGATAATTTCACACACACACACACCGACGATGACTGTATCGCTGTGGAAGTCTCCCCGGTCGACCGACAGATGGCGGCCGCTGGTTCGCCCGAACACCGCGCGCGTGGTCTACCAGTGGCGGCGTCGGTCGCCCCTGGCAACCGTTACGGCGGCGGCGGCCCATTCATAAATCCTCGTTTGACGTACCCGTACACGTTATCCGTGGTTGTGTTTGTTTACGACCTAGTCGGCCGCCGCCGGTGACGTCACGCAACGTGTCATCTACCCCACCGCGCGTCCTTTTCAACCCTTTTGCGGCGGCCGCGTCGCTCCTCTCGCCGACGTTTATTGTTATTGTTGTTATCGTTGCTGCTATTACGTTACATTAGTGTACACTGGCGCGCGCGTTCGTCAAAAAGGTCACAGACGGAGTTTCGCGGGCGCGCGCGTTGTACAGGGTGTGGCAGACCGCGGTGATCCGACGAACGTTCAACTCGAGCTTACGAGTGCTCGTCGCGAAGTAATAGGTACATTTCGTTCGGGAAAAAATCGTCACATCGCGGGAGCCCATAAATCAATGTTCGGGGGAGGACACAACTCTGAACCGGGTTTCCAGACAACCATTTAAAGACCTATAAACAGATAGCTAAGATGTATTATAATTAAAAAAATATATTCAGATATCCCATTTCCCCTATTGATTATAGCTCAAATTCCCCTATATAACTTCTTTCGTCTAATGTGGTTTGTCGATTAAGAACGAGGACCCCTATTTTATATCGTTAATGGTAGCCATGTTTTTTTTTGTCTCGAGTAATGTGTTTTATTTCTCTATTGTATTGTATTTATTATTAATCTAACGTACTCGTTACCCGGGCGCGTCTTGAATCATTAATAAAAAACGAATTAAGAATAATTATATTAGACATCAACTCGAAGAGTAGGTACACTATACAATTTGAAATTCAAAAATGTATCATAATACCGACGTCTGGAGAAGGATTTACACTCCGTGCATTCGCCCATAAAATACCTATCAATGTACGAGAGTTTTGGAGAACCTGAGAAAATACCCTGGAGTAGGTACTAGTTTCGTGAAATTTTCAATTATAGTATGAGTGTGGAAGAAAAATTTTTTTTCGTCAAAACACTTTTACCTTCAGATTCGGATCGAGTGATTTTGAAAAAGTCATATTACGATTTATGATGATGGCAGTTGGTCTCGATACCGAAATCGGCTCGATCATCACAGTCGTAATATCAATTTCCTAAACGGGCACACTCTTTGAATCCAAAGGACCACTTACGTTTTACTCACGAAATAATAATTATACCGACGGCGGCGCAGAACTCGGGTTCCGTCCAAACCCACCCCCACTCACCCGATCGCACGCCTATGTCAGCGTATAAGCGAAACGCGAGTGTTGTGTACAGGTATGCCCGCCGCCGTTTTTATTATTACGCGGTATACCTTGTAAAATATAATATCGTACAGAGCGGGTCGGCTGCGAGGTTTTTCAATTTCTTTTTTCTCGTTTCTTTTTTTTTTTTTTTTTTTCCAGCCGGGCAAACATAATAATAATAATAATAATGGTATATAATATACAATATGATTTATACACCGTGGCTCGTAAATTTAAAAACAAAAAATAAACGACGGACGCGTGGGCGGTGCGGCGCGGCGGCGGCGTCCTGAAGTTTTTATCGGGTGTCCGTCAGCGGTGCGGAGTCTGGGAAATTAGACGCTGGGAATTTATCGAGGGCATTATCAACCGGGAAGGGCGCAACGTGCGGAATATTATATTATATTCGAAGAACAAGTGTGCGCGCGCGTGTTTGGGGACGAGGGCGGTAGAAGGGAAAAGGGCTTGTGCGCTAACTGCCGCCGCCGCCGGAGCGTTTTGATGTTTTCCTCGTGAATAATGGGCCCGCGCGCACGGGGGTGGTGTACAGTGATAGTCGTGTGCGCGGCCGTTTGCCTATGTATACGCACATAAAAACTGATTTACGATGACCTCGGTAGAAAAAGAGACGAGCGAGCGGGACGGACGCGGGCGCGGATAAGAAACTGCGGGCCGGAACGGGGTGCGGGGCGGCAGGAGATCTACGCGGCGGCAGCGCCCCGGCCGATTCCACAGGACACGGTCGCCGCGCCCGCGTGTCCTTGATGCGTTCGGTTTTTAGCGGTCCGTGTGTACCGGTCGGATCGACGAGACCACGCGCAGCCGTTCGAAAAATAAAAATATTTCCAAACGAGTCGAGACGAGACGTACGCGCGACGATCTACCACCCTACGCGTCCTAGTGATGATCGCACCGTCGATGGACCGAGGCTGGACCGATTATCAACGAATCGATGAACTCGAATCGAGTCGATTTTGACCTATTCGCTCTAATTTCCGTTCGTTTTCATATATTAAACTCGCGGCGTATTTTGCATTTTCGTTGGTTTAAAAGTACCGGTTTTCAACCGTTTACTCTTGAGTTTTCGTAGTTTTGAATAAAAATGTATTCAACACTCGTGACGTTAACACGTTTCGTTTTTAAAAGTTGCTCTTTTCTACATTTGATCGAATAAAAGCGTGTAATACTAAGTAAAATTAGTGAATGGCAAACGTGATGTTTATGTGAAGGCATAATATATTATAATAAAAACTAAATTAAATATAACTATTGTTTAGATAAGAAAATTTAAATATAAAATTTCGAGTGCACGTCGATTTTTAAATCGAATAATATTTAATTCGAATCTTAAAAGTTTATTTGGTGAATAATTATATCGGCGTTGACACGTGGAACGTATGAAAGAACAATGGATATCAAAACAGAGCAGCGATGAGACGACGACAAGTGCAAACGATTCAATTTATATTACAAAAAACGAGAGAAAAAGTAATACGAATTGTTCGTGTCATTCGTTTCATAAACTGACGCGACGCAAATGGTCGTGTTGAAAGAGTGTTGAATTAAAATTTTTATAATACGCATTTTCGAACTGAATCAAATTTATCTATCCGAATAGCACTGCGATTGTCATTATTTTTTTCGCGATCGATTTTAAAACACTGTCAACTCGCGACGGCGACGACAAAATATTATATACTTATACTATTTTCGTATGAAATTTTGTAATCAAGGCGTACTGTAAGTATCGTGTAAAATTACATAATATTATCTCGTGGGAATTTTTCTTTTTTTTCCCATTCTATAATCGTCGAACTCGATTAGTTTGTTTTCATCGGCCAAACGTTTGCGTTTGACAATGTTCAACTCTCTTCCGGTTTTATGTTTCACCAAGTACACGTTTTCGTTTAAAACCAGACGTTTGAATAACCCTTAAATCATTTTTATCAAGATTCAATGGAATTAAAATATTCAAGTTATCGAACTTTCCTCTCGTTTGCTTTCTGATAATGCCTATTAAATACATCGAGTGTAATGAAACGATTCCAAGGGGAGCGTCGGCGTTTAGTAAATCAACGAGTTAAAACCCAAGAGCGGTCGTCTTGGGAAAAAAATAAAACAAAACTTTAGTAGTTTATCTTAGACACATCGGAAACGTATTATAATAAATTCTTAGTAAAATTAAGAACTAATTGATTTTATTGGCATTGTGTGAGTGGATACCGAAAGAAAAAAAAATGTTATTTGGTCAAATAGACCAAATCATGAGGTTGACGGTTTTCATTGAAAATGTCGTGTATTTGAGACTTTGAATGAATCGTTTATTGAATTTCAAAATTTCCAAACAATCGAGAAAAAATAAAATTACTATTGAAAAAAAAAAAAACGACAACATTTACCCGATGGATTAACCGCAGATACGACACGTGTCATCTTCACCGAACATTCGTTTAAACGCAACTAAACTTGGACGCGATTTTCGCGCAATTCTTACACTATAAAATACCGTGTAGGTTTAATACTCCGAAAATATACACTATCTGCATACACCCAGTCCGATTTTCAGAAGTCAGAAGAAATTCGGTTTCTCGTTAGTTTATACGTCCGAAATTTAATTTATTTTCACGTTTGAAACGTTATCCCGAAAGACCGAATCACCGTCGTCGTTAACGGAGCTTTCGTCGGAGAGGACTTGGACCACTACCCCACAGGGGTGTCACACGTATTCCTAAGAGAACATAACAACACGTTCCGGAAACACTTAAAAACAAAACGAGTTTTAAACGCTTTTAAATCTCAAATTCGAAAAGTATTTAAAACGCCACGTCATCGGCGTACTACACGTGTGTTTTCCGTACACTTTATACTGTTTGCGTAGAAAATCCGAATAAATGTTTCCACACTGCGAGCGGAGACGACCGCCGCCGTCGTATACATTTAATGAGAAAATCGTAACCGCTACGGTAAGAGTTTCATTATTGACACCGGATCGAATTTTTGAGCCTCGGTTTGTTCGTAGATAGTAAATTATAAAGTTGAGAGTACTTTTATTTAAGTCGTCGTCGAATAAAAATCGTGTTTTTCAAAAAAAAAACCCAAGTTTAATAACGTACATGATATCATTACGTCGAGCGAGCAATGTAATCGAATTCAATATTTGTATACGTTTTTCCGGAGTTTCGATGGACGTATTTTTGTACGTACAATATATTCGAAGTATTTCTCTACGAGATCGATCGTAATTTTATACATTAACGGGCTGTTTTTGAAGTTTTCGTCACCCTTAGTACATGGTACAGCTCTCTTCGTCTCTTAAACGAGATTCGTAGCGTTTTTCTTCTTTTCCATATTCGTCGACTTTGAAACCGCCCTCGTTCGTTTCGGATTTTTATCGATGCGATATTATCGCGATACGTAATTGTGTCGTCTAGACGGTCTTCTATATAAAACGATAACAATAATATTAATATGACGTGTATAAGAAAGTATTTTTCCTATGACATAGGTACTTGCTTACGCTCGTCTTCGATTGCAACAATGACAATAATAATAATAATAATTAGAGCACTGGGGTTGTTTTGATGCCCCGAAAAGTTCTAAATTATGCCATAAAATCTCAAAAATCCCCTAAACAAACAGCGCGTTTATATGTGTTTTTCAGAAATCGAATGTTTTTATGCGAATATAAAAATAAGATATTGATTGTCGGGCATTTTCGGAGGTTTCAGTATACAATCGGACAGACATTATAACTATATTATAACTGGATTATACGTTAACTAAGAAGTTAGTCGGCGTTGCTTTGTCATTAGCATTAAATTTCCGAATGAAAAACTATTGACGGCCAAAATAGAACACACTTGGTTATATTTCCACAGCCCTCTCGGAACGAAAAAGCCTTAACATTTTTCCATGTGATTTCACACACGAAATAATTACGAAAATTCCGGTTATTCAGTGCAGTCTATGATCGTTGAAGTGGTGAACCATTCTTATATTAATTATACAACAATTGCATAACGGCGGGTTTTAATACATCCCACAAAAATAAGACCTCTAGTCGAGCCTCCGTTTTATAAGGTCCTGCCGGAAATCCTGCGCCACCTTGTCGCGACGCGAAGGACGACCGTTCCGTGCGAGCACGGGCGGCCGGACAGAATTTCGGATTCATTCGTCGACGTGTTTCACCACGCGCAAGAGACGAGAGAGGACGTTTTCGGCGCGGCAGACGAATTTAATTGCCGAATGCACTCTCGGCGGCGCGCGCGCGGGTGAGGGTGGGGGCGGCAAAAAGATCGAGTCCGCAATAATAACATTTTCGAAACGAATTATTAATAATTTTCGATTTTCGGCGGGCCTAATGGAACGGCGGTGTCGGCGTAATAACAACAACGATAATAATAATAATAATAATTTCGTAATGAAAACATCGGGCTCGTCCCGCGCACGGAAACCCTTTCATTTCCGCCGGTCGGCATTTTTGGCATAAATCAAATTCGGCCGACGGCGACTTTTAAATGAAACAAATGACCTATTAGGAGATAGAGGGGGGGCCGTTATTATCACTCTCTCGCGGCGTCCGTCTGTTTCGCGTCCGTTTGCCCGCCCGGAACCAATAAAACGAGCGACACGGTGGACGAAATCACACGTTTTACATATTATTATTATTGTTATTGAAACTATGACGGGGAGAGAGAGAGAGAGAAAGAGCTCGAAAAGGGCTGAAAAATAGAAACGAAAACAAACGACGCTCGTAACACGCCGTAAACGATATTTAAAGGGTGGTGCGAAATTAACGCTCGTTTTCCAGTCGTTTTCGACGATAATATCCTCTCGCGGTCTAAACGGACGGCGGGAAACATGCATACCCGTACGCTCGGGGCATTATCGACGTCGTGTGCGTCGTCGTCGAAAAGAATTTGTTTTCTACGTTTCCGCGCGCGGTCGTTTTGACGTCGCAGCCGCACGACGCGCGGCAACGCAACAGTTTGTACCGGCGCGCACAAAGTGTGGCGCGAAGTCGCGAGACAATGGCGATCGACTGTCGCGGAAAATATCGCATCGGAATCGTGTGAGAAACCAGTTGGAAAGCGGAAATCGTCGATTTAGATACGTCACGTTCCGTAGGTTTTATATTATTTTACTGATCGCCGTGTTCGTTCGGAGAGCAAACGATTTGGACTTTTTTCGGAAAAAAAAAAATCACACGCGTCATTATAGTAAAATCGACACGTCGCGCGTCGTTCGTTTCACTCGGTATAAATGTATTATAAAACATTATACGCGTTATGTCTTAACTACGCTGTTTGAAGTGATTTTTCTAGGCGATTTTTTTCCATTTTTAACCTTTTTAACTCCCTAAGAAAACGAATCAGTGAAAATCCTTTCTCAATGGGTAAACCACATGAAAAAAAAAAAAACTTCTGACCAAATTTCATTCATACAGTCCGTAGTTGTAAAAACCAAATTTTTCGAAATTTCCAGTGTTTTCAATGGCTTCTTTAAAAACCGAAAAAACTCTCGAAAATTCGAAAAAGAGAAAGAGCTTCAAACCTTCCCCGAGACTTACTTACTTACGTACCGCTATAATATGTTCTTTCAAAATATTTTCAACATTTTAACACAGTGGCGTATTTAATAAAAAATCAGTAGAAATAAAATTAAAAAAGTAACCAACGTAATTGACACACGGCCATGTCGAGCGCACTCGAAAATACTCGGGGCTATGCGTTACGGACGAAACAATTTGTCGTTTGCATACTACAAAATTACAAAACAATATTATTTTTGTACTTTTTTTAAAATCACTCTTTTTTTTTTTTACGGACATTAAAAATGGTTTTACTGTCTATCAGAATTCGTGGCATTTAATTTTCTTCTTTAATGTTTCGGCGATCGTCGCGTCGTCCAATCCACGAATCGCCTCTCAGACATTATGCGCGCACGATTTAAAATAATCGAGTTTATGATAGTGTACCATTACACTATTTATCACTAGTTTCTGATTTAGGAAAAAAATACTTTTGCATCTAATAGAAATGAAACCGTTTGTCTCTTTAACAGTACTATGACAGTGACTATGTTTTGTTTTTTCGGGGAAAAAAATAAAAACCAACCGCGACTTATCACGTTAAAAATTCTATTTCAAATTAAAAAAAAATGCTTACATAATTTATGTACCGGTTTACTCCATTCAAATACTAGAAGTAAATTGATATTCGCAAATATATTTTTAAAAAAAATATCAAGTGAAATGTTTATTAAAATGGTGATATTTTTTTTCTTAGGGTTTGTGATAAATTACGACTTTGATTTAATCAATCTAAATTCCATAATCTTTAGTTTAAATTTATTTAATGACATTTTTTTATAATTCTTTTACCCCGTTTTCGGCTCACCACACTCGACCCCATCATTTGTATCAATTATAATGTATGATACGACGATAAGCAATACGATTTTCAAAATTGGGATTTGTCGTCACTGCGGGGCGTTACGCGGTCGTTGTTTTTACCGACAACTAATCTTTACAAATAATGTTTAATTCGAAAAGCTGTTTATTCTACAATTCTTAGCGCTATTTGACAGTAAAAAAGTAATTAAAAAAAAAAAAAAAATGTTTATCAAACTCAAATCGTTTTTGAAAACATTAACAGTACCTGATTAGCGAGTATAAAGTGTGACGCGAACACGCAGAGTTTTTTTTTGCTTCGTCACGCGGAACAGTTCGGTAAGCAGAGATATCATCGATTAAAAAAAAAAAATGTAATATCAAGTTTCGAAAATCTCGAAAACGTGAACGATATTCGCACTTTTTACTCGCGTCCGACGCGTTTTCGCGAACTCCAACACTCTGTACACCGCCGAACGGCGGGAAAAAAGAAAGCATCCCGAAGTTTTGAGAGTTCTCCGGGGGGAGAAAGTACGATTTTTTCCTTCTCGGCTAAACGATAGAAAAAAAGGTGGTGGCGACGACGCGCGCGAGCTTCGCGCGGGAGACGAAGCTTGCGCGGGAAAAACTTTGGAGAAAACCGTTTGGAGGAAAAACTTTCTCCGCGAAAGTTCGACCGCGTCGTCGGGGCCGTTTCTCCGGTACCAGGATCGCATGAGCCCAGGAACGACGACGACGTCGCGCGGCGATGACACGGCCTTTGCGCGCGCGGACGGCTTTTGCGCCGCGTCCTCACGCCGCCGCGCCGACGTGGATTTCTCGCGCCGACGATATATTTGTCCTGCACACGTAATACGCGCATTTCGCCGACCAGGATCTCATGCTTATCCTGCGCCGCCGCCGCCGCCGCTCGCAAAGGGGTCGCCGCGTCCTTACCGTACTTACCGTGCGATTTTCGCCCTCGCCCGCCGACGACTTACGCGTCCCGTTTAAGGGTGATTTTTCCGCGACCGTTTTTTTTCTTTCCCCATTCGTTTCGTTCGTATCGTCTCGTATATAGTCCGAACGTCCGAAACTAGCGCGAAATTGAGAGGAGGGGGCGGCTATTTTTTTGTATTACGCGAAACGCGACGGAACTCGCGTGTTCGTCGCGAATAAAACACGAGTTTTTATAGTGTAAATAAACTTCCCGACCGACAATAGAAAACGTCTACGCGATGGCGTCGTCGGTCGAAACCACCGGATTACCGAATACTATACGTAATATGTCGCACACAATACGTATACGAAAATTAAAAAACAACGCGGTCACCAGTAATACAGAATAATAAGTAAAACCGTCCGCGGAAAAACGAATTCTCGACGTAAACAATTAATAACGTACTATTTTGTTCTAAGGCCGATTTTTTTTGTCGTGTATATTTCGAATTAGATACGATAATTTAAATAAAAAAAGAAGCCTTTTCAAAACGTTTCTGTGACGACTGCGGTTAATGCTCTCGGCGAGAATATTTTCGATTATTATCGATTTCTACGGGACGGCGGCGGCGGCGGTAAACAAGTCGAAAAAAGCGCATTCGTCTGCCGGTGCTCATTATATACCGACGAAAATAAACACTTACTACGGCGTGTCGCGGACGTCTGGAAATGCACGTCCGAAAAACGACAACCGACGACGACGTTGCAACGACGCGCGGCAGACAAACAAAACGAGGGACCGAAAGAACGAAAACGAACGGTTTGTTACACGCCGGGACTCGTTTATCCGGCAAACGGTGTGCGTTTTATCTCATATAAAACAATATCATAAAATTCTATTGATTACAATACAGTTGTGACGGCACGTTTTCGTCGATAGCGCTAGATTGCGTTCTCTCGAAACACGTCACTTTCGCGCACGCGATAACACGACGTGCTTTTGTTTTTAGTTTTCACGATTTTTTTCCCTTCCCTGTATTTTAACACGTATTTAACGCGCGGAGGTCGCACAAACAATCTCGCATTAGATAACGCGCGAACATTTCTCACGGCAACTATAAAATATAATATGGTTTTCGCGAAGAAATCGCTGCAGCCACGATCCCAAGAGCGTTTTTCAGAGACTGACTAATTTTTTTCTCCAAATCTTTTCTAGTCAATTATCGGTGAAACAACGCGATTGTTATTCGTACGTCCTCCCATTTAATACGTTTCGTTATTTCACTATTTGTTTCCCCGACGACGTAAAATCGAGTGAATGAGTTTTTGAAAATGTCACTGTCGTTTACAGATAATATAAAGTTTTTAAATATTATTACGATTTGTATCGGATTGAAAAAGTATAAAAATCAAATAACGTGTGTCGGATTTCAAAGATATTAGGCGATGCTGTAATTATTGTATTCCTCAGTAGTCACAGACACGGGGGCGCGTTAAATGAAACGATAAATCGAGAGTTTGCGAAACGTTCTAACGAATGTTCTTTTAAAAGTGTAATCGTTAATACATTTTGTTTCAAATATAGCAGAAATAAAGTACACTCGATGTTATAGAATAATATCATGTGATGTGCAACAAAATAATTTTATAACTTAGCTAATACATTAGTGATTATTCGAGTGTAATATTATAATATTTTATCTTACTCGAGCGCGACGGCATTTGGCGGCTGTTCAATTTAGTTTTCGCGACGATTCTTCAGTAAATCACACGCGCGACTCGCAACGACGCACTTTATCGCCGTAGGGGGTTTAGAAAAAAAAAGAAAACCGTCCGCGTCTCGCGCGCGTTTGAAGTTAAAAATAATTGACGAACGCGGTGAAATCGATTCGCGATCGCCGCGTCGAAATCCGCGTACACCTGATCACAACCCGTAAACACTACAAAGATTCGTCACTACATTGTATCCGATTTTCTCCAACGTTTCGTCGTCGACCGAGGAAAACAACGTTTATAATTATTATTGTTGCCGCACGTCGACGTCGCGGTTTGGTCATCGCGCAACGAACGGAGCGCGCGTTATGTACGACCGCAGTAGACATGAATATCGCACTGTCATCGCTGATTAAACCGTCTCCGGCCGGCTATCGTGTGAAACGAACTATTCGACAAAACTTTGCGTGAAAAAAGACACCAACGCGATATGCGCGGACAGCAATGTGATCGATTTACTACCGGTAAACAGAGTATAAACGCGTCGGTAAGAGAAAAAAAGAAAATCGTCCAAACTAATTTATTTCGTCGTGTTTTATACGACCACTTTAAAACAATCGAAATCAAATCGTCCGAACAATGTTCTTTTGATTTTTGCGATTTTTATTTCTCCTACAGCTATCGAAAAGTCTCTTGACTTTGAGACGTTATTGCACAATAATATAAACGATTGATGTTTTCGAAAGGATATAGTAGAAAAGTCGACGACACAACTGTCGTCTCGTCGCGGTTACGTATATTATTTTTAAATTCTTACGTCGTCGTCTTACGGAGAAAAGTTTTCGCAGGTGATTTATACTACGTGCGTTTAATCTCCAAAACGTTTTATGTCTCCGAAACGCAAAACCGACCTCTCGCAGGAATAATTATTTTTATTTATTTTTTAAAAATACGTTCACGTACATTAAAATAATTCGTATTATACTAAACACTTGTATAACGCGTATAGAATATAATGTTTGGATGGGGGGGGGGGGAACCCGAAATCAGTTTTTTGTCGTAATCGTTTCAAAATGTTCACGTCAAAACGTGTGATCGGATTTTTTTACGCGTGACGTACACCGGTTTTCCCAAATATTAAGAGGGGAGAAACCTTTTCCGCCCCGAAAAACAACATCGAGCGAACAAAACATTAATCGCACCCTAGTGCCCGCACGTTTTCGGGAGTTTTAATAATTACGGGTACTTATATTTTTATACTCGAGCCGATTGAATTACCATTTTCTTCAATATAATCTGTCTTTAAATTAAATCGGTTTTTGTGTGTTTCCGCGAGTTAAACGTTTGAAAATGTAAGAGTTATTGTTTGGCGGACAATCGATTAAACCGATGATTAAAGCACTAATTTATCGCGACGAAGCACCGAAACAAGTACGTCTTCAATCGAAAAATAACGTAAATAAATATTTAACGAACTTAAATTCGAGATTTCTCTTTTGCTGTTTGCAAAGCGATCATCACCCGCTTAGTAGTGTCAATAGATTTCTTCGCAAACACGTGACTATATAATAATATGCTTTGATTTGAGTAATATTGTCAAACGATTTAATGTTGAGCACACTAATCGCGCGAAAGGATGATACCGTGGCATTAAACACTGAAAAAAAATCAACCGAATCATCAGGACCCGATATTATTATATCATGTAATTAATTTGCGTCGCTTGAAATAAATAATTTCTTTTTCGGAGATTTCAAGACCCGCGTTTTGTCATTAAATTGGCATTTACGTTACGATAAATCACGGCGGAAAGACCCGCGTTCAAAATTATACATTTGCCGCGGCGATATTTAGGTCGTTACGGGACTCGTGGGACGTTTGTATAAATTTATATTACGTATTATTATTTGCGATTTTCCATTTCTGTTTCGTATATTATAGTGGCGCGCGTAAAAGCTTTTAGACGCAATTTACCGTTGTCGTCGAGGTCCGGACATCTGCGGCGGCGGCGGCGGCGGGGACGGACGTACGAGAATTTAAAATTATTGTCGTTAGTTTAATTCGGAGAGAAGCGGAAAGAGAGGAAAAAAAAAAAAAAGAAGAAAATAATAAAAATCCGTTTATCTCTCGCTGCGCTTACACCGGCGATCGCTCGCAGCGCGGACCGTCGTCGTCGTCGTCGGAGATTGTGTTTCGTTTTATTTTCGTTCGATTAACGGGTTCGCTCATTTAATCGCGTGTTACGCGATACGCGAATAAGTACGTTCCACAATGGTTCGTGATATCGTCGATGTCAAACCCTTTGGTGTGAAACGACACCACCTTTAATTCCGAGAGAAGTGAAAACAATACGCTTTTTTTTTTCTGACGTGCGTTTTTAAAGTGTACTCGTTTCTTTCGGAAGAGGAATACTCTGGAAATGTGCATTCGAAAATAATAAAACTAACCCGAAAAATCGGTCATCTCATTTGCATGGGCACCCATAGGTAACATTTTAAAGGGGGGGGGTCAAAATAAAAAAAATTTCGAATGTAAGATAATAAAGATTAATGTTATTTTTTACATATAAATGTATACATGCATGTGTTACCTATATTAGATTATAAAAAATAGAAATTAAATAATATAATTAAGACGTATATTATTCGGTATCAGTAAATAAGAACTGCAAATTTCTTCGTTTTATTCCAAACATATTAATGACATCCTGAATGAAAATATCCTTGATTGCGTTTACTCTTTCACGATGAAGGCTCATCATACACAACCCATTTAAACGATCTTCTCCTGTAGTCGAGCGAAGCCACGTTTTTACTCGTCTTTTAATGTACTGAACGATCTTTCTATTGTGCACGTTGTCGGAGGCAGTGATATAAAAATATTAAGTATTCGACAATGTCATTTAACAATGAGTATATTTTTATACTTATTTCATATCTTAAAAGTGATTTCAACAAATAATTTGCCTTGGTAATAAGGTAATATTGTGGTAATATTTATTGAGCTACAAGTTCATAATTTTTTTCCAGGGGGGGGGGGCAAGTGCCCTGTCTTGCCCCCCCCAATGGGCGCCCATGCTTATTTGTATTCGAATCCTAATTTTCCGAATTTCTCGAAACAATCAAAACGTTGTCGAAAAACTTCCGCGTCATCGCGAATGTAATCGTCGTAATCGATGTAAATATATCGTACCGTAACTCTCGACCGACAAAATTTCAGTAATATTTTCTTCGAAGGCGAGATTAGACGCTGAAGCTTCAAATGTATCGCTAATATTTCATACGATATTGTACGCCCGTTTAATATTTTCCAGTTTTCATCTGGAAAATCTAAACACAAACATAACGCGTCGTTTCAATATTTTATAAACGTTTTTTGAGTCTCGTCGACCGTCTGTAAACCTATAATATAATATATATTTCCATACACCGTCCTGGAGAAAATCCTCTCATTACACCGCCGCGGCGGTCTGTAAACGCGTACGATATTAGAGGACGAGGAGAGGACGGCAAGTAAACACACACGCGCGCCAACAAACGAATGGGCTTATCGCACGCGACCCGTACTTTCGGCGGCGTGTCACTCGCCACCGCGACGAGCGCGCGCGAAAATATAAATAAATAAAATAATAATATTAAAACGAAAAAAATAAAAAAAATAACAGCAGAAGGGTTAGAGGGACGGTGGAAGATTTCCGAATGGCGAAAGACAACGCTTGCCCCCGTGTATACGCAAATATGTATATAAAATATATATATATATGTACTCACTGTTTATATATATAAACACGTACATACCTATAATATACACTATGGCGGCGGCGGCGGCGGTATACGTACGAGCGGACGCATTAATATAATAACGAAATATAAATCAAAAGCAAGTTTCATTACGAAGTGCCGGGCAAACATATAAATTATAATCACAAAGCCGAAACGCCACATAAATTACCGGCATTACCACCACTTTTAATTCGTATGCATAAATCGTGTCGCGCGCGCGGCCCGTCCGTCGCCGTCGTCATCGCCGCCGTCGTCGCCGTCGCCGTCGTCGTCGTCGTCGTCGTCGGGCGACTCGCACCGTCGCGACCTCGAGCGATTCGCTAAAATATATAATAACATCGACGGTGGTCAGCGAAGAAGGCCTCGATATACATAATCATTTCCTTTATTTCTTTCACATTTTCATCCGTTGTGGACGTGCTGTGGGGCGACCAGAGCGAGGTTCATCTTCAACGTTTTCTCGACCTTCTTGAAAGAGTTTGTACCACTTATATACATTTTTTTTTTGTTTACTTAAAGTAGCTTCACCATAATATGCCACAGACAACATTTCAAGCGTTTTTGAGCATTTAATTCCATTTTTCACACAAAATTGAACACACGCTCTTTGATCCATTTTTTTAAACAAAATAAAATAGAAGAGCGAGTAAAACAGTTATAACCTCTATGTCTCTCACACACAAACAAAACATGGTATACTGTGAACATATGTTCGGGACGAGTCTATCGACATGAGAAAAAAAAAAATTTCAAATCGAACGGATCAAACCCGCGATATCTTAAAAGTCACCTTACTTTTTGAACACCCCACGTATAGGCCCCCCCGTTACGGTTATTTTATCGTCGACGACCGTAAGAGACATTTTCGATCGTTCACGGCGGCGGCGTGTCTTCTAGTCGAAAAAGGAAACGCTCGAAAAGGTTCGCTTTTTAAAGAAAAAAATAGGCTCTTATTCGGACGACGTTTTGCACAGCGTGTTCGCGCGATGCTTATTTGTGCGATTTTAGCGCACGACCAACTCGGTCGAGTCTGATTTCAATGACTCTAGATGTTGCGGTTGTCGTGCGATCGCAATGTTTCATCGCGTGCTCCAGATTTCAAGGAAACGAGTCGTAAATCCGAATTAAGTGAAGTAGGTTAGGTAGTTTAAAGTGAATTTTATTCCGCACAAATGTGCACGTTTCGGGGTTTTCGCGCTGAAACGCAAGTTTTACATTATGTTTCATTGAAACGCGCGCGTTTTCGTGTTTTTTTTTTCGTGCAAAAAAAACACTTTTTCTCTGATATCGATTTCATAGTAGTGTTATTATTTGAATTTCAAACCATCAAACACAAATACGGCGAACGATTCAAAAAGGAAAAAGTCTCACGTGAGAGACTTGAGCGATATTGTGAATTTTAATGAAAATCCGTTGACAATCGATAATTATTGTATCTAAACGCGATAATGTTAGCGCACGACGAATTAAAACGTCGACGAAAAAATAATTCAAACTTACGATCTCACGAAAAAAAAAAAACGGTGTCGCTAGTTTTTGCACATTTCGACCGCGCGTTCCGCTGCACAACAATACGACGCTATACATAAATATTATGGTTTCGCGACGGAACGAGGCGCTTTGATAAAATACATTTGATTATGCGATGTGCGCGGCGCGGCGGTCTCTCTGCGAGGAATGATTTGTCGATTATTGTTTTCGTTTGGTTTTTTTTTTCGCACGCGTTTCGTCGGCCAAAGGGATGACACATCATACGCCACCGCCGCCACCGCCGCCGCCGACGACGACGACGACAGTCGTAAAAGCAATAAACGCGACCCCTCCGCGGGCTCCGCGCGTGAAATTTATGCTCGGTTAAGACCCGTAATAACTCCTCTTTCTCCTTCGTTCCCGCCCAAACCCCCCCGACGACGCTTCGCACCGGTTTACCCCCGGGCGGTAGGTATAATAATATGACTCTGACACTCGGACCGCCGCCGCCGAATAATTTGTTGCCGCGCAAACTTTTCTCGCCGCCATCGTTCGCGATCCCCGTCACCGTTCTCGTCGCGTGACCCGATTGCGATCGCGCTCTCGCGCGTACGTTATTCACCGCCGTATCGTTTCCACGAGACTCGCGTGTTTTTTACCCGGTTAGTGGACGCCACGTCGTTTTTTTTTTTTAAAAAGTAACGCCGCCGCGGCTATTTGCTTACTTTCCGCGCGGAGTATCGTTTTATACACGCGCGCACATAGGTACTGCGACTCGATATAGATTAGGCGAATTAGGAATCGCGGAGGACCACCGAAAAACGTCCTCATCAGGATATCCATCCAGGAATCGATGGAAACGAATTCGGCGGTTAAAACTACGCATCACAGTTTTGGTTTGGACTATACGATTGTTTGCGTATTAACGCGTTAGATTTCGATACGACCGCGATGTCGTTTTATAAGAACCGCGTTTTTTTTTTTTTGTTTTAAACGATCCCAGTGTTTTTTCGAGATAGTATAACGCGGCGTCGTCGTTTAAAAAGTAACGCCGCGGCGATTTGATTACTTTCCGCGCGGAGTATCGTTTTATACACGCGCGCACATAGGTACTGCGACTCGATATAGATTAGTCGAATTAGGAATCGCGGAGGACCACCGAAAAACGTCCTCATCAGGATATCCATCCGGTCGTCACGAGAACGGATTCGATTTAGAATCGATAGAAACGAATTCGGCCGTTAAAACTACGCATCACATTTTTGGTTTGGAGTATACGATTGTTTGCGTTTTAACGCGTTAGATTTCGATACGACCGCGATACGATCGTTTTATAAGAACCACGTTTTTTTTTTTTGTTTTAAACGATCCCAGTGTTTTTTCGATATAGTATAACGCGGCGTCGTCGTTTAAAAAGTAACGCCGCGGCGATTTGATTACTCTCCGCGTAGAGTAACACATATATATACGTATCTCCAATCTATAAGTCACTCTTCGACCCGCGACTTTGTGTAAAACGCCGCTGTAATTCAGTCGTGTTACAAAGTATCCGAACGATTTTATTTGTTATCAGCCAACCATCAGCAAGAGCAATGAGTCGTGTGAAAATTATATGTGTCGAAATAATTAATGAAATCGTCGTTTTCATTTCAAACGGTTTTCGATCGAATCGATTTGATTTTTTTTTTTAAATCGAAAAGAAATCATTAAAGAAACTCGAAATTTTAACCGATAACTGTGATTCTCTATAAGAAATCGTAAAGCACTTAAAAATGTTCGCACTGTTTTTAAAAATATATTTGAAATTTACGCGTCTTTTTAGATTTCTTTTGTGAAATAATTTTGAGAGTTCAGTGTGCAAAAACTTTTCGTATAAAAAAAAACAAAGGCACGAACAATACGATTAGAGGGTTTTTAATGAAACGTCAAAAGAAATCGTGTGTTTTTTTCCGTGTATGGTAAGTTTTGAGAAAAACGGCCCCTCGCCCAAGATAAATCCCCAACGTCGTACGGAATAGTAATAATAATAACAATATCTATATGGTATATCCGTACACACGCGCGCCGCCGCTTCGAAAGTGTATTATTATTATCAGCGTACGGCGCGCGAGGAGATCCGAGGAGCACTGCAGTGGTCGGAGCTGCTCGCGCCATTCCTCCGGGCCATCAACAGTCGTTATACTTATTAGCAATAATTCATGATATAAATCAACAAACATATATTATTATATAATATAACGCGCGTTCACTCCAAAGGGGCGATGACGGGGGTTTGATTCCGGAATGTCGTTTCGTATGTGTGTGTGCGCGCCGCACACGCGCGCGCACGTAATATATAATATAACGAACATTTGTGCGCGCGATCCCGCGCACGTAATATTTCCTTCGCGCCACCCCCGCGAACCCGAGAGCTGATCCCTAGACCGTAATAACGTACGGTTTCGAGCCAAAGTCTCCGCCTAGACGTTATATTATTATCGGATCTATATATCGGATGATATACGTGTCGTGTGTTACAGCCGGTCTCGGAGTGTTGTTCCTGCAGTGTGGTGCCCGAGTTACCGTCAACGTCACCCCGAATCACGTTCTTCGCTATCGATTCGCAGACGAAAAACGAACGTTTCACTCCGAACACTGTGCGACACGTACACGACGAGCTGGTATTAGTAGTCGTCATAATTATTTAGACACCGCGATTAGCGAGGCGAGGAATGTATTGATCTTACTCGGATGTGTCTCCGTCGACTCCGGGTGAAAGCGACTTCGTACTCGACTCCTGTACTCGACTTCGATTTTTTGTTTTTTTTTTTTAATTGCAAGTTATTATAATTATATAATCGACCTAGTTTTAAAATACGTTACGACCGTGCTAAACAAACTATGTCATTTTTACATACTCAAATTCTTCGCTCTAATACGCTTAAGTACGTGTTATTTTCAGTAGATTCGGCATTTTTGATAAATACAAGTGTTGTTACAGACGTTCTGGCCTAATTAACACAATAGAAAAAGGGGACTTTTAATAAGAACAGACTGAATAAATTACGAAATAGGTGTATAAACTAAATGGATCGTGAGTAGGCTCGCAGATCAATTATAACGATATGATTAATGCGCGGCGGGCGGTCGAGGTCCAGACACGGTCGCGGGACGTCTCAGTCTTTTTTTAAATCGACTGTTCTCGGAAAAAGCAGGAACGACGAGTTCAAGTCCTATACGCGACGACGCCAATGCGCTGGGAGTCCTGAGCAGCCTATAGTGTCGAACGAGTCCGGTAACGAATAGGACCTCAAGTACACTAAAATTTAACTTGGATTTTAACTCAACTCAAATTTAAATAACATTGAAAATCGTCGTTGTATTCACAGAAACGCAATATCGTAAAAGTCGGTATTTTCCATAATCACATCCGCGCACTTTGACCGCAAGTCGAAAGAAAAGCGACACCGCAGCGTTCTGTTTCTATAGTATAAACCCAACCCTTTTCTCATTTCTGGTCTCCCGAAGGGCCGCTTTTATTCATATTTATTTATTTTTTCACGTCTGTCTGTTTGTATTTTATTTTCTTTCTTTCTTTCTTTCTTTTCCACGCCCGCCGCCGCCGCGCAATCGCGCGCAGTAATATACGTCCTCCGGCTGTTATCTCGCGCCCATTATTATATCGTAGTCTCTCCTCTCGCTCCGCACCTTATATTATAATAGTATTATATAACGACACATTATCGCGCGCATCCATCAATTCTGCACCCTCCGACCGCGATCGTTCTTGGATATGTATTATAATAATATCGTACGTCTACTATTCCGCGCGCGGCGCACTTATCACCTCACTCGCGTACATAGACGCGAGTGTCGCGCGCGCGTGCGATTTTAAATTATCTTTTCCCGAGCGTACGATATAATAATATTACAACGCGCGCGAATAAAATCGCGATATGAAACAAACACTAAATTCGACGCAGAAACGGCGGCTAGGCTGTCGACGACTCGAGAGTTAAAAAACCGACCGCGTCGACATTTTTCCAATTGAATACCTTGGGGCAATAACAAGACATGTCCTTTTTTTTAATTTTTATTCAGAAAACAAAAAAAAACATAATAAATTAAAAAAAAAAAAAAATTAGAATTTTAAAAAAAATGGTAGATTTAAGTTTTAGGGTACATACAACTTATGCACTTATAGATAATGCTTAACTTTTAATAATAATTTTTAGGAAGCAATAAAAACTTGTTTGGACATATCTTATTGTTAAAACATGGACATGTCTCGTTGTTTCCCCAAGGTCTTCAATTACAATCTATCGTCGCGTACCTTTTTTAATCGTATTCGATCATCATTCGAAACCGCTAATATTTTCTTTGTTTTCAATACTGTTCGATATCTGTACGGATCGTTTTTGTATTTTGTTATTACACTGCAGTTTGTGTTCAAAAACCTATAACGATAATAACGGGATAAAAAAAAAAATGAACCCGTATAAAACTATAATATTATTGTAATATGTTAATATACGATACCTTTTAAACGGTCTAACGCGGCCGAGTTCTTTTAATTCAGTCATAATAATGTTTTAGCCTTTGTTATTTAAGTCGTCATAATATATTTTCCCGCTTTGCCGAGACCTAAATTAAAAACAACAAAAAAATTTACCGTCAGGTATAAAACGCTAATAACGTTTTATGTTTTTAAACTCGTTTTCTAGTTTTTCATTTTTTTCCCCCTTCGCATAATAATAACGATATGGGAATTCTATATAGTTTACGCGCACGCGTTATTAAACCGATCTACATGACGTATAATATAATGTTTTATAATTTCGCCGTAAATATTCCAAACAAACGAAACGAAACGTTGTTCAATGCTCGCCGCCGCCGCCGCCGCCGCAGTCTGATCGGCCGAGACCGTATCACGCGAGACGGATCGTTTTTGTTCGTCGTCGGCGTGATTTTATCGTCTATAATACTGGGTGGGGCGAAACAAACAGTGCAGTTTTGAAAGGCTATTAAAAAAAAAACTACGCAACTTACAGAAATTATATTTATTTAATTTTCTTCAGTACATCATGCCGTTTTATGTAACACGTTTTAAAAATGACATGAGAACGATGATGGCCGCCAGCAGCGATACATTGATAAAGGCGATTTCTGAAATCGGATACACGTGAGGTCAACATTTTTCAATAGTGTCAAAAGTGACCTTGTGGTGTGCGATTTCCGAATTTAGGGTGATTGGGCCTTATTTTTTTGAGGAGAATGGACAAACCGTAACTGTCAACGCTTAACGTTACGTTTCCATGTTGGACAATTTTTTTGAACCTCATTGGAAGAGCTAATGGAAGAAACAGATCATCTGATTCTAACAGGACGGTACATACTGCTCGAGTTTCAATGACTAAGCTGCGACAGATGTTTCCCACGCAACTCGTCTCTCTGAAGAGTGATGTGAGGTTGACCGCGCGCTCACCGGACTTGAGCATTTGTGATTTTTTCTTGTGGGGGGGCTACCTGAAGGAAAAGGTTTTTAAACATCGGCCTCGCACCTTGGAAGAACTCAAAGACCGAATTAGGGAGGAAATTGGCGCTATACCAGTCGAAATGTGGCAGAAAATTTCAAAAATCACCTTCATCAATGTATCGCTGCTGGCGGCCATCATCTTTCTCATGTCATTTTTAAAACGTGATACATAAAATGGCATAATGTACTGAAGAAAATGAAATTAAATAAATATAATTTCTGTGAGTTGCGTAGTTTTTTTTTAATAGCCTTTCAAAACTGCACTGCCTGTTTCGCCCCACCCTGTATGAACTTTATAATATCATATTTGATATAAATACGGTTGCATAATAATCGTACAGGCCGTCTTTTCAAAACGCCGAGGCTCGCGCTGTATACGACCGACGGGTGGTTTCGCTTATATATTTATCGACTGATTTGGTTCGCTTTCCGCCGCGATCTTTATTACATTTTTCGTAGATTTATCTACGAGCAATAAATATACCCCGCGCGCGCTATTGATTCCTCTAATTTATTACGTTAAACACAATGCTGCTCCGGATCAGTTATATCACATGTACGAGGTATATACGAGTGTCTACCTATAATAAAATACGAGATACGCGCGTATTATTTTCCACCTTGGGTTTCTCGCGTTAGTATTCCTCGCGTCGATCCGACTGATTTCAGACTTTGCGCGCTGTTATAAAATATCTCCGGGCATGCCTCTACTGCATCCGGATGCGTAACGCGCGAGAATCGGAACCGCCGCCGCCGCCGCCGCCGCCGCACTGTTTATCTCATCGAAGTGCAACGATATTATAATATTATTATTATTACGTCCCGCGGGGATATTTTATTCGCCGCCCGCCACCGGGAACGGTTTCAATATTTGAAAACGATCCAATTTGATTTAATAAATTATATTTATTGTGTTGCCAAATTAGAATTTCATATTTCACGAGAAGAGCGCGTTGCGTAAAATAGTGATGAGGCGTTTGTCTCAATAAATATGATGTACGGCCGCAATTCAGAAAACCAGAATTGAAAATAATGGCCACATTAAAGGGCGGGAAATTACGCCAAGTCTCCTCAAAAACTGACTAACCGGCCACAATTAATGTTATGTGTGAAAACCGATGGCTCTCGTTAATAACATTGCAATCGTCGACCTGTGTACCGATAAATTACTACCGCCGCCGCCGACGCGCGTTAATATGTTTTTCCATTTCAATTTTCCAAAAGTTATTGTTGTTAACCATTGTGTGTTCGCGTTTAATTTATTTCAATGAGTTCTTTTTTTTCGCCTTTTTTTTTCTATCTTAAATACTTGTGTTCAAACGGGAGGGTGTGTTTATTTTGCGCGCGAGTTTATAAACATATTTTCGGAGAGAGATTTTCATTGCAGGATGTACTTAAGAAATTGTTGCTGATCCGGCCGCGTCGAGTATTTATTTTTTTTACCGTCTTTCGTTCTTTTTCGCGTTAAATTTATTATTTTCAACGCGTATTGATCGTGTATAATAGGTAGAACAATATATCAATGGACCGAGAGCGTATGGCGTCGAAAACGCGATAATACTTTACAACAGTTGTAAAATACACCGTACAACGTATACAATACAAACGCATGGTGGCGTTAAACGAACACAGTACAATATAATTTGATAGAAACGTTATGTTTTCAAACTAAACGGCAAACTGTGTAACGGATTAATTTATTGATGTCGTTAAGCGTTACATTTTAAGAACAATTAAACGCCGCCGTTAATCTGTTTTTAATTCAAACTCCGTTGAAATATGGACGGCCACGGTGTTGTAAACAAATATAACGAACAATCGAGTAAAAATAGAAACCACGAGTTTCAATCGCCCGGTGTAATTATTTAATAATCGATATCGTTGTGGTATTGAGCTGTTTTTTTCGAATATTCGATTGCCTATGTTGTTCGTTTGAACTTTTGCTCGGAGACGCCGGAATTTTCTGAAGAACCCAACAGACATAGAAGTACATTTTATAAATCGGACGTCTTCTGGACGCGAACGTAAAATTATGTACAAATCATTTTCGTATAATATTATATTATTTACTTTTCAGTAACTTAATTATCTGCTGCTCGATATAATGTCGGATACGTCATGTTTATCGTTGGAGTATACTCGTATTTCTGTCGAATATGCAGTTGAAACTAAATAAAATAAGTAAAAGAAAAACGTTAGAAAAGTCGTTTTTTTAATTATAAATACAACCATATATTATAAACAGGATATTATGTAATTAACATTTTCAAAAATAAAACTCACCCATGAGCGTCGTTTCAATTGGGTCGTTTCAATCGTCAATGCTTACAAACTTGTTGCGTGGGCTTCGAATGACCGCGTTTTCGTTTTGCCGAAGAGAAAAATACAAAAATGTCAAGTCAGAGTTGGCGAAATACATTTCATTTCTATAATATAATACGTATGTGGTACGTTTCGTTTGAAATTTAAAAAACAGAACACGTTGTGAAAACGTGGAAACACGTTAATTTCAATAGCACACCACGCCGCACTCGATTTCGACGGGACGTTTATAAACAGATATTGAAATATTCCGTTTAAACCGTTTAGTTACACGCAGTACAGGTGATGAACCGTCCATAATGGGACGTGAAAAAAAATAAAAAATATAAAATAAACTTCCGAAATCTATTTCGGAATGTAATTTATCGGAAACCGTTTAAGGAAACTGCGAAAAGGACCCGCGTATTAGGTCCGTGAGAACTGAATACGCTTCCTATTATTTAGTTTTTTTTTTTTCCACCGCGCCGTCGTCGTCGGAGGAGGAAGTGTGTGTGTGTGTGTGTGTGTATAGTAATAACAATACCGTCGTGACAGGCAATAACGCGCGCGCGCGATACCGTCGAAATGACGGATTTCCGGAAAACGTACGGTTTTTTTTTTTCCTATTTAATAATAACACTTACAGGTATCGCATTATAATACACGTAACGCGATACTTTTATTACGACGACGTGATATCGTTTATTCATTTCACGTATTATTTTCGGTGCACGTCTAATCGTCAATTTTACATACCTAATAATAAAAAAAAAAGGACCCACTGTCACATGGGTTTCGGAAGAGAAACAGTTCCGCGCGGTCGGGATGAAAAAATAAAATAAAAAAAAAAAAACAATCGTGTACATTATTATACGTATATATATATATATGTACATATAATATTATACGTCACAACGTGTACGCCCGGTGGCTGTGTGATCGGCGTGCATTTTACGGACACCGTCAGTCGGAACGGACCGAATAAAGCGATAATGGTGTTTAATTTGTTTTGTTTTGTTTTTTTCGTTTTTTTTCCAACGCGCGTCCGTGGGACAGTGTAGGTGAAAAAAAAAAAAAAACAACACGTTACACCCGCACACACAAAGCGTATACACTTTAATGATGATTGACAGACGTAAAAGATAATAATAACAAAACGAAAAAAAAAAAAATAATACGACTAATGTACATTATTTTTATTATTTACTGCACCTATAGCTTTGAACGGTCCTGGCGTGTGTGCGCGTTACTCGCTCGGCTCGTCGTTGTTGTTGTCGTCGTCGTCGTGTGTGTCTCTCCCGCGGCCCCGGAAGTACACGTATGCGTCCGACGGATTTTGAACTTTTCCCGTCGCCGTCGCTCGTGTAATCCGTGAGCCGCCGGCGATTTCCGTAAAACGGCACTGCGCACTACGCAACGGGTGACAAATCGCGCGTATTCGTTCCGTCCGTTCGACGGACACGTTTTCCCCGAACTCGGTGCAGGACGCATTGAATACTTTCGAGCCGAATGAGAGTTGTGCAACGAAGTAGCGTGGAAACGTTTACGATCGTCGCCGTTTGAAAACAATATAGTACGCGATTGAACAAAAAGGAACTCGACCCTTCCGTCGAATACGAGATCTGCGGTCGTTATTACGTCGCGCGTTGCCCACGGTTGCGAAAACGGAGATCGAAAGTTCGCGCATTGTTTTTCGACTGTTGCACATTCGTGTTTTTAAAATATTTAAATTTATCTCTGACTAGCTTAATAATTGCAGTCGTCCGGTAAATTATCGTTTGTCATTGAAAATCAATAATAATTGTTATCGATGATGACGACGATAAGAACGATAATGAAAATGAAAATTTTGGTATTTTTTTCGCGGTGATGCTGCGGGTTACAATATAGTTGTCGTACGCATATGTAATGACATCGTGCAATGGTTAATTTAAATACAATTTTTGTTCTATATTACCCGCGGTCAGTGGCGCCGATGTCTTGAAAATTTAATTTTTAAAACGAAAAAGGCGAAAAGCATTTTAAAAAGTCCAGCATTTAGTAAATTTACTAAATATAACCTTGCGTATATCGATATAGGAAAGTATTTTCGGGAAATATTTACACATAATAATTATTCATAACTATTATGTCATCATTAGGCCTCGAGACTGTAAGGAAATAATAAGAAAAAATACGCTTCTCGCTAGTACAAGAGTAGACAGGACGGAGTCGATTATCAACGAAAAACCTAGTATAATATTCTGATAAGCGTATACTGTGGATAAAAAAAAAAACTCGTGAAAACATAATCACTTGTCAGCGACCGATGTGTGACGACAACGCGACGCGTAGGCGACGGCACTACAATGATAATCTAAACAACGCGTAATAATATACGCCGCGGGCCAGCGCGTCTGCGAACAGGACAATCGATGCGTCTACCGAGTGATATCGGAACAATGCTCGCGCGCGACGGCCGGCCCGGGCGAGTCTCACGTGGTCGTCTCTCTTCCGCGGCTCTCCTTTCCAGGACGTGTCCGTCGTCGTTCTCCGTGACGCGTGTGCCGTCGTGGGTGCATGTCGGAATTAAAAAAAAAAAAAAACCATTCGTGTGCGCACGTCTCGTAGATTTATAATGCGCGTATTATAATATAATATGTATAAATCGTCTCGTTTCCGTGTACGGGGAGACGACGGCTCGCCGTTATATTATCTCGACGTAAACAAAACTCCGGAAATATCGACTTTTTCGTCTTATGGTTTAAGTATACGAGGTAGTGGGTCGCGTCAAACACTTCTCGTGTTGATCCTTACGTTTTCATCCCTCGACCGGGAATTTCGCTCGATTTTAAACTGCGTTTTTAAATTTACAATTTCAATTTGCATTCGAAATTTCTGGATACACATACACCGCGTCAAGTGTCTCACGTTCTAGAGCCAGCACAAACAGATATTGTTTTGCATGTGACAGAAAATATTTGGAGGGGGTCCACGGATCCTTCTCCTGAATACTTGCCTGATAGAAAGCTGTCGTTTACTGCTGCTGCGACAGTACATAATATATAACGCAACCGTCTGCTTATACGAGTACGTTAAATGCGTTATCTAGTTACGAATCGTTCAATATATTTATCGGGTGTGCTCACTCTTTACGCCGAACTAGCTTTAATTATTATTGATTATTAGGGATGAGAAGTCATAGGATTTGCATATTTTTGTCTGTATCTTCTATTTATAGCTAGGCGAGCTAAAAATCTGTTCTATAACCTAATGAATTGAAATTTGGTATTTAAATTTTGCATATTTTTGCATAATATATTGGTAGTTTTCTTAAAAGTTGCATATTCGTGTTTTTTTTTGCGCATAAAAATGCATATTTAGTAAAATTATGTGGATTTTGATACAATTGACGTGAAAAATGTATTACTTTATGGAATTTTATATGTTTGTAGTCAATAATCAATAAAATAAAAATGCAGATAGCAAATTTGACAACTATTGTAGAATTGTCAATGTAAAATATAATATGTAAAATATAAAATAATTAAATATATTACAAAACTTATAAAATTGTATTTTTATAATTTAGATTAAATCACCTGACTATCAATATATAATCAATACACCTACCAATCATTTATCATCTCATATTTATACCTAGTATTAATTTTTTACCACTCGGTTAAAAATTATTTATATTTTAATAGAAAAAATTGCATATTATAATATATTTTTTGCATATTTTCAAATTTTTGATGCATATATCATACTTTTTCCTTGCATATTTGCATGCATATTTTGTCTATTTTAGCTCCTATAACTTCTCATCCCTATTGATTATACATGTTCGATCGTGATGTTTTGACGTTTTTCATAACACAACTCGTGTCGAACGACGACGATCGTATACGTGCTATTTCATAGAAACGAATATGCTTCGAGTCGTTTTATTTCCAAGCCGGTCTACTCGACACTTCGAGTCGAGCACTTTTGACGTGACCCTTTGCCATACGAGAACGAAAACGAAAAAACTTTGAAAAAAAAAATCTATTTTTACTCGGATATTTGCATCGGGTATCCATCCTGTATAAACGCATTAATACATAATAATATAAACGTATATGCGACCGGGAACCGTAGTTCCTACACGCGTTTACCCACCCCCGACGACCTAGGCTCGCGACCCGCGTTCTCCGCCACCGTCACCCCGAGAGAGAGAGAGCGAGATAGACGTCACGACCGGACCGGACGTGGCCAATCATCCGATAGTTTCAGCCAAAACGCGTGAGTTCGGCCGTCCGAGAGAGACTCGTCGTCGTCACGATATTTTCTTTCTTCTGTGTAGGATTTGGATTATAACGTTTACCGATTTTCCGCGTCGTCGACACACACACTTGTACGTCGGACAGGTGTGTAATAATACGGACTTCTGGCACGCCGATTTACAACGGGGCGAAAACCTTTGACTCGGCCGTTTGAACGAAACGCTCGTCGTTTTGGTTTCTGTGATTATAAAAACAATGTCCTTTGAAATTTAAAAGAAAAAAAAACTCATTATTAATAATGTACGTACATTTTTGTTGTTGTGGAAACATCATCATTAGGGCTGGGATTTTAATGCCCTAAAAAACTTCAAAAAATGCCCTTAAAAAAATGCAAAAATGACTAAAAAAAACTAAAAAAATGCATTTAAATTATATTTATTATAGGTTAAAAATTAGAAAATGCTATCGAGACTACGACGGACGTACTAATTGGTTACTAATTCAGTAATAGTTATCTAAGCCTAGCTATGATAAAATTGTTATCGACGATAACTTGTACCTATGTATGTATGTATGGTGTAATAAAAATAATAATTTATAATAGGTATAATATAACGGTGATAATTTTCGGGGAAAAGCCTAACTACGATGAAATATATGAATATATGATACTATTATATAATTTATTATTCGTACCGTCAGCAGTTTGCCGAAAATTTCTTGTGCATCGCAACAATTTTCGTTCATTTTATGAAGAAATTGTGAAAAATGCTCTAAAAACTAAAAAAATGCACTAAAAACGTCAAAAAATGTCCTAAAAATGCATTTATGTTTAATTTTGTCAAAAAATGCAAAATAAATAATATTTTAAAATAATCAGTATCACCCAAAACACATTTTATACTTACGGATCAACGTTTCAAAACATCAGAAAAAAAGATGCCTTTGCATCAAAATCCCAGCCCTAATCATCATCATCGTTGGTATTGTGCACATAAACATGTAAGACACGTATAGTATAAAATATTGTCCGACGAGTTTGGTTTTGAGTTTTCTTTAAATTCCGCCAACGATCGCGAGGGGAAAAGGCCGCTCTCCTGGCACCGAATCGCGTCGCGTTTCCTAACGTTTTACTATAATAATGTTATGTTAATGACGTGTCGTCGTCGTCGTCGTCTGCGCGCCTATTCGACGACGGTTTTCACGGGTCGCGGACCGTGTCGTCCTCGGTGCCCGCGGTAATCGGCGAGACCGCAATATACGACGACACGCCGCCGCCGACCGCCCGAGGACGTCTCCGTCTGCGGATCTGTCGTCGATATTCGACGAGAACGAAACGGATTTACGTGTTTCTCGTCAATATACGTACGCGTGCCCGGTCGGTCGTATTACGCGGGTTTTTCGGTTGAATTTTATTTTTATTTTTTTTTTCAAAGTCGCCAAGTTCGAGCGACTGCACTTTAGGGGTGAACTTCAGCGCGTTAAACTGACGAATACGTTCCGACGCGAGTCGTCCGATTGTTTGTTTTTACTACTGCTGTCTAGTCCTCGGACCGACGACGTGCCCAACTCCACGTCGCATAATCGATACTGCTCGATTCGTTTGCTCGCTCGCGTTTTTTCCCGTTTTGATCCGACGCCGCGCCGTTCTGCCACGGCGGCGTTGCGGGAAACAACGAGGGCGTCCCGCGAGAATTCACCGACGGCAATAAATCCTTCGATAATAATATATTATGTTAATAAAGATGTTCGAATCTAGTCGTGCGTCCGTTTTTCCGGTAATTTTCTTGATTTATTTATTGCGAAAATCGAAATCTCGACTCTCGCGGACCAACGAAACGGACAAGGGAAACGAGACCGAATGTCTGTGTGTATTGTGTAATCACGGGGAACATTGAAACAAATTAAAATATAAATTACTCCCGATGAAAATATAATTGTTTTGAAAGTTTTAGTTTCCTCGGAGCGTCCGAGATCTCGTACAATAACTACGGCGGAGCTCTTCAATTAAACCTAACCGAAAGTCGTGGAACGTACTTACATAATATTATTCTGATACGCATACATTGTTGTTGTATATAGTATCTGATAATTTATTCGCTCGCGTTTCGATCTAGGCGATTGTGATAATATAACGTACAAGACACGACGTTTTATGTTTACATTGTATTTAATAAACACGCGAGGCGTTAACGAGTGGACGATTTAAAGTTATATTACCCGACGACGACGGGTTAAATTGTTTCCCATAGCAAGCAGTTTCTTATCAATAATAAATGATCAAAATTAATTGTCACGACGTTAAGTCACTCGTTTTCCCTTATCATGTATTATACAACGAACCCCTAATAAAAATAATTTGTAGAAAATACAACGAAATAATTCTTTAGTTTTTTTTCTTCAAATCGTACGGCATGTTATTATAATGTAACTCGCAGGTGTGATATAATTTCTTGAGCATAGAAAACCTTCTTTGTTTTGCAATCGAGTTGTTTATATTTTCTTATTTGATCCGTATGTTATACACGAGTTTATTGGAAAAGAAAAATGTCTATTTATATGACGAATTGACTCGACGAGTCGACAAAAAAAACAATCGACTTGCCCGACACGTGTGCGTACGACGACGGTATGTATTCGAATCTTATTATTCGACGCGTGCTCTCGGGGAGCAGAGTTGTGACGAGAGGTTAGCCCGCGGCGTGTAATTTTGATTAATCATTGAAAACCGTAACTGTTTTGTGCAATCGAGTTGTTTTTATTTCCTTATTTGATCTGTTTTTCCACTATAACATACGAGTTTATTGGATAGGAAAAGTGTCTTTTTTCTCTTTTTTTTTTCGGTATTATGCCCCGACACGTGTTCGTACGACGACGGTATGTATTCAACTGTCGTTGTTGGACAGACGAATGTTATTATTCAACGCGCGCTCTCGGGGTTGATGTGAGGTCGGCCCGCCGCGTGTAATTTTGATTAATCGTCGCGGTACGAGTAGGCGACGACGACGACGACGACGACTCCGCGGCGCGAGATTAAACGGAGGGATGAAAATTATGCCCTCGAACCGCCCCCGGCTCTCTTGCTTCGCCCCGAACGATTAGCCGCCAGTCGTAAGGAACGTCTCTTTTAAAACGAGTCGGTTGTCGTTACGAGGTTTACGCCGAACAAATCGCCCCGATAATCGGAAGCGTGTATACATATTATATTATTATAATTATCGCGCGTTATATTACACTGCTGCGGACGGGGGAGACGTCGTTATTGCGAGTGTCGTGCCGTGAGTTTACGACGCGGCTGTAAAGTAATATTTGCGACGGGGTCGAAAAAAAAAAAGGAGAGCCGCTTGTGTGGATCCCTGTCTGGCCCTACCGTACGCCGCCGAACCGAACGACGACGATAGCTATGCGACGCGCTCGCGTTGTTTTACATCCGTTACGCGCGAGACGATTGTTTTTTTTCCCGTCGATTTTACGCAGTACAATAATTATTATTATATTGCTCGTCTGCCGCATTCGGTAAATTACTCGCGTCGTCTTTACGATTTCAGAAGAAAGAAAATTTATCATCGTACGCATAAAATGTCTACGCGATAAGTAGTTAATCGAGTCAGTCAAACCACTTTTCTATAAAACCTAATCGAAAACGTACAGGAATGTGTAAACGTTTTGTGATATCACACGAAAAGGCGCGATTCGAACGGAAAACGCTATTAAACGTTCGCGTCACTGACCAAAATAAAACGTCGTTTTGGTTTTTTAGACTAGTGTCACTGCACGTCGAGTGGGGCTCCGTTAAACTGCCGATCGTCATGTCTGAGTTGTCGTGTCAATCCGATGGCACAACCCGCGTTTCTTCTATCGATTGTAGATTTGAAACGCTCAAGATTCGAACGAGAATTACCGAAACACATGCAAACTTACGCGCGGGGCTCTTCCAAAACGACCTAATCGAATGGATTGCAGTTTTAATAAATTTATCGTGCTCGTCGTATTGTTTGGAAATAGAATATTGTAATACATCGCGCTGTAAAATAGGTACTCGAATTTGTTCTGCCAACAACGGTAATTTATCATGGTTAGCAACGGAAACAGTTGTTTTATATTTGTTTACACTTTAATCATTTCAATATTGTCCTCTTTTACGGAACTTTAGCGTTATCTTTAGCTCGCGGGAATAAAAGTATTATATTTTCTACGTGTATATATATATATATATATGTGTAAAATCGTTTTAAGAGATCGCGCGTTTTTCCCTTCGAAATAAACGCGTTAATAGCTTTTAAAATAAGTTTAAATTAATATTTATGTGTAATAAATTAAAAATAACCGTTTCGTTGGTCACTGTCTCTGTGCAATAAAAATAAATAAATTATGAAACAAGACGGTATTATACACGTCGGACTGTATTTTCATAATTTCTATACACTCCGAGTTATTATTGTTGTTTTGTTATGTATGTATACGTATTTTGTTTTTCACGTGAATTTATTTTATAAATAATGACGGTCGTCCGACACACCGATAAAAACAAAACAAAAACGTTACGCCAAGTCTAGTCCTCGATCCAATGCGAATATGCAATAATATTTAAATTTGTGCATCGGTTTATTTTTTTAGGATTATAAGAGTGGCGCGGACAGAAAAAAAAAAAAAAACGTACCACCAGCTAGTACTAGTGCTGCAGTGTTCGGAATACTAGGAGGATTTGAATATTTTGCACGCAAATCGTATATATCTATAAACATTCACGTCACAATCTCGGCGGCGCGGCGGTACTACGATATTTTTTTAATCAAACGCGAGAGAAAACAAATTACGTAAACGAATACGCACCCCCCCCCCCACCAGAGCGTTTGTCGTATACGAAGATGTTTTATTACTTCGTTACAATAACAGGCACTATCGACGAGCGTTTAATTATTGAAATCATTTCTCACGCGGAGTTAAACTTTTGGAAAAGTACAATAAGAGTGTTGTTGATAAAAAGTTTCTGAAGCAAAATGTAGTATACGAGTCAAAACTAGATAAAATCAATTGGTAGGCTAACGCGAGGTATTAATTTATAGCACTATGATTACTAGACAACACGTACACTATTATCGACGCCTTTTCGTTCGAAATAAAAAAAATATAAAACGAACGATGATCACAGATGTGTATCGTTCTTTAATTTAACTACGTAGAATCATCGGTCACGCGTCTTTGAGAATCGTATACGCTTTGTCACGTGACACTTACGATTACTCAATCAGCGATCAATTATATATAATTGGGATATTTATAGTAACATCAAATCACTTTATTTATTGTATTCGTAAATCACTCGGGTCGATTAAAAACTGCGAATAAGTCGAAAACAAAAAAAAAATAAAGAAAAAAAATCACCTTTGACTTTGAAGAAATAATTCATGAGAAAGAGAGAGAGAGAGAGGAGAGCATCACTACACAATAGAACTATTGACGTGTGAAAGGACCGTCCTTAAAGGATTTATGAAAGCGAAAATATTTCTGAGATCTGACAATAATTTCTATTGTACGAATGGCATTTAAATATCTACTCGTTTTTTTTTTTTTTTAATCGTTCGAATCGATCGTTTAGAATTCAACACGATTTCGCGATATCGTTTTAAAGAGAGTAGCGTCGTGTGATTCGTTTATCGTTAAATTGTTAAATTTAAAAGTCATTGATTGCGCTGTTTTTCCTTTTCTTCGAGCGCGACACATTCGACCTGTTTGAAGACGGTCTCTCGACGTGTGTGTGTGTGACGAAAGACTAAAAGAGAAAAAGAAAAAGCGCTGGAAAATCTTTTCCGACAAACGTTTTGAAAACGTATAGAAACTATACTATAGATTCGAACGTCCGTCGCTTTAGAACACGACAATGCCATCGCGCGTTTTCTTTTTCATAACTGCATCGAGTAAAACTGTCGCGCTGCTCCGTGTCGGTTATCGTTATTATGGGACGGTAATGAATATATTCGATAATATTATATTATAATATTGTTATTACGGTGATGTGCGAGATGAGTTTATACGCGCGTTCGCGTTTAAAATATGATTTATGTGTTATTGCAATATAATCTCGTTACCGGAATTTCGATTCCGTTCGATTGTTTGTGCAGAAACACGAAATGTTAATTTCCGTCCGAGAGGTACACGCGCGCGCCCATAGGTGTAGTTCGCGCGGCCCGCGTTCCGTCAGAATAATTATTATCACGTGTGTCGTCGATAAACGCGCGCTCGTATAAACGTTTTACGAATGGTTTTAATCGCCGCGAGTTTTTCGCTCGGGATAATAATGTTTAGTACTTCTGTCGAAAATACAAAGTTCAATTGGTTACGGAAATCGCGTTTAACGATACCCGAACGCCGACGACGTCGCGACGTCGGTCGACGGGGGAGTGTCTCGTCAGTGTCAAACGGAACGTGAAACATCGGGTTTTCGTCTCTGAAACTATACGGCCTACCTTAGCCGACGGCGTCGTTTGTTCGCTGGAAAAAAAACCACCCCGAATAGTCCACGTTCGGATTCAGAGTTTTCTCGGAACAACACACGTTTAGGTACGATTTCCCTTGCGCGATCGCGAACGCGAACCACGAACGCGGTCAGCGAACGCGAACTACGAATTAAGATCGCGTTCGCGTCATGTTGGTTTGCTCTAGACGATTCTTCGTTGCGACCGAAAGATTTATAATTTATATTTTAACAGTCGTCCGTCAGACGTATTCGATATTTTCAAGTGCTAAGTTCACGGTGCAGGAGTAGGTAAAATTCGTTTTTAAAAATTATTATAACGGTTACAGTCGATAAAGAAATCTTAAAAATTATTTTGCTTTGGTGAACTCATGTTTGAATAACCGATGTAAACGAGTGTTCAAACAGAAATGATAACATTGCATGGTGTATAATAATAATAATAATAATTATTATTATTATCAAAACAACAAGTCGAACGCGCAAGGGAAATCGTACCTTAAGGAGTAAAACGCGTTCTCACCGAAAAAGGATTTTCGTTTTTATTTTCTCCTGCGCGCCGGATCGCGGTCGTCCGAAACGGAAAAATACCAAAGCTATATTGGTTTTATTGAATTATTGTTCGTTCGCGTGACGTATTTACGAATTGAACGCGCAAAGCGTTATGAGTGTTCGCGCGTTGTTCGTCCATAATTCCCACGTGGAAATAATGAGACACGGTCGCGCGACCGCCACAATGGCAGTGTTTTTGGTTAAGTGGCATTCCTGGTTAACCGCTGCGAGTGCACTCTGTCAATCTAACAACTCGATTACATTGTACCGCAGTCGGAAAAGCAAACCGAGTCGAGGATTCGTAAATACGCGGATAAACGGGCGAAACGCGACGGGCATCGCGCGATTATATTCGAAAATCTGTTGCCGCGCGGTGTAAAAATCGGATGTTTTCTATTAATGTGTGTAAAAAATGATAAAACAATAGTCTATTAGAAACGCGTATCCGATATTGTAGTGATGATTTCATAATAATTCCGTTAAATAAAACAACACGCGGCGCGTCGATTCGAATAAACAGTGTTTTATTCAATAACGGCAGTGTAATGATAATAATACTATGCACTAAAGCGCAGTCGCATTGTTATTGGAGGTAACAACGTCATTAGCCGGGCGGCAAACGAATGCACAACAAACGCATTAACGCAGTGTTATAATAATTAGTTACAGTACGCGCATTATTCATTTTGTGGCGACACGAGTCTCGTACGGAAAACCACTATTTTCAACAGCAAACACACACGATATCGAAATACCTATTGTCGAGTTTATTGTTTTACCGTAAAAACAATATTAGAAATTAGAAATAATAAAAAGCTACGCCGCCGTGCGTTGTGACTTTATTTATTTTTTTCTACCGATCAAATGTTTTTCGAGTAAACGAAAGGTTTTATACGTAAATATACTTTTCGCGGAAAAACAAAAAAAAAAAAGCAGTTTCCATTCGAATGTAATATATTATTATAAAACCGTAGGGAGAAAGCTAAAGTAAAACATTTAGTTATCATCATATGTATATTATAAACGATTGACGGCGCTTATAAAATTCACTTTGGTACGAACACAAAGTGAGTATGTATCACGAGCGAATGAACTTTTTACGTCTATTAGCGAGGTTTAGCGAGTGAAAAATAAAATAAAAATTCTAATTAAACGTAAGTACGTAAATATATATCTTCGTCGGTCGAACGGCATTAGTCGCGTAATAAATTGAATATAATTACGTACGTAAAATCCGAGCGCAGTATATGATTACCCGTTCTATTAGGATCGATTGAAATGTGTTTGATTTTGTTTATTTTCTTTCTTCCGATAATATACTGTTCGTATTATTAAAATCGAACAGAGACAAGACGACATTGACATGAGAATAACCGCGCGACAACGATCGATTGTTTTTAAAAACTATTAAATACATATTATATAAGACACACGAATTGTATAATACAGCGATTGACTATTTTTTTTTATTGACCGATTCGTTTCGAAGTATCATCGAATACGTATGGATTTTCGACGACTAATGTTTTCGCGAAATTCCAAGTGTTCTCGAGCAAAATGTGAGTTATACGACCGAATTGTTGAGGCTTATACTTTTTTCCTTTATACATCCAAAGCGAAATTATATGTATAGAAGGAAAATCATCCTGTTTTCAACTGGAAGAAGGATTTCCGATGGCCAACGCCGTCTAATTGTTATTGATAGATTTCAAAATTCTCTCGACGTGGTTTTTCGCCGGCTTTTGACGAAATCTGATTTTCTCACTCGGATAATTACGTGCTAGAGAACGTCAAACTGTCGAAATCATACTGTTTCGGCCGTGAACGATTCGTCGACGACGGTAGTTTTGGAAAATCTTCAAGTCGAGCGCATAATAACAACGTTCAACCGCGCGCGGTGTCGTAATCACAGTCGAAAATTTCCCCGGCTTAAGCAACACGGGAAAAAAATTAAAAAGTCTCATATTATTGTTTTTCAGTCCTGCAGTGGGCGAAAACGATTTTTTTTGTTCTAATCACATAACGTTGTAAATATCCCGTTCGTTTGGGTTTTAATATTAGATCACGGTGTCCTCGTGTCGTTTTCGGGTTTACCGCGCGTCCAATTAAACGCGTACTTTTTTTCTTCTCCATTTTATTCGCGCCAGTCGTATCGCGTACCGTAAGTTGTCGAATACCGTTCTTTTATTACTTTTGCTTTCAGCAGTTTCGAGTTATCAAACTTTTCACATGCGTTCCTCTCAATTATTGATCTTCCCTAAACGCGACCGAATAAAATTTGAACTTTTGCGAAACTTTATTACATATAGTTTCCAGGCGAAATGATTGAAACGTTTGAGACGCGAACGGCGGCGGCGGCGGAAGCGCGTGTGTTCCGCGAGAAAACGTGCATTTCCCGTAATAGCAGGTCGTCCCGACGACCTACGTAAAATATAATATAAATAATAATACGCCTATAATCAATAAGCCTCGTACGGCGTAATGAAATTACACGTTGTGATCTTACTCTCTCGGATTTCACCCACATCATTGTTCTCGTGCGACGTTTCCGAGCCATCTTTCTGGGCTCGGCGGGCCCTTCGTGGATCGGACGCCGACTTTGGCTACACTTACATTGGATCCGTATTTCTCCCGATCCGATCCGATCCGACGTCGGAAGAAAAACAAACATCCTTATCTTAATGTTAGTGCCTGCATTGGAAACGGAGCTCCCGATTTCTCGATTCCCGACGACTCCCGACACTATCCGATCAATCATGTTTGTTGTTCCATTCCGATTTTCCAATCCGACGAGTAGTTGTGGCTCGTGCAATTTTATCATAATATGAAACTATGAAACTCGGTCGGCGGTTTCGTTTTACATAACGGAAACTCCTGGAGAAAGGATTTTTTGCAAAATTCCACCCCTAAAAGGTGTTAAAACGGGTAAAAAGGGTGAAACTAGAAAAATTCGCCTGGCCGGAACAATAGGTAAACAAGTAGTGAAAAATCATCCAGTAGACTTATCTAAATTAAATTCGTCGACCCATTTTTTAGTTTTACGTCTTTTTACGTGGACGTTGTTATCCAGTAAAAACCAGCACAACAAATCGTCTTCCGAATCACTCATTTCGCGTGTTTGCCGCAATCGGTTCTACAGCAGACTGCCGTAGATAAGATTAGATTAGATAAGAATCGGATTACGGATCACGTCGGGAGTCGGGACCATTGTAGGCACTCACGTCTGACGTCGTCGGATACCGATTCTCGCACGACGTCGGATCGGGAGAAATACGGATCCAATGTAGGTGTAGCCTTTGGCGACGCGTCCACCGAGTGATATTTCTCCGAGTGTACGAATTAGATTTTCCAAACGGCATTGTTTTTTTATACCTATCGAAAAAAATTAAAAATAGCGATTAATAGAGAGCGACGCGCGACGTCTATAAAATTGTCTACGGTTACCCGCGAACAATATAATATGCATTCGAATTCGGTAGAACGTGTTCGAGTAGTCTCTCGGTCGTCGGATGTACGTGTATTTCGGTTCGTAATATTTGTTTTCGTCGCCGGGCGTCGTCGGTGTATGTTCGATAAAGTCATAAAAAATACAAAAACCCCGTGTGACTTTTGATAAAGAGACCTTAAAATCCAATTAGATATATGCGTTTTTTTGTTTGTTTTCAGTAAATGTCCATCATTGTTTCGTAGAAAAAAAAAATAAAAAATATTTTTTCGGGTATTATCAAACGAACAGGACACAACGATGTCAATCAAAAAAAAGTTAACGTTTATAAAAAATAAAAAAAAATAGTCACCTAACGTATAACGGAAAAAAAAAAAAAAAAAAACAACGAATTTTTCATTCGGAAAAATGACATTGAGAAGCCTTTCCTGCAGTGACATATTGACGGCTTATTCATCATCATATTTATTATAATTCAATTGCAAAAAATTCGGATATTATCAACGCGCGCGAGTGTACATTGTTATATTATATCACGCCGGTAAGCGTTATTTTCATTCGATTTAGAAAGTCGACCTACCCGCCCGGGTTACTTTAGTTACGGTTCGCGGCGTCCGTCGTCGTCGTCGTCGTCGTACTGCGAAAACACGTCGACGAGCGTTTCTCGCGAAAATCGTGTATCGCACGACGTATGAAATTCCACAGACTCCATCACGCGTGTTGGCGTTCGGTCACCTGTGCGTAATGCGCACGCGACGACGACGATTGTTATTACAGGGACCCGGACGATTTTCGGTTTCGTTTCCTCCGGGGCCGTATTTATCGTTCGCGGCGGCGCGGCGTATTCGAAAAGATTTATTCTGATTAGCGAGGGCCCGTGGGCGCCGGAACAATGGGGGCAACTGCCCCCCTCGGGAAAATTTCCTACAATTTATGCTCCCGTAACTAAAAAATTAATAGGTCATCTTCTATATGTTGAATATAGAAACAAAACTTAAATATATTTAATAAACTGTCCGTTTTTAAGTTATTAACATACAGTAAACTATTTGTTTTATTTAGAAATCACTCGTATATGAGAATAAGATAACGCGGAGACACAATTACTCGTTATTTAGAAAATTTTTTTTATTATTAGACTTTTTATTTTTTACTATTTTCTTTATTTAATACTAGCCTTGAATTCAATGAGATAATCAGTCGATAATGTTTACAAAATATAGTTGAATAATAATTTTTACGGTCGTGATTGAATTTTTTTAAAGTGATTTATGCGTGTGACATTTAAGAAAAAAAACAAAACAAAACAAACGAAAGGCCTGCGTTGTTCATCGTTGAACATAAAATAACGAAATAAATTACAATTTATGGTTTGTGGTGGCGCGGCGGTGCAGAGAACGGTGCGAATCGGTAATGGCGACGTGGCGGTGGCCAACATTTCTTAAAGGCAGTGGGCGGTGAAAAACTATAACCCAAACCTCATTTTTGTCATAATATTTATTCATTCCTTTTTTTTTCTTTCCACATCCGAAAACAAAATGTACACGCACACGAATAATTTTCATAAATCAAACGATACGACCGGCGCGACGCGATCCCCTCGACCTCCCGCGCCGCGGGACTGCGCGACGAGACGATTTCGCGTCCCCGGCGAGGCCCCCCCACCCCCTCGATTTGTAGTTTACTCGACGAGTCGTTTGCGGCGAAACCCGATCAATTAGTAATTACTCACTGGATAATTTCAGACGGTTCGAATCGCGAGCTCTCGGAGAAAATCCAGTCCGTCTTGATGCGGTCTTGATTATTAATCCGAGAGAAAAATGGATCTGAAACACAAGTATAATATTATGTAAGTATCATAACGGGAAATCTTCGGCGAGTTTTCGATCGGACCGCTTTCCGGTCGAACGTGTCGTGTAATAGTGTAACGTACACGTTCGATCGGTGCACGTCACGCGAAAGCTTTGGAAAACAATAATCAACGACATCGGGCGCAACGAGACGATTTCTCGTCACCGCGCCGGCGAGGGTCCCCCTCGATTTGTAGTTGAATCGACGCGTCGTTTGCGGCGAAACCCGATCAATAATATTATAATTACTCACTAGATAATTTAAGACGGTTCGATTTGCGAGCTCTCGCGAGAAAATCCAGTCCGTCTTGATAAATCCGAGAGGAAAATGTTTCTCGGAGGCTCGCGGTCGGTAAACACGCAGGATCTGAAACACAAGTATAATATTATGTAAGTATCATTACGGGAAATCGCCGGCGAGTTTACGATCGGACCGCTTTCCGGTCGAACGTGCCGTGTAATAGTATAACGTACACGTTCGTTCGGTGCACGTCACGCGAAAGCTTTGAAAAACAAAAATCAGCGACATCGGGCGCGACGAGACGATTTCTCGTCCCCGGCGAGGCCCCCCCCCCCCATCGATTTGTAGTTGAATCGACGCGTCGTTTGCGGCGAAACCCGATCAATAATATTATAATTACTCACTAGATAATTTAAGACGGTTCGATTTGCGAGCTCTCGCGAGAAAATCCCGTCCGTCTTGATTATTAATCCGAGAGAAAAATGGATCTGAAACACAAGTGTATTATGTAAGTATATATTGTAAAAATTACGGGAAATCGCCGGCGAGTTTTCGATCGGACCGCTCTCCGGTCGAACGTGTCGTGTAACATAAGGTATCGTACACGTGAAAGTTTTGCAAAACAAAAATCAACGACATCGGGCGCGTAGAAATACGCGCGGTCGATACACACACGACGCGTGTGCGTGTGCGTTTGTGCGCCCGCGTGTCTATTTATTTTTATTATTCAATTGTTTGCTATTTCTCGTCTCGGAGGGAGAGAAAAAAAATAAATATATCTCTACTATTCCATTAACGACTGTTTTATGGCGCAAGTTTCGCCCGTATATATACGGCCCCATCAGTCGTTTTTAGACTCCTCCGTAATTTCTTCCTTTTTTTTATATATTTTTCATGCGCTTCTCTATATAATACACTTATTCGGCGGCGCGGTGTGTTCGGTTATTAGGATGTATATATGTTTATGTATACTCTTATTTGTCTTTATTATCGGCATGCATCACTACGAAAGAGAGACAGAGAAAGAAAAAAATGTATAATAATAATAAAATATATACGCGAGCGCTGTGTATAATATAGTTATGCGCCATTGTCGTCTAGAAAGTTAGACGCAATACTGACCTCCTCCGCGTGACGAGCAGGACGTTCACCAACAACAGGACGACTCGAAACGGTGCATATATCGTACACACACACACGTGTATATATATATATATATATATGTACATTATTGGTTTACATTTAAAAGTTAACAGAGCAATCGGAATTAATTGACCATCGTTGTCAATTTTTATCGCCGGTCTCTTTATAAATATACACGCAGTAATTCGATTAGAACCGATCGAACGTGCGCGTCCAAAAGTTACTTTTATCTAATGCGCACCGCACATACGATAAAATAATATATATAATATCACGTGCACACGACGGAAATAAATTTCGACGTTGCCGCGCACAGCTTTAAAAACACCGACCGTCACACCGTCTCTCCTCCACTGCCACTGCCGACGACGACGACGTCCGTCGTCCCTGTAACGTTTTCCCGAAATATCCAAAAAGTCCGTCGCCGATTCACATCTATCGCGCGCCGATCGGAAATCATCTACGACGAGCTCGCGTGTCGTTATTTTTATTGCTATTACACTCGTTGCCGTTATCGTGCTGCCGGTCGCATACGCAGACGTCTCGTCCGCCGATTCGTGCACCGCGTCTCGTCGTCGGACACGAGCGACGGGGCCGCGATACGATCGTAATACACCCACCCAAACGCGACGACTTCCGACGAGAAATCCGCGATAAAAATTCACTGCGATCCGCGTTCGGATGAAACTCATGCGCGTTTACTCGACGATGTTGAAACACTCTCCTCTAGAACGGCGTGGCGAGTCGTCTCCGACCTTCGTCGCGGACCTAAGGATAAAGACGAAGGAAAAGTATTCATTATTTCGATCAATTAACGGAAAACTATCAATATAATATACGACGTGTTCGCGACGACATCGGTCGGCGGCTTGGCGGGCAGGTTCGAAATGCTCGACGGACACCCCCGTAGTCTATAGATTTCTAGAAAACCCAGGACGACCTGTAAACGAGTCGGCGCGAACGCAAAGAGACGCGTTCAAATGTGCAGCGATATTTTTACGATATTTTCAAAAAGGTCCGGCAAACGAACGAGTAAATAATTACTGTACAAAGGCGAGCCGGCAAACGACGCGTGTGCGCGCCGAGACCGAATTTATATAATAATTATCGATCGGAACATTATAAATACGATTCGCGAAAATATTATTTATTCAGATATTGATTGGCAGAGCAAAAAAATACTAATACATATATATATATGCTTACTCGATGGAAACAAAAGTTAACGCAGTCTTGAATAATTTGTGGGGGAAATTTATTTTCGTTTTCATTAAAATTAAAATAATAAATTTTGTGTGATAATGTTGTTGTTTTTTTTTTTTTTTAAAAACTTATATACTCGTACTTGATATGAAATATGATTTATCTTCTTTGACGACTATATATTATATTATAGCAGTGAATATTTTCCGCTGAACTCATTACTCTTGCTGTTGACCTATTCTTGGCACATCATTTTGAATTACTCTGAAAGTTTTTTCATGCACAAAACTGAAAAAAAAAGGACAGCACATCCCCCCCCCCGATAAGCGTATAGTTTATTTTTTTATTATTATTATTATTATTATTTTATTTTTTTTTTTTTATTGTCATACTTTGCTCTTAAATTATTATATGGAATTATCAACGATTTAATTATTTATAAACGGTCGGTATTTTCGTCGGAAAAAATAATTTGTAATCAAATACGTCAGTATTTTAATATCATGACCCGCAAACGACGCGAAAAGGAAACTCGAAAGTCGGCGTGAATTCGATAATTGAGAAACGTAACATTTGATTAATATAATTACACGCGATACTTTGGAATTAATCTTTTTAACGGCGCGTAAGAAATCGATTTAAAATATTTTAGATAATATATTTTTTTTTTAACTAAAAACGAATTGGCCTACAAATCGCGAATTCGAAAAATCCAAGGAAAACCAAGGCGGAAGTTTGCTCCAACGTGAAACGCACCGACTTTGTGGTGAGTATTATATTGTCGTCGACTGCAGACGATCACTGCAGATAGCCGCTCTCGAAGGACGTGGATTCTTTAGGAGATTTTCGTACGGCTAATGGCACCGCGAGTTATGAGTAGGGCCCGGAAGTCGTTCGTGCACTAAAAACGATCAAAATATGCATGCAAATTATGCGTTTAAAATCGCTAAAATATGCAAAATAAATTTCCATTTTATGTCAACTAGTCGGGTCGCGCGATTCGTAGCTTATCTAGCACAACAACTCTCAAAGGCGTGCTCGGTAAAAACGTGCAAACGCACGAAATTCCGGGACCCGGATTATGAGACTCGCGCGTTTCATCATTTTTTTTCTCTCGATAAAATCGGTAAACACGATAATTATTTAAAATAAATCGTACCTTTCGAATCGTCGATCAATAGCTTATTAAAGTAGATCTCTTGAATCGATTTTTTTCCCCCAAAATAGTTTGATTACGGCAAAACAAATGGAAAATACATACGCTTTACACACTATACGCGATGTGAAATAATAGACAAAGAATGTATAAAGTATTTTACGGCGGTGATTACGCGTTTATAGAATTCGAGGGGGCAAAAATGATAATAATTATTGATAAAAACATACCGCGTCAAGTCGAATTCGTCCGCGGTCGGTTCGATTACAATCAATATAATAAGATGTATTGAAACGAGCGAGATCGATTTAGATATCTAACGGAACGAGTGGAACTTTGTTGTATATTATTATTATTATTGTTTGTATTACTATACGGCACAAATGAAAAGAGAGCGCGGGGGGCGGATTAAGGGCAATATCGTTTTTAAATGGAGTCAAGTGCGCGTCTCTAGCTCATAGAATCGTTTTCGGAATACACCACCTCGAGCAGAGCACCCCTCGACTCTTGGCCGGGCGAACAAATGGCCGACAATAAACGCGGTGCGAAAGTTTGGGCAACCCTTTGGCTCCCGTAATCCTGACAGCGTCATTGATTGCAGCGGTAATTGACTGCCCGGGACAATTTTTTGTAAATCCATTCCAAAAAAAAAAAAAAACAAAAAAAAAACATTAAAAAAAAAAAAAAAACGTAAAAACGACATAGGAGCGAGAGAGAGGGGAAAAGACAAATCCTTTTTTATCGCCCTATAAATAACGTCGTGTACATATTTGTTGTGCGGCCCTTTAACGAGTAGGGCGCGTTAAAACCCAGGAGCCTCTCTTGTCGTCCGGGTCGCAGGTTTTGTCAACGAGCCAAAACTCTCTTTTATACAGTCTTCAGCCGTGTGACAAACCACTTTATATCGAACCCTGAGCGAATAGACGAACACTGTGAGAAAAAAAAAAAAAAAAAGAAGAAAAAAAAGGAAATAAAGAACGCCGGACGACGCGACGTCCTTTTTGTCAAAGACAACGACACTCGAATTTTCAGAAATCCTTCTAAATCCTGTGTATTCTCGAAAATGTTTTACTAGCGGAATAAAACGAACGACGGCGAATGTTTTTATATTATATCGTTTCGTTTTTGAATTTAGATAAGTACAAAGAAATTACAGTTTAAAATGTTTGAATGTGGTAAAAACACCTCTGTGAATAATTCGTTTCCGTTTTACTCTGTGGCAGAATTTAAAGTAATGAACTACGACGACGTTTAAATTAGAAACGAAAAGAAAAAAAAACAATCATCTTATATAGAAAATAAATTATCTAATTACTCGTGTTTTATTTATTTTTGCTTTTCGGGCCTTTTATGACATAATAAATCTATACATCTCAGAGTTTGTTTAAATATAATATATCGTTGGCGTTTAAATGGAATTTTTTAATCTTTTAGCTCCACTAAAAATTAGATATTTAAATGTCATGAAAAAAAAAAAAAAAAAACGGAGTTTCTAATCGAAATTGGTTATCACGTGCGATTCGTGTTTTGCTAAAATAACTATAATACATTATTCTAACGAAATCAAAAACTCAATTTGCTTTCACTCGCAGGTAGATTTTTACTAAATTTAATGTATTAAAAAAAAAAAAAAACCGTTTTAAAAATACTATCAAAAACATTACCGTCTTGAAAATGTAAAACGATTAATCGCATAAACATTTTTTTTTTGGAAATTTAAGTCATTCTTTTATACAATATTGTCTTAATAGTTTAAAAAAATCGCATTTTCCACGGAGACACTAAAGGTGATACTTTTGGGACATACTGTATTAGTATAGTATCATCGTCATCGTCAAACCGACTTTAAGGGAATATATTTGGAAAAAAAACCAAGAGTATTGTATTTATATGACGTGTAGAATATAATATTATCTATCATTAACTTAAATTTTATTTCAAAATTACTCGTTGAGGTCATAATTAAATTCAAAAATAAATGTATTCGGTATCGCGTACACTACCCACTACTAATCTCTATCTATAGACTGTAAATAAATAAAATCGGTACTACTTACGGCCTGTCGGCGGCGAGTTGCTGTCGAGGCTCGGGCGTTCGTGTTGGCTCGTGAAATGAAGTTTAGACCGATACAAAAGTGGCGGTCGAAAGTTTGATTATAATAATGTCGTCGACGAGATAAATAATAATAAAAATCGACAACGTTATCGACGATTACGGAGAGAAACAGCGACCCGAGAAGAACTCACTGAACCGCGGTCGACACCAGACTGATCGTCTGCACACACTGCGTCGCGGCGGGCGAGCCGTTGCACTTTCGCGCGTCACTCGATCCGTAACGGTCTGGCTGCGCGCGTTGCCCGGCTGTCATTGGTCGGGCGGCGCGAGCAGCCGGGCTTGCATTGGCCGCGTCATGCACGCAAACGCACTCGGAGTGATAATCAGTGTTATTACTATCGTTACATAATTATGACGTATTCATAACAGAATTATACAGATTATAATCGGGCGTTATATAACCGATCTGTTGGATTTTCATACGTTTCCGGTGCGAAAATCGCGAAAAATCCTTTTCACTGTTATTACTACCTGGTGACAAAAAGGTGGGGTAGTTGTCGTGTCGGTGAACTAATTAAAACTAAAAAAAAAAACCTTGAAAATTATTTTTATTTTTCCATTACTACATGACTATATAATATATAATACACGTATGTATACGATTAATTTTCTCGGGAATGTGTTTTCACGCCCTTTAAAACGTACGTTTTTTTTTTTTCATGAACAAATTTGTGTATAAACGAAACGACGAACGAGGTTTAGAGTTTGCGCGAAGCTTTGGGCTGCCCATAAAAGTTCGGTTGGTTCTATACTAGGTATTTGGTATAGGTAAACACGCTCCTCGATTTCTGGCGAATATATAGTCCTCCCTCGACGTTTTCCCCGCTCGTCGACCGCCGATTTAACTAAACAAAAGACGAATAATTGCAATTACTCGGTTCTCGTTAACGTGCGTCGAGAACTAAAACCGTGTAATTGTATATACGCGGCGCGCCGAGTGTGTACAGGACGAATCCGTCGTCGTCGCCGCGAGCTCGCAGTCGAAATACACGTATACGATTTCGTTCGAACGACGACGACGCTCTCCGCGCTTTCGGATTGAACGTGACGAAAAACACATTCGCCCGCGACGGTACTCTATTCGGTCCGAGAATATACCGTGGAGAGTTTTTTCTCCGAACGTTTAATTCGCTCGTGAAAATACGTTCGTACGCGCCACGTCTCAGAAGCGGGCAAAAAAAAATCCTTTGTCGACGCGCGAGTCTCGTCGGAACGCACGTAATTCCAGACGGGAATTTTTCAGGGCGCGCGACGACAACAATGTCCGATTCCAATCTGTTCGCAGTCTGAAAACCCGTATCGGCCGCTAATCGTTATGGTTAAATTCGAGCGCGCGGCGTAAAGTAAGTATGTTATACTCAACGATATTATATATTAGTTGATTATGAAAAGCGGCAGAGTATTGTGTGTAACCGGAGGGGTCACGACTTTCAGTATATAACGACGTGTCTCTCTCGATACCGATATACAATGTACCGCAATTACAGTGATAGCAATGCGGACCGCAAGTCCTGCGAACGCGTTGTGAGGAACGTCCGCGAGGATTTACTGCGCCCGAGTGTTAAAATTCCATTTTCCTCACTTTGAACCGGTGAATTTTCGTACTTATCGCCGGCTTCGAAATCCGGGGTGTCGTGAACTTCACTTTCCGGTGCCCCAAACCTAAGACGTGAGACCTTTTATTGGTTAGAAATTGCGAATAATTTGATCGAAACACAACCGACTACGTTTATGATTTTAGTGTGAAAATTTTATATTATATAATTTCAAATAAAAAAAACATACGAAACTATTGTTGAATCGGTCGTATGGAAAACAACGTCTTGAATTCAAACTCTGTAAAAATCGAAAAAAAAAAATCTGTCGACTCTTAAAATTGTAACTTTTTATGTTTGGCAACAGCCTATAACGTTTCTTTTTTGGGCGTAGACCTGAAGCTAATTATATATCACTTAACTTGACTCTGAGCTGATTTCAAAACAAATAACAATAATAATATATATATAAATAAATATATTCATATGAAAAACTATACGAACAACACCTAATAACAGTTGAAACACACGATTTTTTTTTTTTCGTACCGTTAAGACGACGACGCGACGGTTTCTCGAACGCGAACAATTTCGATTTCTGGCGCGTTTGAAAACAGTGTTTTAAGCGTTCGTTTTGGTGCGATTTTTTTTTTTTGATTTTTCGAGAGAGAGTGCGTTTTTCACACCGTACGTTGGGATATTATTCAAATGCTAATGTTTTCGTGAGATTTCTCAGCGCGGCCCAGTGAATATTCGCAGCAGCCCTAACAACGATCGGCTCGATACGTACGCACGTCTGCCGCGGCGAATAACAGTATAATGCGTCGTGTTATTATATGGCGTTTTGTGCACGAGCGTTCGAGTGATCCGAATGGAAAGTGCGCTCTCTTATATTATTGTGCCCCTCGCCGATAACGGCGCGCGCGCGTATCGTCCGTCCGTCGACCGGCGGCGGCGGCGGCGGCGGCTCTATTGTCGTCTGGCGACGGTTTTTGTTTGAACTCGACTTCTTCTTTTTCCTCGCCGCGTCCTATTGTAGTGCACGCGCGACTAGACCAGCCATTATTAAAGTTCACGTTGCATTCTCCCGCGTCGCCTATACTCCGCGCTCCGTCTCTGGAAATTCATTAATTAACAATTGTCAGTACATTACATAATTGTTTCGACTAGCTTTTATTTAACAATCCCTCGGCAGGACACTCGGTCGGTCTCTCTCGTCCCGTCGCGGCGCTGCTCGTCTTTACACGCGATCTCTTTTGTCTCGTTCCGTCTGCGCGTCCTTCCCCCCCCCCCCCGAGGCGAACGCGCGTATTGTATCGTAGGCACACACACGAATGTCCGTTCCGCGTCATCGTCGCGACGATAGTTAAGTATTTTTCGAATTGCGGCGGAGCACGTCTGTTGGAATTTTTTTTTCGGGGTGGGGGAGGGCTTATTTAATTTCCAAAAGTCACCCGCGGAGGTTTCGCCCCCTACACGTAGGGGCGCGCAGTACGAAAACGATACACTTACGTTTCAATCATCTGTCTATACCGACGTACATCGTGATGTAGACATTTTTAATGACGTCTCGACTCCACACCGAGTCGTGTTGTAAACCAACTGCGACGAGTGGCTGAAATCATAATAAAATGTTATAAAAGTATTAGTTTGGTATGTTCCACTACTCTTGATCGATATCGTTGAAAACGTACGGAAAGCACGCGCAGCGTAAAGGTTTTAGAGACTATATATTCCATAATATATTGCTGCCAATTGGAATGAATTTCGTCTTTAAATAAATCGCTCGCAACACTTCTAAAGTTCGATTACGGCGGCGTACTCCGGTTATTGCTTACCACTTGCGTTTTGGTTTGCTCCGAATAAGCTGATTTTGCTTCCGAGAGAGAGAGAGAGCGAGGGTATGAACCATTTTTAATTAGTGACCCAATAACTCATTCAATGAACTATTAATTACCGTTCTCTGAACTTTGTTACACACGACACAACGTATAGTGTACACTATCGTTCGATATATATATTTAATATAGATACACTTGAATGTTTCGAAATTCACTTTTAAGATTCGATTGATATCACACGAGTTAATGTAATGGCGACGTCTATGCATAAAGCAGATTTATTCGATTTGCGACGCGATCGCACGTCGGTGAAATAATAATATTGTCGACGTCGTCGAATATAGCGGTTCTATTACGTATAGTCGCGAATGGCAATATTAGCTATGTTTGCGCCCGTGTTCGGAGACGAATCGCGTCCGGCGAAATCACTCTGGTCGGAAAAATTTCGTTTACTATTTTCAATGTTGTCATCACAATACACTCGGTACGACTACTATAACGGAATTACGTAAATAATTATATTATGTGTTTTCGTTTCATTAATCACTCCCCGTCTCTGAAAGTTAAGAAATTCACACACTCAAATAATACCGCCGCCGCGAGTATATAATATTATCGGGATATTATTCAAAAATTAATTATTCTAACCGCGTTCGAAATATAAATATAGTAGCACGCGTGCGCGAATATACGAGACGTATTGTCGAGTCATTGTGATAAATATTTTTACGTTACACGTCGAGAACTCGTTTCGACCGTCGCGCGTCGTCGGGTTTAATAATATTATTCGTATTTCGCGTTATTATTGTTGAAAATATTTGAACTCGACGAGGTTTCTTTTCGGTCGGGTAATATTATAAACGCGGCGCAATAATAATCTCTCCGGTGTAAATAACGTGCTCGCGGAGCAAACACTATTATCAACGATTTAACAATATTTGCTCGTAAAAAACAATCGGAACACGCATATTATGTCCGCGATGACATCCGCGGAAGTAATTATTTCCAACGTCGCCGTTTCCGAGAAACGAATCAATCGCGAGACGACAGATATTGACATTGAATTCTGTCCGCGGATAATATGAAAAAAACCACACATTAGTGCGAATTAAAAAATCGTTATTTCATCGTCGTCGTCGGTGTCGCGGGAACGGTACACAATATAGTGTTCCGTGCGCGTCGTTAGCGCGCGTATGGGCGAGGGGTTGGAAAAAAAAATATACGACTTGGCCATTACGCCGCCGCTGTTATTAGACGCCGTGCACTGGCACCGATGACGACAACGCGCGCGCGCGGAGGATTTGATGGGCAATAACGTTAATTTTTTATTAAGCAAGTCGTAAAAATAAATAATTCGTCGTCGGAGACGCACGTCGCGCGGGCTCGCCGCCGAGGCGGGGACCGGAGGGGTTTTTTGATTATTCTTGGGCGTTCGCGATGGTAATAATTACACGGCAAAATATCGGTTTTAAGGGATGCCCGCCGCGACCAGCGGGGGTTGGAGAGAGGGTAACGAAAAATAAAAAATAATAATAAAATAAACCATCCGCCGCCACCGCCGCCCGAACGCTCGTGTATGTGAGCTGCGGCGGCGGCGGCCGTGTTTTTAGTGCGCGGCGGACCTAAAGGCGGCGGAGACCGAGAGGCGTTCGGGGGGCAGAGGGTTTGGCAATGTAAACTGTCACGGCAATGACGGACGGCCCCATAAAGCTGACGAGTGACTCCGGAGGGCGCCTCCTCGAAATGGCTCTGCAGAGCCCCGTATATCACTTTTATTACACCCATCTTCATTTTCATATTTCATATTTGCATTTTCTCCCGCGTTATAAATCAGAGAGTTTATGGCTAATTAGGCCTTTGCACTAGGACCGGAGGGACGGGCCGGACGGATAACGGTCTCGTTGCCCCTTCGCTATATCGCACCACACCGACGGCGGCGGCTGCGGAGGCGGTAGTGCCGCCGCCGTTATAACACACATACATAAATATATATATACGGAGAGAGAGAGAAAAGGATAGAAGGATAGGGAGAGTAGTACTGGCTTATCGGACCCAACGTTCGCCTCTCTCTCTCTCTGTCTGTCCTTCTCTCTCCTTCCCTTTTTGCCCTCTTTCGCGACGCGTTCTCTCTTTTTCCACCCCGTCTCTATCGCCGCGTTACGCCACCGACAACCCTTGTACATATACCGCGGTACCGGGAGAGGTTACTCCTTGGTCCAATCTCGCGCTCCCCCACCCTCTCTGACCTGTTCGGAACACAAACCGCCATAAAATACCGACTCAACACACACACACACACGCACGCACGCACGCACGCGCGCGCAAACGATACGACCGGGGCGAGAATAAAATAAAATCCACCTAACCCGTCTTCCGTCGCCCTCCGAATACATCGTATATAATCCTCGCGATGGCCTTTTTTACGTAAATCATTCGCCTTTTTATACTTTTATACGTATACATACGCACGTTAGATACGTATATACACATATACGAACGCGTATAGTAATGATAATAATAAACGAATTTCGGCCGGGAAAAATTACAATGCCGATTGCTCTCCGCTCCCCCTCCCACCGCAAATCCTTCGCGCGTCCTTCGTCTAACGCGTTTCCCATGTTAAACTGCTTGACGGCGGACAGATGGCGCGAGAGTATCCTCCGCCCGCGTGTTTCTCTCTCTCCAACCGAATCGTCGTCGTCGTCGTCGTGACCTTCCTCCCGCAGGACTACGACACTCGTTTTCGTTTTGTTTTTTTTTTCCTCTTCTCATTATTGTTTACCGTCTGCTGCTGCTGCTGCTGCTTAGTGACGCGCGCGTACACAGGTATTTCTCGAATCAAATATTCGCGTGTTTTTATCGGCCGCGCGATCGCGACGACCAGTAACCTAACCCAGCAGCGTCCGTCTTCTGCTCCGTCCCCGCCGTCGTTACACGGTCGTTTTTCGCGCGACCGAATACTTTTTTCAACGTCCCGCTCTCGCGGGAGAAAACGACACGTCGGACCGGCCGCCCCGAGTATCTCGGACAGAATCGCTCGCCGATCGACCGACGCGATTACGGCGACCATTCGTCCTTACGCGTCCCGGCGACGACGTGCAGGACGACTATTGGGCAGGCGCTCGCGTTAAATAATCGTCGCTCTTCTCGATCGAATTTCCCAAGTCCGACTGACGCGAATATCATCGAACCCGATGTACCGGCACGGCGATTATGATGTAAATGAAAAAAAAACGTTTTCTATACGTTTCGTTCGTTCGGTGGAAAAATAAAATAATCACTGCCCACGTTTTTTTTATGCACCTTTTTACACTGAATAATACGAATGCTAATGCGATACACAACGACGAGCGACGTCGTTACCTCATTCGGTCGGTAGTATTTTTTTTCCTTCCCCCGAGTACGTTTTACTTATCGTTCAATAAAAATATTACCACTCGTCCGACTGCGCACTCGCGAGTAGTAGGTACAGCGTATCATCGTCGTTTGGTGTGTGTTTGCTGTTTATTCTGACACGCTGCGTTTAAACTTGATTTCGAAACCACAGACTCATTACTCACTACGGTTTTATCAAGTCGGCCGATCGTAAAACGGTCGGTTATCCGGAAATCTGCGCTTATTAAAATCTATTATTTTTATCGACGAATTCAATTGACGTTATTAAACGAGTATATATTATATATATTTACGGTACGTTTTTTTTTTATTATTTAATTGTAAATATTTAACAAACTTCGAAATCGTGGAAATTATGCGACTAATAACGACCTGACATTACGCGTTAAGCGTATGCACGCTTGGGATAAAACCTTGTGCAACGTATAGAAACTATACCTTTGAGCTAATTTTTTCGTTTCGTTCGGATTAACAGAAAAACAAAACACGGTTAGAAATCGCGCCAAGAAAATGTATGAGTTTTAGTCGAAAGGCGAACGATTTTTCCAGTTGAAAAATCTAAATTTTAAAACGAAACATCGTATAAAAATTCCCATTGTAATCCCGCCGCCTAGTCATGTCGAAATACATATTTTTATTTTTTACATTTCGCCGACATATAGTCAAACACCGACCGGTGTCGTCACGGTCGTAGTTGTTTATTTTTTTTCCACAATAATTCATAGTCATGATGGCGAGCGCGAACGTGCGCGCGCGCGCGCGCGCGTCTTTTTACAAATTGTCTGCCGCCGCGCGCGATATAATAGCGGAGTGTTTTAGAAACTAACAAATCATAATAAACTTCCGCCGTCGCACTCCCGTTGCAGTTTAGTCATTCGGTGTAATTTAATAAAGACTACTCGTCGTCCAGATTTAATCCCGAGAAACGTTGTCGTATTTCATTGTCGCGTATTATTTTAACATTATAATACGTTCTCGCGCGAAACGCACGCGATAACGTCGCACCGTGTAATGTGTACACGCGGATTTTCCTACCGCGAACACAGTTGAGGCTTTCGGAAGGGTAGCGCGTTCTCCCCGACAAAAAAAAAAGAAGTAGGATGTGCTATAGCACAGTTTTGACTTTTTAAGTTTTTGTCGTTCGCGAACACGACATTACGTACACAATGTATCGTGTCGTGTTTATTTTCTACGGTATGTTCGTTTTTAGAAACGAAAATTCGTTTCGCTTTTTTTGACGCTCCTTCTATTGATAATATTCCGGATTCGATCGATTTCTCATAGTCACAACACCATATTTTACCGAGACAATATCGCGTGGGCGGACGACGAAAGATTACGGTACTACTTAGAATTATTATAACCTGTACGACGTCCTGCGTTATTCGTTAAACGTTCGTTTTGCTCGGTATAGTAGAGCCGGCGGAAGGTTTCGAGGGGCTCGAGACAGATTTTCACGCGAGTACCTCTCCTTTTGAAACACAGTCGCTTGATTTTTCGTCGACCTACCGACGTCGGTGTATGACTATTTCGATCTGATCGCCGGCATTTTTGAGGTCCTCCGTGAAGTTGTACTATCAAAATCGGTTTGAACTTTTTCCCGTTCATTTCGTTTCTTTAGTCGCGTGTTATTATAAGTTTGCGTTACGATTCATGAAATAAAAAAATGTAATGAAATCCTAGAGTCGCTCCTATCGTCTCTAGATCGTGAACGACGACGAATAATATATTATACAGACGCCGTCGTAGTTATTGAAATAAAAGTCGCGATGATTTCATCGTCGTATTGTTATATTATCTAAGGACGATAAACTCCCTGTTTCAGTGCACGCCGCGAAGGAGTGTCGCGGATTTTACTCGGTCGCGAAACGGGGTAGGTACTCTGGAAATGATCAAAACCTCGAGGATCAAAAAAAAACAAACAAAAACCAAAAACCTGACCGCTCTGATTGCGGTTCAACTGTTGTTGACTAGGTTTGGCTTGCCGTCGGCCGAAATCTGTCACGTTCGCGTCACGCGGACCCGTTCGTCCTCCGGGCGCGCCCGGTGGAACACAACATAATATTTTCGAGTTTAATTCCAATTCCTGCCGTAAACTTTGAGTGAATCCTTTGTAAATTATATTGTAATATATACAACACAGTTTGCGCGTCACGACCGCTCGCATCGCGCGTTCTCGTGGCGTCGGCGATATAATTACTATAACGTTATTATTATTATTATTATTATTATTATTCGTCGTAAGTAATTTAACTTTGTAAGCCGTTACGTACAGTCGTAACCTGCAGTGTCACTGTTCGCGTAACAAAAGTGGCCGAAATACCAACGATTCGCGCCGGTGAACTAATCATTTTTCTCCGTCGTCGTACGAGTGCGTATCGCTAAACGTAACGACGACGATTTGTCGGTTTTTCATCCTTTTGTTTTGGTTTTAGAAAACGCGAGCGAGGTCGGATTTCCGCGCCGAAATCGTATAATATTTTATCGGACTCGCAATCCGAAGGCGGACGCCGTTGACCGGAAGCCTGCACGTGAATTCGTAATTTTTTTCAACAACGAAAAAAAACGGTCATATGAAATGATTTTCCTCGGGATTTATCGATACAAAAGGTTCATCGCGATCCGTACTCGCCCGGTATTTTTATTTATCTATTATACGCTTAATATTACTCTATGAAAAAGATTAAAAATCCAAGACACACGCCGGTCGTGATCGAATAACGGATACCGTACGGCGTACAGTACCGTTTTATACTCGTATTATTATGCGGCCAAGAACGATATGTTTAATACAGACTTTATGTGAGCGAAAATATAACGCGTTTTGTGTGGTGAGAATGATTGTTTATTTCGAGTTGTAAATTGAAAATTTTAGTCGGTCTTAATAGATGCACGACGAGAGCGTGTAACAAAACGGATATTATTCCATTAGGAACAAATTCTCCAGTCAAGACGTTCGGATTTATGGCGTTTTAAACACAAAGTGCGTATATATATAGACGTATCTATAGTTACATATAATGAAGTCACTAACGAGAATCGGCGTACATGATATTATTATTAACGCTGTAAATACGGAGTCGAGAAAGCACGGTAATACGACGGCAGATATACGGTTAGAGAATGCCGTTGCGCGCGCGTGCATGTGTATGTACGTAAGGTATAATGTATATATCTGAAAAATAACTCGACCGACGACGGAGGTAAATAATAATAAATAGTGTGTGTTCGATGCGGCCAACACCCGTGACACGAGTTTTTCGTTTAATTGCCAATCAACGAAATATATTGTGTTGTAAGTCGTCGTCGTCGTCGTGTGGTGAAACGGATCGGACTTATCTGGCGAATCGGATCGGAGCACAAAATATGTATGATAGGGGAGAAGGAAGAGAAAAGAAAAACAACGCGCCGTCCACACGTTTATCGCGGCGCGAGATAACGATCGATTTAGCGTGCGCGCAAACACTTGGTCGCGAGAAACAATACTATTATAATATAACGCGCGGAATATAATGCGACGAGCGTGCGCGCGAACGGTTTAGGAATATTATCGGTCGACTTTCGTGCGATATTATTATTATATTAGGTACTATAGCCATTATGTTGTTACAACTCGCGGCGAGTCGAGACGACGACGACGACGCGGTCCCGGCGCGCCGCCGCCGCCGTCTCGAGGATTTGCGGTAGGCTGCGGAGCGGACGAATTTCTCCCGCGAGGTCCCAAAACTGATTGTTAATCCCCCCGCGAAATCGCGGCGAACGTGTTTATCCGACGGCGCGTTGCTGCCCGGCTGCTTTTGCACAAACATCGCGCTTAAACCGCGAACAAAACGAAAACGACTCGAGACTAGAAATCACAAAAGACACGCAAATTCATACCGTCCAAAAAGGCGATTGTTTATAATATTTTGAAGGACTAGTTTGATTTCATTCGGAAAACACAATATTACGACGACTACGGTATGCATCATATTAACGCGTTCGACAAAAAAGGACTTTTTTTTTTTAAAAAAATATAATATATTATAATATACTCTTGGAAAATCAAATTCGAAAAATGTTAAAATCAAAACTTGTTGAAATTTTTTGCTCGAAAAACGTTTTCTTAATGTTCTCACGAATAAATTCAATTTACATATAAATCCACCATGGTTATATACGTATTTATTTGTATGTATCAAAACAACTAATTACACGAAAAATTCGACTTCATATGCGTGTTTCGTGTCGATTATTTTGTAATTGAAAACAAAAAAAAACCTGATCATGTAATCTACAATGTAATCATATTACGCAAGTATTATAATAGCGTACCTATGTTTTATAATAATATGTAATGGCTGTTCGTAGAGTACGCGTCAGAGTAATGGAATTGAAAATTAAAATTATGAAAAAAAAAAAAAAACTGCGGCCAGAGCGAACAACGTTCGTCCGCAGCAGCGACTGAAATAATAATCGCGCGATTCGAACGCGATAAAACGACGAGACGGGAATCTGTTTATCCGTTTCGTCGAGGAAGGAGGTGAATTCGTTTCGATCGCCAGGACGATCGTGAAATGATGTTCGTAACAATAATGACGCAGCAACTGCGTCGTCCATCACGACTGGATTCATAATGACAATTTAATTTAGACGGTTAAGGGACTCGGACGAAATCGATCGGTTAAGCTTACCGGAAAAAAAAACCACAGCCCGCGCGCGTAACGCGCGATCGACCAAGTATTTCGGGCCTCGATTCCGATGCGGATGGAATGAATTATTTTTCTCGAGTACCCTTGCGGGTTGCACTAGCTAATATCGCGACGACGCGACGTGTCCCCCGCTGTAATCCTCTGTTGACGACGACGACGACGATAAAACCGAAAATATACGGCAAAGAGGGACGCGCCGAATTAATAGAGAGCACGCGGCCGGTCGCCTCATCGTCAAACGCACACCGGTAGAAAGAATAAAAAAAAATAAAAACAGTCGGTCCGAACTAACTCGCAGCTGTGGCACGTGCACTCAAGTCCGTCGTTGCCGGGGACGACCCGTAAAATCGAGTTTTCGCGTTCTTCCACTTTGCTCTCTAATGGCATACAGAGCGGTACACCGTCTATATTGCAGTCTCTCGGAAACGTCGAAAAGCGCGCGTGACAGGTGCGCCCGAGAAGTCGGAGCGTAAAAATTATACGCGACCGAGTCGTATAAACACCGTCTCGCACCGTACGGACGATGATAATAATAATGATTTCATTATGATGACGACGAAGATGTTCCGCGAGACTCCGGCGAACACGAAAAATGGCGACCGAGGAGAAGGGCTAAACCGGCCAGCGATGAAAAATAAAACGCGACGACCGACGCGAAAATCGTAAAACAAACGGAATCGAACGGTTTTTTTCCCCCTCGTTTCCGTCCGAGCCGATACCGTCGACGGATTACCGGAAACGACGCGGTGAAAATTCGCGACATTTGCGTTTGTTCGGAAGACGCGTCGTCGTCAAGTCTCGCGTTTCCCAACCGGATCGAAGAGCGCTTCCGTTCCGGATTTTATTTTGTTTACTTGTCGATTGTTGAAAATTCGTTACGTTTTCGTTTGTCGAAAAGCCGATTCGTATTATAGTTTACTCGCAACAGGCACCGTTTCGACCGCACGCGCCGATGTGCACTGATCGTCAATGTCGTCTGTTCGTCGATACGATCGTGTAATATTAAACTAGTTTTCCAATCCGGTTATAATAGTTTTCCGTTTATTTTTTTTTTCCCCCGTTTCATGTCCGTTTGCCACGTTTCGATATGTTCTATACGAATAAATGTTATATTTTACATTTATAATTTTATGTTTTAATAATCCAATCGGGCACCGTGTAGAACGTAACATTGAATTAGGACATAAAACGTTGGTTTTGTAAGCGCGAAACGGGTCTATAAGAAAATTACGTGCGATCGAAAATGAAAAATGAAACCAAACTGAAATTATTTCAATGAAATCGTTCACTATCTCAGACACGAGAAATATTATTGTGTCTTTTTACCATCGCAAACAATAGTCTTAAATTTAACAAAACGATTGTTTTAATTAAAAAAAAAACACGTGTGCGTTTAATTTATTTCCACGAGTTATAACCCTAACTTTACATACGGCAAGTTCTAATTGAAGTATAACAAACGTCGCGTAATACTATAAACATGTACTTAGGAAAGGGGAATAAAATTGTTCGGTTGCGTTACATTCGAAAGTTCAACTGCAAAGTTTAAAGTAGCAGCACAGGGGATGTTCTCAAAGAAGGAAGAAATTAATCCGGCTTATCCTTTCTTGGTTACGACGGCAACGATTAACTCTTGTTGCAACGAAGTCGAGGATACTTTTTCCCCGAGTTTTATTTGTTCGCCCGCGATATACCCCGTTTTGGTTTCCGAGATAATTATCGATGCGTTTTCAGTCTCATCTTTTGAATCCAATTCCCATTGTGCAACTCGACGACTTTTTGTTATATTTTTCTTTTGTTTGTTTCGTTATTGATTTAATTACGTCTGCGCTACCATATACCGTGTGTACTTGTATGAATCATGACGATCGTTTGCATATACAGCTGTAGTGTTTCACCAAGTAAATCAGTATAATTGCATAAATAAATAAATATATATATATATATGTGTACTCGTATATACATGCATAATGTTTATATATTCGCGTAGACTCGAAACACGTAATATAACCAAATAAACTTTTTCGTGCGACGAGCCAACATTATTATAATATTTTTAGGGTCTTGCCGAGAACTTCCTCTTTGATGAAATATATTTCTGCAGAGGTCACATTGTCTTAGTTTAGCATTGTCGTTTATGTATTCGTCGCGTTATTTATGACAGGTTGGAAGTCGCTTTTAAACAATAATTTTGTTGGCCGGAAGAAAGGTGCAATAAACAAAAACGACGAGGGTATGCGGACAAAAACTGTGCGAGGGGACGGCCATTAAGTTTGGCTTTTAATTTTTTTTTTCCTCTCTCCTTCTCTCTCTCTAAAATATATAACTCGGTCTCATTCCCGCACTCTTATACCGTCTCTCTCTCTCTCTCTTATACTCTCTCTCTCTCTCTGGGCGCGAGCATTAAGTTACGGGGCCAGCAGAAACGGCATCAGCACCGGCAGATACTGCAGCGCCGGCAGTCCGTCATGTGCGAATTTAATTCCGGACAATAAAGCACGAGAGGGGCGGTCCGACGGTGATGTTTGGCCGCGGCGTGGGGTCGTGTGGGGCGGGGGGAGACCGAGTTTTCTAATAATGAGCCGCCGCTGGAAAGTCGTTAACGTTTCCAGCCGCCGCCGCCGCCACTGGCAAGGAGCGGTGCACGGTGTATATAATATAACGGCGGCAGTGTATAGAGAGTGGTGTGTGCAGCAGAGAGTAGGAAAATCAAAACCAGGCGCGGCCCGGGAAAATGTCACCGAGGAGCGCTTTCGCCGGAAGGATCTTGGCCATAAATATGTCACGCGGACCTTCGCCGCCTACCCCCCTTTCCGCGCAGAAGCCGTTCAAGGAGCGCCGTTAAACTCGACGATAATGATTATGATTGGCTGCCGTTCATCCTACTCCTTTATATATATATATACGTAAACACATATATATATATATCGTTTCTCTCCCGTAGCGCGCGCGCGACGCTGTTCCCTCTTTACGGCGGGGCCCCTCTTATCGATCTCCGCAATATTGGAGGTATATAATTCACCGAGAAACGGCGCGACGGCAACGGCACCGCCACCGCCGCCTTTGCCAGATATTTTCTCAATAAACAATAAATAAATGGCGGGGAAAAAATCGAATTTCCACCGCCGCCGCTGCCTCCGTCGTCGTCGACGACGACGACGACGACGAATCATGTATACGCGAGACGACGGCGGATACGACCGCGCCGCCGTCTCTCTCGCCCGTCTCCTGTATATATACACTCGTCGCGCGCGCGACAACGATCGAAAACGGCGAGCCGCCGCACGTGCTGTTGGTATTTATGTATTTATACGTACCGGTGGAAATCCTGCCCCCCTCCCGAGATCCCGATAACAGCTACGTACACGTCTTTTCTCCGCGTTCCGCCTCCGGTTTAATGCCGCAGTTAATGCGATTCACCTGGAGGAAGTGCTCGTATACGCGCGCGTCCCCCCCGAGAGAGTGAGAGAACCGAAATATTGCGTTTAGATAATAATACGTATAATATATATATAGAAAAGGTATATGCGACGACGACGGATGAACCTACCCGAAAGGGGTTTTAGACGATTTCTGTCGCGCGCTGAGATCGTACGACAAACGGCGTTATCGGCGACGACGAAACGTAATGCGGCCCGAGGTTTTTGTTGACGACGCGCACGCCCATACTTTGTACTCCGGCGACGGTTTTGAACGGGTGGTCCGCCCCGATCGGAGGAAACACCTATCGTCCGGGGGGAGATGTGTTTTAAATATATTTATTTTTTTGGTTTCGCAGTACCGAGATTCGTATTCACCGCCCTCGTCGACCGGTTCCCGGACGATAGGTTTCCTAACCGCCGCCGCCCGCCAAAGTAACGTGATTTGGAAGTAACACGTTACCGATATTTATTATTTTTGAAATATAGTAAAACTCACGCAAGTCCGTTAGTATTCGGCCCGTTTCGTGTGGTTTCCAAAACTTTTGTCAGATGGTGTATGAACTCTCCGCCGTCGAACCTATAGGCATGTACAATATTTTATTATTACATCGTATTTATTACTTATTATTTCAACTGCGTTTTACATAAATTATTAATTAGATCAAATCAATGTGTTTAATATACCTATTTATATTTTTCGTATTGTATTTTTTTTTTTTTATTATTTTCGATTATACTACAATATTATTATAGTGATGTGATCCCATGTTATTAAATTGTACTGAAACGAAGGAAAAAATTTTCTTTATATTTATTTATTATGACGTGACTTGAGATGTTTATCGCTTCGAATCGCACAAACTTTACTTTTTTTCTCTTGAATACCGCGGATATTTACATACAAATACGAGTGCGAATTCGGATATTTCCACCGAAACTGCACTGTTCCCGACTCCCGGTTCCGCCAAAAACAAACACTAGTGTAGTGTGAACGGGGTCGTACGCGCGTCGACTTGTTCGACGGTAGTTTATTTCGACCGAGTCGGCCGGTTTTTTTCGTTTTTACTGTCGTGTTTATACGATATAGACACGCGAGCAACAACCACTCGAACGGACCACCAGTATTCGCAGGACTGCGGCGAAAACTAACGCGCAGCGACACCGTCATTGTTGCGATAATACGTCGTCGACGAAACCGCGCGGATCGCATTGTGTGTGTGTGTTTTTTTTCCCTCTACGCGCGTCAGGTGAAATTATATTGCATATATTATTATCGGACGTTTTCATATCAAATAAAACCCGCGGCGGCGGCGTACGTCGCGAGACTTAAATGTTGATTCTGTCTCTTTATAATCGAATGAATTATTCAATAATTTTTAGGACGACCGCAGTCAAACACAAACGTGTACGCGCGCGATCGAATTCATATTTGGACAACCGTTCCGGGAACGAGCGTGTAGTCGTTTTCATCTGGCGCGCGCGCGCACGCGCGCAACGGATAAATATTATTGGAACGGATATCGGCTTTTGAAGTATTCGTCCTGGGGGTCGAATAGCTGGCCCGCGGACACGGCGTATAAATATTAATATCGTCCGAAACGTTATTCGAAAACGTTTCGCGGCTTTTTCGCCGTACGGTTGTCGCGTCCCAATCGACGAGCCCGTATTATAACGTATAATAATCGCGTATTTGTTTCGCGCTAGACAAAAATAATAAAAAAATTTTAAATATTCTCGCGCGCGAACGGCAAATTCCTCCGGCGGCGGCGTTCGGATTCACACGCGGCGCACTGCGCCTCTCCTCCGCGAGTCCTGCACGTCCTGCCCCCTCGGCGAAAGTTCTTTATTGCACACGTATACAATAACATAATAACGCGCGCGCGCGCGCACGCGCCGCCCGTTAACGTCTTTGTCACACAATACTGAAACTGGCCAAGTTTCCGCTCCGGCCTGCACACTTTTACTTTAATCGTCGGCGGCGGCGGTTCCGCTATCTTTATCACGCGCGCGTCCGAAATATTATCGCGCGCGTCACGTTAATAAAACACGAGACGAGGCCGTTTCGACCCCCGCTCACACTCTCTTCTCTATCCGTCGTCGGTCTGTTTCAATTTATCTAAAGCGACGACTGGCAATAATAACAACGTCGACGAGTAGAGGACGGGGGCGACGCGCCGCCTGCTGTAATACACGCTGTATACCCAGTGGTGCGGGGTCGTCCGAGAACAGCAGCAGTTGTATAATAATATGTGTGTGTGTGTGTGTGTAACCCCCGCGAGCAGCAGAGTTTGACAACAATCCGCCGCCGCCGGTAGCAGTTTTATCTGCGAGCACAGGTGTTTCGAAGAATCGCTGGTGAAAATTCGCGTTCTCGGGCACTATATATACAAAGCTCCGACCCGCTCTGCTGAATTGTCGTCTAAATAACACAATAATATCTCCGAATTAGACGCCTACCCGTGTCCCGCGCGCGCGCGCGCACTACGGATAACGGTCGCTGTTATACCGTATATCTGCATTATACGCTACACATGCGTATATATTTTATACCTCTCTCGTGTGCGCGGATAAAAACTAATTGTGTTGTTGTTAAAACACCACTGCCGCCGCCGCCGCGCCGGGGGAGAAGGTTTATTAAGTTGTGTGTGAAAACAGAGTTCAGAGCGAAACAACGCAAACTCGTGTATACAAATTATTATTACTCGTATGTACGCGAGCTGCAGTCGGTGGTGAGGACCAAAGGGGACTTTTGCGTATCCCGTCAATCAAAAGCTTTTGTTTGCGCAAAAGGACTGCGTAATTACTCGCCAAAGTTGACCAGAACGGGTATTAATTTTTTTTTTATTTATTTTATCGTTATTTTGTTATTAAAACTTAAAAATAAGGCAAACCTACGGCGGCGGGGGCACGGAAAAAAATAAAAATAATAAATAAATAAATAAATAAATAAATAAAAAACCGGCTCGGCGCGACAGTCATACTGCAGCTTTAATATTCGCTGTGTAGGACGTGCCCTGTGTAACGGTCTGCCTTTGAAGCTCACCTGTGTTGTTAACCTTTGACGTTTGTTTTACCGACCTTTCAAAAGACCAATACCCACACACATTCCCCGTAAAGAAGCGGCAACCGACTGCTTCGGGGATTAAAATATTACGTTTAATTTACATTAAAAGAACTTTTCCGCTCGCGTTTACGGCGCGCGCACAGAGAGTATAGGTCGATCAAATTATTATTATTGTAGTTGATTAGTTGCCAACTAAACATTATATTATAATCAATGGCTGTACGAGCGTTTGCACGTACAGCTCTCTCTCTCTCTCTCTCTATATATATATATATATATATATATAGCATTTAAATTTAAAACATTTCGAGCAACTAAAATCGTTTTAATTAATAATAACAAAGTGTAAAATTCAATTTGATTTTTGCTCCACTCGAACGCGTGCATTTGATGATAAGAAAAAAAGGAGAAAAAAACGCGAATATAATTATAATAATTACTCTCTGACGGGGCGATAATTAATTGTTTTAAAAATCCTTATCGACTATACATTCATCAGTGTAAATTGGTGTAGACTCTCGAAACGGCGGCGGAGACTTGTTGCATTTATATATTGTAGCGTTCGAAAATAAAAAGAGATAAACGTAAACGCGACGGAGGGGAGGAAGATGAGAGGGGTGACTGCCTCCTTGTTTTTTTTTAAATTATAAGTAACAAATTAATATTATTAAAAAATTGGAAATCGTTTGTAATTTGTCGGAGTATAAGCCAATATTTAATTCAGAAAAATATAATGTCGTAACAAGGACGCGGCGACGATTAGGGTAAGATTTTTTTTTTTTAATCTATTATGACGTATGAAACAAAATGTTATATCTACTCGAAAAGCAATGTTTTAGAGTTCTCATAAAAAAATTTAATTTGCATTTAAATCAAACTCATTTAGTATAACCATATCAAACCGATATTATATATTATATTTAATGACTATTTTAGGAGTGTTTTTATTTATTTTTATTTGAACAAGTCGAATTATTTCAGTACAAATTACAAGTCGAAATAACAGAGTTTAAAAAAAATTACTACTGTCGCGGTCATCGCGAATAACATGATAAAATTATCAAATATAATTAGGCTTACCTGCTTAGTGCTTGATTCGTTTCTATCGCTGGACTTCCGGCAAGCGTTCACGACAACCGGATTCACAATGACGATTTAATTTCGACGATGTCCGACTTGCTAGAAACAAACGAAACAAATCGGTTGAGCTTACTGAAAAAAACAAAAAATAAATAAAAATCGAACAGAGAAAGTCAACTCTGTTTTCGTCCTAATCACCTGGTCCTATAGGCACCGTTCGCATGGTTGTCGGCGGCGGGATGACAATAACAACCGGATTGGTTTTGAACTTTAAATTTACCTTATGTCGGTCATATAATATTCACACGATGCTAGTGAACAATATTACAATCGAAACGAATGATAAAATAATCGGTTTTTACACGGAACGCGCGGGCGTTATTTTACAGAAATAGTAAAGTTATCGCATCAGATATTTGATCCGAGTAAGTATATTATATGAGTACCTAATGTATGAGAGTTACGCGAAAATCAATGTTTTTAAATGTTTATAAACGTGAATAAATCTAATTCGAAAAAAAATGTCCTCGAGTCGAATACAATAATCGAAACTAAATGTAATTGTTCTAGTCTTCGAACGTTTGCAATAAATAAATTGCGTTAATCAATTATATAATTAACAAATCCATTTGTTAAAACCAAAGCTTCTCATGAGCATATTATAGAATAGCCGGAGAAAACGAAACAAGTAAATCGAATTAAAATTTGACGTGATCAAAAAATATGAAACTATCCGACACAAACGTTTACTACAGTCGTCCGTAGGAACGTATTGCATAATATTATAAAAAAGAAATACTGAGAAATAAATAATTTTTTTTTTTTTTATCGAGTCTTACAATTATTATTCTTCTGTTCGGACCACGCGCGCGCGCGCGCCTGTTTTGTTGAAACGCGATCCTCGGAATTCAATGATGACAAATATTGTACGCCATCGCGAACGATTTTTTAGTCCGGGCGTTTGACATATGGTGTCGAAAAACATTTTCATATTATTTTCTAAAATTACAATCGTACGGTTTTCTTTTCTTTTTTTTCGCTTTCTCGTATTAGAAGTAAAACTGTCACGCAAAAGTGACATATTACTTCGGTGTAAAATATTTAAATAGAATGCACAATAAAAACGTCTGGCGCCAATTTGTGTCAGCACTTTCATGCAAAAACCAAAGTGTAATCATAATTCTTCTTTTTCTTATTTCATTTCTATTCTTTTATTTCGCGACTAATTTTATACTGTACAATTTCGACGCGGGTTTCTCGCTATTTATTTTCCATTTTCCTCGTTCTCGGATGTGTGGTATTCTGTTTTGTCATTCGAGCGTCGGCGGCGTCGTCGCCGTCGCCGTCGTCGTAGTATTGGGTCGGCTAACGATCGTTTTCCCTTTATAGTCAAAGGGTATGGCACACTTCCTTTCCGTGCATATATATATACACACACAGTATACGCGCTACATAATGATCTATCCAATTTGTAAATATCGTATACGTCTGGAGAACGCCCCGACGATGACGATTAAACGTTTTTGAGAAATAATGAAAAAAAACTAGTTCGCTCTCGCCACACTTGGCCGCGACGGGAAAAAAGAATTTTTTATTTTTCGTTTTCCGTACATGCATTCCGCGTCGCACTATAAAAATGCACCGGCGGCTAGATAAACCGTGAAAACACGCGAGTGCGTCGGTTCGCGTCGACGTGCTCGCAGCGTTAATAAGCGCACCTCGTGCCGGTGGCCCACAAAATCTCGAACGTAAAATCATGTCGAAATTCTCGAACAAAAGTATATTATATTATATTTATCGTAAAAAATCACCGACTTGAAATAACCGTTTACCGTCGAAATCTTAAACATTGTGGCGTGGGTGGGCCGTAGGGTAACGACGATGGTAAATTAACAGAGTCGAAAAAAAAAGTTTACTCCGATTTGTTTCATCGTGTTTGTTCGTTCGCCGCGAGCGTCGTCACTACCCACTCGAACATACGTTCCGAGGTTTTCACGGTTAACATATTTTTCTTCGACAATTTGCGTTCGAGATTTCGTTGTTCGTTATTTCGACGTTTCGGGTCCGTTCGGATTCTATACGAAAACAACAATCTTTGTGCCGTTCGACGAGAGTTACCGGTTTCCGTTTTATTCGTTACAATGTCACACGTTCGGCGCGCGCTCTTGTGATTTTCGGGCGCGGACAATTGAAAAAAAAAAACAGTGAACATCCTAGTCACGGTTGAACGCGTTGTTCTTTCTGTCGAGCGACCGTACGACGAGTTTAAAATACGAGAGCCGAAATGAAAAAAAAGTACATATCGCCGTACAGCGAAGCGTAGTGAGTTTTAATTTTCTGGCCCGCGAAAATGTTTTCGGTTGAAAAACAAAAGGTCCGCAAATCCACGAAAGTCGCCGCGAACGTTAATATATTTGTCGTCAAATATGACGTACCCCGAATGTAACAATAACAATAATCTACTGGATTTTTTTCTTCTTTCGTCGCGGCAGCGTACGCGTACGGCGACGACGAGTTCGTTTGAAAACTGCTAGAGAACGGTTTCGCCAAACGTTTCGAAATAGTTTTCTCGGCAGTATCGTATTGGAATTCACTGAATTATCTAATTGTATCTCATTTTTTTTTTCCTCATACACACACGCTTGGTACATTTTATTTTAAATTGTATATATTACCGACTCGAAACGTGACCCTCCTCACCATTGAAATTGCCAATTATACAAAAATCCTAAACGTCATTATAATTTATAAACGCGTACGCGCGTCGTTGAAAGGCCGCGCGCATTTAAATAAAACTGTGAATTATTTAAGTCTTAAATACAATGTAAATACTATAAAAGCAACCGCATACACACAAACACACAGTAAGTGAAAGTATAGAAAAAAATTTTTTTGTTTTTTTTTTAACAAAAATAAAACAAATTTCTTTTCATATTATAAAAGGCGTGTTTTATATCTTTTGTACTTTACGTATTGAAAGGCGCGCGCGTTTAAATAAAACCGTGAATTATTTAATTCTTAAACGCTATGAAAAAAAGAACTACTAAAAATATTAAAAGATTTTTTTCAAATAAAACAAATTTCTTTTCATAAAAGGAGTGTCCCCCTCCCCCTACTCATCTTGGTTGAAATCGTTGTTGTATTTATTTAGCGCGAATCTCGCGCCCCAGACGACGCCGTAATCGAACGATAAAAGATTTTCCTCCTTCTTCCGTAAATCGAATACGTACGAAAAAAATATTCTCGTCTGCATTATTAGTTATTCTCGATCGTACTCGTTCGGATCGTTTGAAATTACAGAAGTAAACGCGATTATTCCGCCGTCTCTTCGTGCCAGCAGTCGACGGACGGATCGACGAAATGCCGAATTTTATCGGTCTACTAGTGACTTTTATTCGTTCGAAATATTCCGAGTTGAAATTATTATTAACAAAACGATTTTAATTCAACGCGTAAACACGAAGTAGTCTGGCGCGAAGGTGCTCGCGGCTATGATGTCGGTCCAAAGAGCTCGACTGATTTGCTCCTCTCTGTCTGTTGGTTATCGTGTGCTGATTACCCCACGCAGATCAGTCGTGGGTGTCGTTTCCGGTGCGGTTTCGACACGTCCTTTATGTTTTTGATAAATAACGTGTGAAAAGTCCAAGTTTGTTATCTCGCGGTCGTTGTTTCGGCACGTTATATTTAAAATACGTATATTACACTTAACATTGCGATTCCCACGGACGTGATCGAAAAAGTCTAATCCTGCGTTGTTATCTCTCGCCGCACGTGGTTTCGACTGATGTTTTTATATTTAAATTAAATAAAATATATTTTAATTTTTTTAAATATTTAATTTTACGTTATGATTCCCACGGGCGCGGTCGATTAACACATTTACATGTTTAGACATATTTAAAATAATATTATAATAATTTGTAACATTCTAACAATCGGGATTTGTATTTTATGTTATAAACGTATCGCAGATACGTAACGCGTTGCTGTTGAAAATGAAAACATCTCGTTTTATTTTCCGTCGAGACGGCCGGCCGTGTAAGCTGGTCACGAGATGTACGTAACACGTCGTTTTAATAACGATATTTCATCGCGTTCTTCGGACGTTTTTTGACGGGGGGATTTTTTTTTTTTTTGTATATACAACAAATGAAAAACGAACGGTTTTCAATGCCCGACGCGCATAAATTAACGTCTCGCGATTTCCGAGGGGGTCTTCAGGTTTTGAAAAAAATAAATAGAAAAAAAAAAGAAGCGAGCATACGTGCCCGCCGCACACGACTATTTTAATCTTGACCATCTGACCCCGTTCGTAATTTACTATATATATATATATATTATTTTCACCCCGTACTGGCGCGCGTTTTACCTCCGAGACGACTACAATAATAATGGTAACGACGACCCTGCGGAGTAATGTGCTTACACCGCACGATTCTAAATCCAAACTCTAACCGTTTGTTTTTCACCTAAAGCTTTACTTTGAATCGTCTGAGAACCGGTAGAGTTTTGCGGACAAGCTTTTAGTTTTACGCCGATCGAGCCGGACCAACGGAATTGATGGCAGTTTTAGAGATCAGGTTCTCTGATATTTTTCCACCGAAACGCCGCGGAAGACGCCGACCGCCGAGTAACACTTGCGAACTGCTGTGACACTCGCGTGAGTCTGTGACGATGGAATCGTTCCGACTTGGCGGTCAAAACGACACGATTTTGTAAAGAAAATACAATCCGTCGGTAAAATGATTGATTTTATTGTCGAATACGATATCGGATTGATAAATATTGGCGTTTCAAAAATAAAAATTACTACTATATTTTTCGTCACAAAATGATACCAATGGACGAGCACCAAAACATTTATTTTTAAGAGTTTGAGTGTTTTATTCGAAAAGTTGTTATTGATTAAAATCAGAAATGGTATCGCGCTCAAGTACGTTTTCACTTGTATAGTTTTGCAAACGGTAAAATGTATTAACGAGACCTTTTGCGCATATATTCTGACGTATTTATAACACCGAGCCGAGCAATGAAACGATTAAAAGATTAAACGAACGCGCGTGTACGAAAATATATTCGAGGCGTAATCAAAAAAATAAATATTTTCGCGTATTGCACGGATCTCGACGGGGAAAAAACGAACGGAAACGAAACTCGAGAAGAACCGTTCGCGCCATCACCGCTTTACGATTCAGACTTATCGATTAAAAAACACTGTTTTCAAACTGAAAAACGAACAAATTCCCGACCCGATCGATTCGATTCGTAAACGCGGACCGTCGTCAGAGTATATAACGCCGTACAGCGCGAGCAATATACGTACTCGGCGAGGGGGGGGGGGGGGGGGAAAAAAAAGGGTTTTTGTTAATATTTCTATGGCGGCGAGTGCACGCGAAGGGCGCCGCGCTCGAGAAAAACGAGTGGGGAAAATCGAATATGTGAGTTTGTTTTATTTTTTTGTCGCCGCCGCCGCCGCCGCCGTTGATATCGTTTTTGTCACCACCCGATCACACACTACGCCGCCGTACACACACAGGATCAAAGACGTTTCGCCGTCATATAGTCGGTGACAATGACGGCGCGGCGCAGTAGAGGCCGAGTGGCGAGGAAAAAAAAAATAAAAAAATAAATAAATAAAAAAATAAATAGTGAAAAAAGAACGTTCTTAAAAAGCAGACGCACGCGCGCGCGCGCTCTCGCGCATACGAGGGCTCGCGGGGGGAAGGGAAAAAAAAATTCATGCAGTCGTTTTATTCTTTCATGAGGCCTCGGCAGAAATAGACGTAACGGTTAGAATAAAAGAGCCACCCCCGTCCCCCGTCCCTCGTCCACACGCGACACTCTTCTACCGACTCTTTTTTTTTTTTTTTCATTTCGTTTTATTTTTTCGTCTGCTCCGGATAAAAGTCACCGTGTCTGTGTGCACGGGTAACTCTGCTCCCTCTCTCCGGCCGGCCGCCGTAAAAACACACACGCGCATATTGTTTATATAATACACACGTATATAGTGCGCGGTCGGCGTTTGCATTATTCAAAGGCGTCTCTCTCGTCAATGGACGCAACTCGCAGTCGCGCTATGCATATTATTGTCTATTCTCGCGCGGCACATCATCATTGCTTTTTAAGCGCGAATTATCCGTCGACGCGAGCCCGGTGCCGCCGCCGTCAATTTATCGTCTTTGGACCTTTTAATTTTTCAAATTCCCCGCGGGCGTCGGCGCCATATAGTATTCGATTGTTTTTTTTCATCCCTCGCGACACAGCGCGCGCGGTTTATACGTACGCACGCAGTCGTCGTGTTTATATACAACATATTATATATTATAAACGTGCGCGTGCCGGGGAGAGTACTTTGAAAACGTAGAAATTCGCGCGGGCACCGCGTATATTATGACGACGAGTGGTTTGCGAGAAGAGAGCGCCTAAATAAACCCTAGAAAAAGTATTCGCGTATATATTACTACCTGAATAACCCGGCTTCGCCCGCGTGTAGTATAACTTTTTATTTTATCAGTTTTTTTTCATTTTTACCCCTTTTACCCCTTTTAACTCCGGTAGGGGTCGAATTTTGGAATATCCTTTCCCACGGGGTCTCCACTATATAGAACGAAACTGCTGACCAAATTTCATACTCAAAGCTCCAGCGGTTCCGGCCAGGCGAATTTTTCTAGTTTCACCTTTTTTTTACCCCTTTTAACCCCTTTTAGGGGTCGAATTTTGAAAATCGGGCCACGTGGTGACACTCACGAAGGTATTTGGAACAACTTTGTGAAAAAAAATTGGAAAAAAGTTAAATAGCGTCGTCACAAAATTGGTACATAAAAAAGGCCTGTTCTTTTATATATATATATATAAGGATTACGATGCATGCGTTTAGCGAATTTCGACGGAAAACACAGAATTTCTCTAGATTTTAAAACGGTCGTACGTACCCGTCGAAGCTGGTATAAATCGTCGGCGTGTTTTCTTTTTTGGCCCGGCGTCGCCGCGACTATGGAATCGGTCAAAGCTTTCGGATCGTTGTATTTCCTTTTTCCGACGTATTCGCGAGTCTCCGGACGCGCGCGACTCCGCTGAAAACACACGCACGCCGATCGCTTTCTACCAGTTTTCGGCTTTTGTTTATATTGTCGAGCAATTCCGCCCCGTCGTCGTTATCATGTTTTGGACACCGCGGCGACGACGACGCGCGGATAAATCTGGAAAAAAAATCATAGCACTCAATTAGTATAGGTCAGGGATGGGCAACTCAAAGTAACTAGCGGGCCACTTTTAAGTACTTTAAAATCTAGCGGGCCGCAGTGCATAGGAGAAAGCAAAAAAAAAAAAAAAGGTCCTTCAAATTTACTAACATTTATTTTTATCTTTATTTATTTCATATGTTTCAAGTTCTTAAAATTATATGAAGTAATTTGAAAATGTAGCGCGGGCCGCCAGTTGCCCATCCCTGGTATAGGTGATCGGAAACGTTTTTTGTAAGAGTTTTATACTAATTTCCGAATAATATGCCCGCGGACATTTTCCTACCCGACACACGATTTCTCCTCCGAGAACGTGAAGGTTTCATAATAACAGTGATTCGATTTAAAATATTAATAATTCAATCGACAGTGCTTGTCGAACATATAGTCGATGATAAATAACGATCGCCTAGGTCCCTAGACAGAAAAGGTAATAATATAATAGGCGAGACTAATACAAACGACGGATTGAATAAACTAAATATAAACGGGTGTTCGTCGAAGGACCGCGATTGTAACATTTGTGACACGTCCGACTACTTCTTCAATACTACAGAGTGGTGAATCGTTTGTTTATATTTTCGAAAACGAATTAACCGTCGTCGTACAAACTATACAATTATAGTTAAAATATTGTTTGTTTCTCCGCCGGCAGGAAAAGGTCCGCTTTAAACGTGTTCGCCACAGAGGAGAGGGGAAATGTCACCGGGCATACACGAGCGCGGCGGTGTGACTGTTTCTTGTGCTCACCTGTATTTTATTTTATTTTTTTTGGCACGCGAAAAAAAAATTTGTATTCTCTTAATTACGAAATTTTGGCTCGTGACCCGAAAAAGGTTCGCCCACGATTATATTACGACGCGTATTACGTCCGCTGCCGCCGCCGCCTCCTACGGCGTTACGTTTTCGGGGACGACCGGCGGCGGTTTGTCGCTCACACTGTTGTTTTGCGCTGCACGTGATGACGATGACGTCGTCGTTTCGGAGCGCACGCGTTAAAAAATACGTACACAATAATATACGCGACGCGTTCGCACGGCCGGCGACGGCGGCGGTGGCGGCGCCGCAGCAACCGCTGCAGTTCGGCAACGTCGGAAAAGCTCGTCGCGCGTAGCGAATGTTATTTGCACAAAAGGGACAAGACACGGCCGACCATTTGGAGATCAATTAAAGTGACAGACAGTGCCGGGCCGTCGCCATGGAGACCCGGAGAGTTCGTCAGAGCTCGTCAACCGGCCCTTGTCATCCCTGACAACGTCAAATGTCCCTTGTCCCTCTGCCCGCGCGGCAGCCTTTGCGCGCCCGATCCTTCCTCCCCCGCCACTCGTCGTCGTCGTCGTAGTCGTCGTCGTCTCGCGTCCTCCGCCGCCGCCACCGCCGCCGCCGCGTCCTTTTCCTGCGCTACCCCACCCTCACGCGGCCGGTGGCGACGACTCTTTTGTTCGCAGCCGACGGCAATCGAATTTTTCCTCCGCAAAACAAACCTCGTCTCTCTCCTCCGCTCGCACGCACGCGCACAAACACATACACACGTGCGCGCGCGGTCGAACCCGGACACCTCTCCCGACACACGTTGTAATCCAAAAAAATACCTGAAATTGCAAGTAGTAAAAAACACCGCACTATAGATCTTGTATATTATACTGTTTTCAATTGTTTTTCGTTTATTACAGATGTGAAAATCGTTTTGTCACGAGAGAAGCACCGCGGCGGCGGTCCGAGTAGGCCCGAGAGTTTGGAATCATTAACTGTACGAGATTCACGGGACAAGAATAGTGGCTTCAAATATCGATTTAATCGTAAGCGAATCTGAGGCGTGTGTACATTTTTTCATTTGTATAGGAATGAAAATTCAAGCGACGTGTTCTATATACTCTTACGGTCCGAGTCTCGTCCGGATCGAACCGAATAAACACACGCTCGCACCCTCGCACGAACATGTGTATCTACGACGACGACGAACCCTTGTCGAGCAGGAAAAGCCGAAATCCGACGGAAAAGAAACGAAAAAAAAATCTCGATTCAATTAAACGCGGCGATGGTCTCCGCCGCCGAGCGCGCACGCCGCCGGACTCTATTGTGATTCGGGCGCGCGCGCGGCGAACGCGTGTACGTTTTTTTATTTGTTTACTATAGTTTTTCGCATCGTAAAAAAAAAAAAAATACCTTATCGATTGACCGGGAGATTACTTTCTCTCGCGCGCGCGCGCCCGCGCCCGCTCGCTCGCTCGCTCGATCGGTGCTCGCCGGCCAGCGCGTTATCCGTAGCTATTACTTACGCCTACGCGCGTCGTCGTATACGTCTCTCGCGCGACGCGAAAACGACGCGCGTGTTACTACGGCGTAACTTTTTCATACGCCAGTCGTGTCGTATCGTCTTCTAAATCTGATAAGCGCTTGTGCCGCGATCATAACGAACGGCGCGCGGTAGCTCGTATATCGCAGTGGTCGTCGCAAAAGTGGGCAGCAGCAGGAAAAAAACCGTTTATATCGACGCGAGGCCCGATCTCTAGGAGATTGTACAACGGTATTTTTCGGGCTCGCTTTTATAATAATCGTCGAGCCCTCCGCGTCAAAACGCGAGCCCCGCCGGTGCGTTCGTCGTTTCGTTTATTCCGAACTTTTAATCTCTTTTTGTCGTCGACCGCGCGGCGTTCAACCGGATAAATAATCATCGTTCGTTTTAATATTTCACGACAGACCGAAACGTTCCGATGATAAAACGCCGAGTTAAGAGGTAGTTTTGTTTTGTTTTTTTGCGGTTTTCATATTATACATTTCGTCAACTCACACACACACACGTCATCGACTGAAATCAATTCGTGTCCGTGTAAAGTTCTTACGGTATAATATTATATACAGATGGGTACTTGCGAATTCACGAAAATAAATACTACACAAATAAAAGCGTTTTATATTATTATGTGTTACCTCTGGAGCGGAAAATTTCGAGTTGTATTTCGCGTGCGAGTTTTCACGTGTTCGCGTGTTCGCGTGAACGTGTATTATTATACTCGGTTTTGAAAATGGAAAATCATAATCGCACAAGGTATGTCTCGACTACATCAAAGAACTCGTTTAACGTTAAATAACGACTATCAACGACTGCTCCGTTGCGTTTCTTTTTAGCGGAAATCTTTTAATTTATTGAGCGCGTTTGCGCGCGGATTTAATTACAAACAAACAAACCGAAATAATTTTAATCGTAATAATTTATGTATAGGTAATTCGTGTGTGCGCACAAATAACGAAACAATGAACACACGTGAACAATTAATAACGTTTCGAAGTCTTGCATGGCGAACGGGACGAAATGTATGCAAAAATACGCGTTTTACGTACAATATAATTTATCGTTTTTTTTTTTTATTTCGTTTATATACATATATACGTATATATCGGACCTGTCAGAATTGAAAAACTACTACTTACCAACAATAGCTAATTACATAAAAATACGATTGGTCTTATCGGGCCGATCGGTCTTCTCTTCCTATAAGAGCGGTCTTGGATCTGGAAAGGCGTCCCAAAGTCTTTGGTCATGCGACTATACCATCCAAATCAGATAAAATAGTATAGATTAGTTGAACTCTCACAAAGTACATGTTAGTGCCCGACACCAAACTCGGATCAGATTAACAATATATAGCGGGGCGGTTTCGTCGGGGACGGCCGGCTTTAGCGACGTCGATTTTTCTCGTAAATAATTGAAGGAGGAAAAAAGAGAGGAAAAAAAAAAAGTTTTCGCAGTCCAAACAACAATGCTATTATATCGTACAACTGTTTCGGTTCATTTGAAACACACAGAGAGAGAGGGAGAGAGGGAGAAAAAAAGAAAAAAAAAATTACTCGCAGACCGAGGCTCAATGCGCCCGTAGATTTTTCTATTACTTTCCGTACGACACGCGGAAATATAATATTTATACGAGTATACCGGATTTATCGGAGAAATACGATATAATAATAACGTATTATATCGCGGAATGTCGGATTTTGACGTCGCCGCCGACGACGTGCGCGCGATAACTTGGCGTTCGATATCTCTCGTGGCGAGATTGCATATCATTATTATTATCGTTAATCTTTACCGAGTGAGTGTGTGCGAACACAACGCGCCCGCGCGGTAATTCGAGAAACACGTTCGTCGCAAACGGAATAGAAATACGAAAAGTCGGCTTGTAAATACGTAATATCGGCGAAAGATTTGGTTGATTTTTTCTCCGCGATCGCAAAACAATACGATCAACAACGAATAGGCATCGCGATTTTCGTCGTTACAATCGGCGCGCACAAATTATCACGCCGCGTTGTACACAACACGACGTACAAACGTTATAAATTATTCACCCACCTCTCTGAATAATGCAACGTCTAATCCCGTCGAGTTGATAAATCGCGCGCGTCACTGTTATTATATAATCAAAAGTCACCGAGCACATTGAGAACACCGTTCGTGTTTTATAAATAATAACGCGTTGTTTAATAATTACTACGTGTAATGTTGTCGTGCGGTGTGTTTTGTACGATCGGCGGCGTTCCGTCGTATCGATGTGAAATGTCGCGATTTTTTTCCAGAAAAATTCGTTCCGTCATACGAATTATAGTATTACGAGTTTGTCGCGCGATTAATTTAAACGGTCGTGTGTACGAGTGTATATACATTATACAGTCGGTTTGAATAATTAAACAAACGGAAATATTTCATATCAATGCGTTGTCGGTAAATTAATTAGCGCATTTAAAAATCAAATGTTTTTCGCCGTCAACACGTTTTATTGCGTACATTAAAAGCCTCTCTCCTCGAGCTCCGAAGGCATAATCGATTTCATTAATTTCAATTTTACAGACGCTTTACGCACCGCGATACATAATAATAATAATAATAATAATATGTATAAACCAACTCTCTTTGTATCGCGCAAGCCACGTGTGTAAAGGTCAATCTGGCCAACGAAAACCCCACGAGGGGCTAAAAGCGTCCCGTTCTGCCAGCCACCCCTATAGCCACGAACGTATACCGCCGACTTTGCCCAATTTGTTCAATAAAAAACCCGTCTTTACGACGACGGCGGCGGCGGTCGAATCGTCGGACACCTATCAATACGTTGTGCGGGAAAAAAAAAGAAAATAATAAATAAACGTTAAAGAATCGCGGTTTGGTTTGGTATTTTTTTATTTTTTGCAATAGTCTCCCACCCCGAACGTACCGGAATATATATAAAAATTTCGTGTCACGATGTGTGTTCGCGATAAACTCCGAAACTACTGAACGGATTTTGATAAAATTTGGTAACCATTTATAATATGGTCCAACTTAAAATATAGAATAGTTTTTTTTTTTTCAATATTTATATGTGGCGAGCGCCGAGAATATTCTGGAACGGTTATATAATATATACAGTGTGATCACGATTTATGGTAACACTAAATATCTCTGGTGGATGACTTTGTATTGAAGTGAATTTTTTAGAGGGTCTAGGGAGTACTATTAAATACACATTGTTTTATGATTTTAAAATTTTTAAGACTTAAGGCCTGCGCATGCGCCATATAACTTACATTTTTTTAAATGGGAACACCCTTTTTTTCTACATATTTAAAACATTTTTTGTATGAACAGTTTTTTTCTATCTACAAAACTGACCAAGTTAGAGTAAGCCAAAATTTGAATTTTTGCATAATTTTTTCTTTAGTGAAATTTTCGCCTATAACCACTGTAAATAATAAAATAAGTGTCAAATCAATGTTTAATTTATTTTATATGTTAACAAATAATAATTTAACAATATTGTATGTCACCAGAATGTTCGTCAATTAGGCATGTTGCCCGCGAAATTGGATTTTCGTATGGTTTTGTCCAAAAAATTTAAAAAAAAACACAAATAATGGCAAAAATGGAAATATATGGCAAAACAACGTTTGCCGGGTCAGCTAGTATATTATATAATATAATACGCACACGAGGGATAAACGTGTAAAAGTGGCATTTTAACTAATGTCTGATAAAAAAAAAAATGAAAAACCAAGTATGGTCGAAGAGTTTATTTTTTTTGTTTTTCGACGCACTAGACACGACGACGTCGCTCGATTTTTCGTACGCGTGTTGTCACGCACGAATCATATCGTACGAATTAAATAAAAGCCGACTCCGTCGACGCGAGCGCTAGGTGAGACGCGAAGGGACGCGCAACAATTTTCAGAGGACGGTTTGACGATATTATTATGCGGACAAAACGGGTGTGGGAAATGTACGTTGTATCTGGAGAGCGAAAACACATCCTCTTTTGTCGCGGATCGAGTTTGAAAACAAATTAAATATGACCTTAAACATTATTGTTATTCGGTAGTGATGTGCCGAAGCGATCGGACGACCATATTATACTACTGTATATTCCGAAAATCCGTTTCGGACGGGAAAGGATTTGCGGTCGTACGGCGATATAGAGTGCGGGAAAATCAGCCGTCGCGAGCGCGAAACACAGACGAAACGGGCGATAGGTTAAGAACGAAAAAAAACAATAATTCTATTCGAACGATGAAAACGTGCCGAAAACAATAATAATTTAATATATTTATTAACCCGTCCGGTCGTTATAGATAAAGTCGGCTTCTAAATTCGAAATATTTCGTTTTAAAATACGCAACGAGTCGAAATCACGAACCGTTTGTTTGTTCCGAAAAAAGATGAATTTTACGATTGGCGAACAAACGCGGCTGACGATGACGAATAACGTCGCGGTAAGGGAATTAACGACTTATCGACGTCGGGCGATCGGGCGATTTCGACAGGAACGTGTCGCGCAGTGTGTTCGGCACGTTCGCGTTTCTCCGGCCAAAAATCACTCGCCAGTTGTAGTGATATCGCATAGAGATAATGTCAAAACGGCGACTTTTTCGCGCGCCGAAGAATATATTCGGAGAGAACGAATTTCGCGACGTTTTCAAACGCCCGGGCGGAAAGTCGGCCGCAGGGTCAACCGACGGGATGATAGTATAGAGCTCGCCGCCGCCGCCGCGTTTGATTATATTCTGACAGTGACAAGACGATTGGGCGCTAGAGTCGCCGCGCACACGCACAATCGCTTACACGCGTTTTTCTACACGCGAAATTTAGATAAATACGCGAAAAAGAAAACATCGCGTAAATATCACACGCGCGCGTAAAATATAAATCTACTTAAACGACGAGTACACTATACGTGTATATATATACGTTTATATTTATATAAAAGACCGCTTCGGGCTGCGACGGTGCCGACGTGTCTGTCCGTGTCCATCTGTCCGCCGCCGCCGCCGCCGCTGCCGTCGTCCGATCGATACGCAGACTATGGTTACCGTGTTAATTCCCACCTTCGAAGGGTGAAAAAAAAAAAGTCTACACAAAACGCACACGCGAGGCGCTCCTCTCTCTCTCTCTCCGCCCTCTCGCGCTATCTTTCTCTATCTCCGTCTCCGTCTCTCTCTCTCTCTCTCTATCGGCCGGTCGTCGCACGGGACACGTCTCCATCTCTCGACCCTTTTTTTTTCGCCAGTCGACGTGCCGTCGTCCGTTTATATTCAGAACGGTATTATTACAAGTTTTCGAGCGCGTATGTTACGCGATTGTCGGACGATTTTTTCGCCGTCGCGCGAGACCGGAGATATCCGATTCGGGTTCCGACGAAAACAAATAGGCCACGCGCCGTCGTCGTCAAACCGAACGTCGTAGCTCGCGCGCTCCGCAATAATTGTCGACAAACACTACGGACGGTTGAAACGAACGAAATATGAAAGTTCAATCTCCGCGAGCCGTCGCTGGTCGAGTTCTAACAGTGTCTCACCGCGTTGTCTGTCGTTTTTAGTTTTGTTCGCGACGAATTCCGTCGAATTAAAACCGATCGAGTAGTATCGATCGGACAATAGACGTCGTGATATTAAGTTCAAATGCTCACATCGCCGCAGACCGTCTGGCCGTGCAAACCGTACGAATACTTTTTTCCTCGTTTTTTTTTTGTTCTATCTCGACCGCGTTTTGTTTTTTCTTCTCAGACATTAATATGTTGCCCACGCGACCTTTTTTTTCTTCAAAAAAACGTCATAATAATAATAATATATTGATTTAAATTCGTTACGACGGCGCCGCGTACAGTTACGTCGACCACACACATATATTATATCCGTCAATGACGCTTGACTCGAGAGTTTATAGTTGTTAGTACATACTCAACATTTCTGCGTCCCCGTTAAATATATACGTATACGTAGACACTCGCGCGTACAATAAACGCGTATTATAATACAGTCACTTTGACGTAATAATACATTGTGTGGCAGCCGTTCTCATCGTAAACATCAATCGACCTCCGCGCATACAACGACCCGCCGCCGGAATAACGCGTTGTAAAAAAAAAAACCGTAATAATTTTGTCTGGAAATTAATTATAGAAAAGTCCCGCGTCTCGGCGACTATTTATATTTATATACATTACAGACGGCGGCGACGACGCAGACGACGACGACGACGTACGTGTGTATTGTTATTTTAACGTGAAACACAGTGACGTACTCGTCGCGGTGATCAATTGAACCCTTTTGAAAAATAAAATATACGGTCTTCGGGTCCACAGACGGGCGACGGCGGCGACGACGACGAGTAGAGCGACCTTTTAAATAATGCAAGCGTCACCCGCCCCCGCCCCGGGCATCGCGGCCGGCAAATGATTCGACGCAAACGACACGGTTAGTTGACGAGTGCAAATCAATATTTTAATGTTAAACTGTTATGCACCGCACCGACACCCGGAGTGGTGGGGACTCACGCGGAGACGGACTGCGAGCGCTTATTATATAATATTATTGTTACGAAAACCACGCGACCTAGAGCACGACGACGCGGTCGTTTCTATTTCGACACCGAACGCGTCGTTTTTAATATTATTATTATTATAAGCGCGTTTCGGGAGACCACGAGACCGGCGGCGGTAACATTTGCCAACCAGGGGAGGGGGGGAAGAGTGTAATTTTACGTCAAAGTTTGAATAACTGCTGATTAATTCTATGGTTCATTGTTGTCGAGTTCTTTTTTTTTTTTTTTTTCATTCTATTCACTAAGTGTTTTTTTTTTTTTTTTTTTGAATGCAACACCCTTCTCTCGAGGAGCCTAAAGCGAGCAACCCTTCTCGCACAAGCTATACAAATTGAGGTTCTCGTAGTATATAATTTTCGTATTCATCAACGTCTTAACTTCATAACAATTAAAACGAGAACTTCCGACTTGTAAATAAATAATTTCCGTCGTTTAAATCAAAGTATTGACAGCTTTCGGGTGGCCCCGAAAGATTCTCGCGTGTACGATAATCTAAACGTGACGTAATCGTTTTCTATGTCCGAGCGTACGACAATCGATTGTCGAGAAATTATTTATTTATTTATTTTAACGCTCGAAAGCTCCAGAGTATCGCGAATCCAAAATCGTACGCAACGACGAAACAGCGAAAAATAATATAATACGATAACATTTAAAAAGGTGACGACGACAGTGCGAATAATAAAAATGACCAGTAGATAAAGATGGGTTTTTTTTTTTTTAAATAATTACAATAGTTTATCGGAAAAAAGAGAAAATTTTAAATTGTTTCGAACCGAAAGCGTCCTTTATAAATCGGAGACAGAGTGCTGTCTATCTGGTTCGATGGTGTTTTAAAAAAACCGAGCTCGGTCGATGATAAAATTAAGGAATATTCATTAGATAAAGAAAAAATGCTTTTTTTTTTTCCGACGGCTTGTCGATTTTCAAAGGCGTAAAAGTAAAATTATTAATCCTCGTGCGATCGTCGTTTTTTGGTCTGGTGAAAACTGTTGCCTTCTCGTATTGGCTACGATAACGAATTTCATACAACAAAGAAGCGGTTTTATTCGAGTTTGAGAGGTGGAGGAGGTGAATCCGCGAATAGCCTTATGGGTTAAGCCCCGCACATTTTATACGTCGTCGTCGCGAGGTTTATCATTACTCTAATTGGTTACGGAAAATGTGCCAATTTTCGGTTGTATTAATGTGGAAATAATTTTCCTTAACCTGTATAACATGAAAACTTTTTCAGCACGCCGCTGCCGCGTCCAAGGCGGCGGTGGATACGAGGGGGGGGGGGAGGAGGATAATAGAGCGATGCTCCGCCAAATGTTTTTTTTTTTTAATGTAATTTTAACGTTTCATTTATTGTTTATCCGATGATGTTTATAATATCGTTATAATAAGCTCGACGTAGGTAGGTACTCGGTAGAATTTCACATAATGCAGATCCGCCACAAATGTAGTGTTTATAGATTGAGAGAGAAAAAAACGACACATCATCGAACAATTATCAACGACGATATCCTTGATATTATAGAAAATTGGTCATAAATCACGTCCGTCATGAGTGTCATTTTTAGTAAAAAATAATACAGTCCTGAGTAATAATTGTCGAAAACGAGTAAAAAGATGTGATGTTTTTTTTCTCGAAAATCCGTTACCCTCTCTCGAACAACCACTGCGGCAACCCACAATATTATTGTATACGCGCGACAGAGGTAATAATTTCGACGCCCGCAAAATGAACGCGTTGAAAATATGAAACATTTGTGCGGAAGTTACTCGTATATTATAACAACTAGTTTTCGGTCAGTGTTGATTTCTTTTTTACGAATTCAAATATTTATACGAGTATAATATACTCTCGCGAGAGTCGCGCGCGTAAAAGTGACTGAAACCACGCGAATAATATGTCAATATAAAAAGCGAGGAGATCGCGTCATCGTAATTCGACCTAAACTCGCCGCGATCCTGCGAGTTACTGGTTTTAGACGGACGAAATCTTTTTCCCCTCGGCTCGAACCCGCGAATAACCGTTCGCAAACGATTTCGATCGTCGTAAACCGCGCGCGGGTTTCGTTCGCCGAGAATCCTTTCGCCCCCCCCCCCCCACCCCCGGATCCGTCCGCAGGATAAACGCCCGAGTGCATAAACAGAACGCCGCACTATTACGAATATAGTTATACGTATACGGCCGTGAGATACGAGGCGGCGGTCGAAATAGTCGCGGCGATCGAATCGCCTGCCGTCGTCGCTACGATACGATATGCACGCGCGGACAATATCTCGCCATTCGGATTCGCATAAAATTTAAGTGCGCCGATCGAATCCGCAGAGACATTTACTTTTTACGCGCGCGAAGAATAAATAAAATAAATAGAAAACAATAAAAACATACAACTTTCAGTGTTCTTTTGTGGGCGCGGCGAATACAAATACGCGCTTTTAAACGCAACGAAAAGTGTAATTAACCAACAATTTTGTTCTTTTCGACTATTTTATTTCAGTACGGGGGAGGGGGGGGTTACAGTAGAGACCCCCTACTATAGACATTTCTATTTCCAATAAGGGGGAGGGGCTTATTTGGCCGGCTTAGAAGGATAATATTTCTTTAGAAATCACTCAATATAATATGGCCGCGGAATTTCTAGGTATCTAAAACGAATAATCGGTTTCATAATATTATTATAGCAGATTTTACGAGAGAGGTAGGTAAAAGTGAACCGACTTTGTTATTTATTTATCGTTATGTAAACGCGTAGAACTCAATTCAAAATACTTGGCATTAATGACGATCCGAAATTAACACGGTCAAAATGGCGACAAAACGATAGCATCGTCATTGAAAAATAATAAAAATAAGGAACGACGAGTCGTCGATCGCTCGATACAAAGGATTTTCCAAGTACTATGTGGCACGACGAATAAGAACAGTATAGACGGAGGAATTAAGACGAGTTTCGGAGGAGGCGCGTAGCTCGACTCTTTATCGGAATTGATGAATTGCGACAAAAGCACAAGTTTGCCGTCAGCCATTCTGTCAGCCAAAGATTTTAAACTCGGAGCACGACAAACGGGGTAGTATAATCACGTGGTGGACGTTGGATTTTTAGAACTCGAGAAATTTCCGCCGTACACACGACGGCGCTCGGGCCGACACTTGTCAGTGACGGGGCGATAGGATACCCTGCAGATAAGTGCGCCGCACTCCGACATAGACCGAACGAAATAAACGAAACGGCGACGAAAACAGTCAAGACGGGCAGATAATTTGAAATCGACGCCCACGCGCGCTTATAAAGTCAGACTGATTTTTTTTTTCGGAGTGCGAACGGAAACGCGATTTATCGCGATGGTGACGAGATTAAATATTATTAAGTGTTATTAAATACGCGAGACCCAATGCGATCGCCTCATTCGTCGAATAACAATAGCGTCGTGTATTGGCTAATTGTTAAAAAAAAATTAGTGTAAATCGACGAGATATATGTTTAACTTTTAAGATCGTACCGAGAGAGAGAGGCTTGTTCGATATCTGCACGTACTTTCCGCGCCGTAACGAACGACTGCTGTGAATTTATAGTGATTGAAAAGGCTGTTTAATTTATCTCCCCGCCCTCTCGTTTGCCATGATTATGAAACCAACCAATTATTTTCGACGGCGACGCGATTTTTACCGAAAACAACACGATAAACACGACAATAACACAGTTATTTTTCACGATCCAATACGAATTTGTATTTAATACAAATCTCGTCTAAACGCGACCCCTCGGCGTTAAGTACTCAAACGAGAATATCACGACGAACAAAATAATATGCTCGGAGACGTCGTCGTCGGGAAATCGCCGCCGCTCGTAGTAATACGTTATTTTCTCCGGACCGACTGTTACCCGAATAAACGCGCGAGTTTATGAGAGCGACGAATTCGCGTAAGACTACAGCGACGCGGGCGAGTTACGTCGAATCGCGCGTAAACGCGTCGCGATGGAGTTGAAGAACTACATTTACAAACGCCGCCGCCGCCGCCGTGACAATTATAATATGTGCGACGAGATAAAGTCTCGCAAATATTTTATTTTTTTACGAAAACGACGGGAAACGCGCTTCTAATGAGATTATACTCTCTCTCTCTCTCGGGGGACTCGTAAAATTTTCTAATTTGTGTCTCAGATTTAAATTCTGAAACTGACATCTAATAAACGACTCGCGTTATTGAAAACGCGCGGCAGAATTTTCCACATAACTTCATTTTTCTATTTATGATAATCGGTTTAAAATTTCATAAACTTTTTCCCCACTCGATTGTGGTTCGATCATGTGAAATGTTTTATCGCGACTTCATTTAAATATTTAATAAAGGCACGCTTAGAAAAAAAAAAAAAAAACGTCGAATACGTCGAAATCATCAAACGGCTCAAAAAAACGAACCGCGAACGATTTTTTTGATCGACGAGCCAGTCGATATATTATTATTATCTATACGCCTACTATCTACCGCGTTAAATCTAAAATTCAATTTACTGAGAACTGAAAACTTACTTTTAACCAATCGTCGACGAATACGCGTGCTTTGACTCGAACTTTTCGTCGAACGCTTGAAATGTTTGACGCTCTATTTTCGCAACGAAATCTAAAAATCAAAAAAAAAAAAAAAACGGCATTAAATTTAACATAATGATACATACACGAGTATAGTGTAATAATTACAACTAATCGAATGTAAGTAATATGATTTCCATAAGAAAAACGCCAGAGAAACCGAAACTTTTACCTAAAATCATATTATAGCGTTCGCATTTATTATTCGTCCGTTTGATTTTCTGTGAAATAATCGTCAAACGTTGTTGCGACGACGGTTTATTTGTACGACGACCCGTATGCGCCGTTATTTTATAAGAACGAAAAATTAATTAAAAATTTAAATCGTCAATAGTTTATAATTAAGAGAGAAAACAATACTACTGCTAAACTATAATACTTTTCGCTTAAAAGCATTATGTTTTGTTTTTTTTTTTTCACTCACGAATTTATATATAATATAACGTCAAGAAAGTTCAATTATTTATACTCGGGACTTAACGATTGATAAGCTCGTGCCTTTCTATTATTATATTTCAATGACTACAAACAATTACCATTGTTTCGCGAACAATATTGGAAGCCGATTGTTATACATATTATTATTATTATTTCGTATGATGTTTGTATATACAATGCACATATATTTATTTATTTATTTATAATACAACGTTTATTGATGAATACGTTTTCGTGACAATAGAAATATTAGTAAAACGTGAAAGTAAAACAGTTACAACAAATGGCATCATATTATTATCTACCTACCACCGAAGTAAAGAAAAAAATTACATTTTATTCATATTATTATTGCGTCGCCATCGAGTGCAAATAATAATATACTGCTCGCGTTAGTAATGTAAATAATATTTATTTTTCGTTTAAAACGATTAAAGCCCGGTTGAGTTGACAATTTTAAGAGATTTTTCTTTTTTAGACTCGCTAGATCGTTGACTAGAAGACGCACGTCACACGTCGCGCGTGAGTTGAAATAATTTTAACGATAGTCCTTTTCCGTTTTCGATTCGATGTAGCTTTTATAGAACGGAGTTTTCCCAAAGTAGTAAAAAAACGTGTTTCCGAGTATTAAAAAAATACGAGTACCTACGTCGAGCCATACGCCCGTCTTACTGTTTTAAATTACTGTTTGTTTCCACTCTAGACTTGGGTTTCGAGATCGATACGACGCGGGACGTTTGATGTTCGCCAAACCGCGTTGTTATTGCGTTGACAATTTTAAGAGATTTTTTGGTTTCTGTACTCGCTAGATCGTTGACTAAACACACACGTCACACGTCGGTTGAAATAATTTTATCGACTGTCTTAGATGTTTAGTAGTCGTCCTTTTCCGTATTCGATGTAGCTTTTAGAACGGAGTTTTCCCAAAGTAGTAAAATACGTGTTTCCGAGAATTAAAAAAATACGAGTAGGTCGAGCTATACGCACTCGTCTTACTGTTTTAAATGACTGTTTCCACTCTCGACTTGGGTTTCGAGATCGATACGACGACTGATATTCGACAAACCGCGTTGTTATTGCGTTGACAATTTTAAGAGATTTTTTTTTCTGTACTCGCTAGATCATTGACTAAACACATACGTCACACGTCGGTTGAAATAATTTTATCAATAGTCCTTTTCCATTTTCGATTCGATGTAGCTTTTATAGAACGGAGTTCTCCCAAAGTAGTAAAAAAACGTGTTTCCGAGTATTAAAAAAATACGAGTACGTCGAGCCATACGCCGTCTTACTGTTTTAAATGACTATTTGTTTCCACTCTAGACTTGGGTTTCGAGATCGATACGACGCGGGACGTTTGATGTTCGCCAAACCGCGTTGTTATTGCGTTGACAATTTTTAGAGATTTTTTTGTTTCTGTACTCGCTAGATCTTTGACTAAACACGCACGTCACACGTCGGTTGAAATAATTTTATCGGCCGTCCTAGACGTTTCTTCGTCGTCGGTTTACGGTTTTCGATGTAGCTTTTAGAACGGAGTTTTCCCAAAGTAGTAAAATACGTGTTTCCGAGTATTAAAAAAATACGAGTACGTCGAGCCATACGCCCGTCTTACTGTTTTAAATGACTGTTTCCACTCTCGACTTGGGTTTCGAGATCGATACGACGACTGATATTCGACAAACCGCGTTGTTATTTCGTTGACAATTTTTAGAGATTTGTTTGTTTCTGTACTCGCTAGATCGTTGATTAGAAGACGCACGTCACACGTCTATTGAAGTAATTTTATCGATAGTCCTTTTCCGTTTTCGATTCGATGTAGCTTTTATAGAACGTAGTTCTCCCAAAGTAGTAAAAAAACGTGTTTTCGAGTATTAAAAAAATACGAGTACCTACGTCGAGCCATACGCCCGTCTTACTGTTTTAAATTACTGTTTGTTTCCACTCTAGACTTGGGTTTCGAGATCGATACGACGCGGGACGTTTGATGTTCGCCAAACCGCGTTGTTATTGCGTTGACAATTTTAAGAGATTTTTTGGTTTCTGTACTCGCTAGATCATTGACTAAACACACACGTCACACGTCGGTTGAAATAATTTTATCGATAGTCCTTTTCCGTTTTCGATTCGATGTAGCTTTTAGAACGGAGTTCTCCCAAAGTAGTAAAAAAACGTGTTTTCGAGTATTAAAAATACGAGTACGTCGAGCCATACGCCCGTCTTACTGTTTTAAATGACTGTTTGTTTCCACTCTAGACTTGGGTTTCGAGATCGATACGACGCGGGACGTTTGATGTTCGCCAAACCGCGTTGTTATTGCGTTGACAATTTTAAGAGATTTTTTTTTTTTCTGTACTCGCTAGATCGTTGACTAGAAGACGCACGTCACACGTCGATTGAAATAATTTTATCGGCCGTCCTTGACGTTTCTTCGTCGTCGGTTTACGGTTTTCTATGTAGCTTTTAGAACGGAGTTTTCCCAAAGTAGTAAAAACGTGTTTCCGAGTATTAAAAGAATACGAGTACGTCGAGCCATACGCCCGTCTTACTGTTTGTTTCCACTCTAGACTTGGGTTTCGAGATCGATACGACGACAGATATATTCGCCAAACCGCGTTGTTATTGCGCGACGGCGAAACGATTAATTACTACAACAAACGATATGGCCGCGTGTACTCGCAGCAGCCACGACGAAATGTTCGTCAAACCCCTCGTTTCGTTTCAATCGGACCAGCCGAAGCAAACTCATTGGCGACGACGCGCGTTTTTTAATCGTTACACGCGGGCGCGATCATCGGACGTTCCGCGGGCCGGTCGATTTTCGCAATAATTATTACAATCAACACGTCACGGACACGCGGACAGTGCGGTGCGCGGCGGCGGCACATTTTGTTTTCGACATTATCGTTGTAAACGCGCATAATTTATTATTGTTATATTGATTGCTACACAATAAATAATGTATGTACATTGTTGTTATCAATTCATAGTATCTCGCGCGCGGTCGCTCGTCGTATAATATGTAAAGTGCGCGCATTTACATAATATACGTACGGCGTTCTATTTGTAATTTATAGAAGAAAAAAAACGAGGTTATCTCTGGGAATCGACAACGTCGAATTACAGATTAAAGAGTCACGAATTGAGATATTCATGCGAACGGTTTTAACGAAGTTTTATGTGTACGGCGGCGTATATAATATAACGTGCGCTCCCTGCGCCGCGCCACTCGCGTTTCGCGGGGACAGTTAAATCTCAATAAATGAGTATTCTCTCTCGTTCGGCTCTCCCGGTATATACGTATTACCCGATTGAACACAATGCGAAACGAATAAAATTAAAAGTATTATTTCGGCCGAGCCGGCGCGGCGGCGCGGCGGCGACGACGAACACGACGATATTATTTTGATTTAAATGCGTGAAAATTAATTAAAAGTTGGAAATAATCTGCCGCGTAAATGATAAAGTTTTGAGGGAAAAGGAAAAAAGAAAAAAAAATCGCGGACCATATCTCCGGAGTCGTTTAATTATTACGTGACGCGCGTTATTGAATAATCGCGCCGTATTCATTACGATATTAAAATAGTACGCATAACATTATCGCCGCTCGCGGATATGCGAAAATCGCAGGACACATAAATTCGACGCGTCCGCCCGCCAAAGTCTCCCCGTGTTGTTTTTCCGCGCGAATCTCAGAACGTCCAGAGTGGGAATTTTTTTTCTCGTCGCGTTTTCGATACAACACGCGCGCGCGGTGTTTTCAGAGCGGTTTTGTCGATTCGGAATCTCGAGCGTTTTATACGGTTTTATCGAGCGTCTTTGGACGCGTTTTTCAAACGTCACGTCGAGTTTTCGTTTCGTTTTTTAAACGGTTCGTTATCTTTTCCGAGAAACAAACGAATAACAATAATAATAATAATCGAAGTGTAAAAAACGACACGATCGGAATTTTACCGTCGGACTTGCATAATCGTCTTCACGGATATACTTCCTACTTTTGACGAAAAACGCGAATTTATTTAGAATAAAACGTAGTTTTTTTATTTATTTATTTATTCAGTCGCGCGCATATTTTTTACGAAATAAAAGCGCATATTTTAATGTTTTTTCTTTTTTTTTTGTTGCGGTGCCGGAAATCAAAAGTGATTTCCGAGCCCGGGTAAACGCGGCAGACACGAGCGTTCCTCCGGGAAATGTTTCTGTACGCGAACACATCTATAACCGGACGAGACGGCAAGACCGCGCGGACAGCGGGTCATCGTGCTAGACGACGGGAAATCTGCATACGCGAGCATTGTGACAAACCGGCCTCCGCGCGACCAGGACACTGTTATCGCAACAAGTATACATAGTAGCCGTAGTAGCCGTAGTAGCCGTAGTAGTAGCCGTAGTAGTAGTATAGTAGTAGTATGGTAAGTAGTAGTATGGTAAGTAGTAGTAGTATTGTATATATGTGGTAAAACGCGTGCTCGTGTAGGTGTGCGTGCGCGCGCGCGCTCGTTTTTTTATTGGCATTATTTTTTTTTTTTTATCATTATCATATTATATTGTATTGTACGCCTGCTATCTGCCGTGGAAATCGGCTGCCGACGGAGACGACGATTATTATTGTTTTATTCGCATGTACACAAACGGCCTCGGTCCGTCGTCGTCGGCGTGTGGCGCAAAAAGCAACAATTCGCTCGTCGTCGTCGTCGTCTGCGCTGCCAACAACCCCGCCGCCGCGCCGTCCCTCCTCCGCCCGAAGAGAAACCGTCACCCGCGAGATCGCCTCGGACGATAAATATAATAATATTAATTACAATCAATCCGACGCGCCTTCGCGTCCCCGACGACGTGGTGCCCGATCGAAATAAACGTCGTCGTCCGATGATTCCGGTATTGGTATTATAATAATATCGCGCGCGTTATCGTCTACTCGCCGCGGCCCGTTCTCGCTTTCGAAAACACTTTTGAAAAAAAAAAACAGTCAAACGATATACCCCCGACGCGTTCGATTCCGCTTCCTAAAAGCTTATTTTTCACGCGTGTTTTACGCTCGCGAAAAATACAAAACCGGTCGCGCTGTTTTTGTGGCAACAGAACGCCGCTGCGTTTTAACGCTCCGCGCGTACGGAAATCGCGTACGAAAAGATACGACGTCGTTTCTGGGCCAACTGGGTCTCCTCTCTGTACATCACAGGTGTATAGAGAAAACGCTCGTAATTTGAAATTCGAACCGAAATATATATCGCGCGGGAAAAATCAGAAGCGACAACGCTCTTCCATCGTTCGGAAAACATTTATCTATACTCTCTATAAACACAACAATGACCAGTGCCGCAATTATGAATTCTGAGGCCCGTGTGCAAGGATTTATTTAGAGGCCCCAAATTAATAATATATTTATTACTTGATCTTTGTATTACGACAGAACATTTTTAGTATTTTTTAGTACTATAACTTAAATATTTGACGGATTCGCGGAACCGATCAGAAGAATAAATTATGTAAATTTATAAAAATTTGAGCTTCTAAATACCTCCTCTATAAATTAGTATAACGAATGATCTAAAAAATAATGAACAACTTAATTTAGCGATCCAAGTCTAGTATCCATACAATAATTATTTGAGAAATATTTCGCAATAACAGAGAGGGGCCCCTGCGATAATGACTATTATTCTACAAATTATGTCATACTTTATAATATCATTTTCGTAATTTTATTCCTATAATAATTTGTACGTTTTACTATAAAACCGAATTATTTACAGATCCAATGAAGCTTGCATGATATTAATTACCATCTACTTATGCTAATAATAAACTCATTGAAAACAATTACAAAAAAATCAAAAAACTTTCGAGGAACGAGCCACGAGGAAGTAAAGAATACCAAGATAGGCTAAATTCATTTTGAAACGGACAATCTTCAATTTTTAGCTTATGGTTTGGAAGGCCCCTAAGAACCGGAGGCCCGTGTGCATCGCACACCTTGCACACCCAATTGTTGCGGCACTGACAATGACATTAATACGTATGTTTATTTTACCGGTCCGTTTTAAGCCCCAAATTCTCATTTTGTTACGATTATCGTCGATATTTTACGCGTGACAGCAGTCGCGCTTTTTAACAATAGAAAACACCGAGACGTCGTTTTAGAGCAAAGAAATTCGATTTTAATTTAAACCTACTACTTACGAGTTATGTTTTACGAGTCAAGACGATAATTAATTATGCAAAAAAATCGACCGTAATCGAAAAGAGCTTGGCTATGTAATCTATGCATATTATCAGTGGCGTAGTTACGGGGAGGTGTAGAGGGTTTCCATCCCCCAGATATTTATTTATTTTTTAATGATATTTAATTATCATGTACCTACGTCATATTATAGTAAAATTAAATTTTCATTATGAATATAAAATATACATAACAATATATTATATACGAATTAAAATTAATAAAATAACCTGTGAATTGACTCTTATTATCGCCCACCCCAGAAAAAATTCCATCTACGCCACTGCATATTATGTATCTAATCATACTACACGTTTGTTCGTTTAAACTAACACGGCCGAATTATTTCATCATCACAGCTGACGAGCAATGTATTTGCTTATTTCTAAACTCGAGTGCCGATCTTTATGATAATCGAATTTGAAAAATCAAATCTAGGCGAGAGCCCGCCTCTCTTATATACACGCCTCCTATACCGATTGCATCGTTGTTGATGGGACGTTATTACAGTGTGTTTTTGTATGAAATAGTTTGTCCTCTCTTTTGTGAAGGAAAAAAAGAAAAGAAAGGCCCGCCGTATAAAAGAATATATTATTTATTTATTAATAACTAAAGAAGTTTCACTCGAAAGCACGCTCGACTGACTGATTGTTTTAAATACCGGCGATACAAACACACACAACGCATTGGGTTATAGAGTAATTAAAACGTTTTCGGAACGGCGGCGGCGGCGGCTGCACAAAAATTGACCGTCTACGATATATTTAAATAGGTACTCACGCCCGTCGTCGTCGTCGTCTGCACCGTCGCGGCAGTATTGTTTATTTTCAAAATGATTTACAATTTATTATTCCTACCCGGCGCGTCATTTAGTCGGCGCGGCGTTCGAATACTTGATTACAGTAAGTCATTCCGATAAATAAAGAAAAACCCGTTTATATACAATAGTTTACAGATAAAAATCGTTTTAAATACGATATACTACCACCGGCCGATTGCGTGAGAGCATATAAAACACACTATGCCACCGTCTACAGATTAAAAATACTAGTTAGGAAATTCCACGTATTCGTAAAAAAAAAACCGATCGGAGGATCAAAATTTTTTTCCACCGAGGACGCGACTCGAGGATCTATCCAAATGACAGCGCTCCTTACTCGACATTTCGTCGGATTGGTTTACGTATACATACGAGTATATCACATTGTTTCGATAGATTTCTACTCGTCCGGTCGTTTGTTTTAGTAGAAAAATAAAACAAATTTTAATCGGTCGACTGACCTGGATTTCAATCAAAATCGGCAGCGGGACACAACGTAACCGCGTTCTGCTCGGCGCGTTTCGTTCGTTTCGTTTTTCCACCGTAATAACAATAATTATTATTATAATAAGGCTTCGGTTTTCGACTATCCGATTACTTTTTCACTCGTAACACACTAAAGTCACTTTGAAGGATTCCCGAGTAACCGGACGAACGCTTTAGGTCATCTCGTGTCGGGTGATATTATAGAAAAAAAAAATCAAATACGAATCTGGTGTAAAAAAGTATACGCGAAAAAACGCGAGTAATTTCAATTTTGAAAGCGTTTTTAAATAATAAGTACTTTTGAATACTACTACTACTACTACTACTACTCGTACAAACGATATCAGAAGTGAATCGATACATTTTTTTTTGGTTTAAATCTCTAAAGGTTTCTCTAGACCTCATTCGGCAATACGTTTCCTTGACGCGCGCCTAGATCGGATGTTTACCCGTAGCACGTGTCGACCAATCAGATAATTTTTAAAGGCCAATAAATAGTGCTCGAAAGTCGTTGACCAGAAAAACCTTTGAAAATAACTTTAAAAAAGTATGAATAAACGATCTAAAACGATGGAAAACGAGTGCAAAAAAACGACCAGACAATTAATTGTCAAATAACGAAATTAAATAACTTTAGTAAAAAAGTGACTCGTTTATTTTTATTGAAAAAAAATTGTTTTATTGTTTACAATAATATGACTATAAACTATAGGTAAGTATATATCATAATAGTTCAAACACCGTGGGTTTTATTAATTTCAGTGTGCCTAGTTATTTTCGTAACACACTGACAACAATGTTTAAAAGTCGAAATAAGATTATATCTTTTATTTTTATGAAAAAATAAACATTAAACGTACGTATGAGAAAACTTCGCAATGTTTTAGAAAAAACGACGTAAATTATTAGAAAAACGATTTTGAATGAACGGAACAAAATGATATCAACGAAGCCGAAAAATGCAAAATAAAAATTATAGACCGTCTGAATCAGATTTTCAGCTCGATATAGATTAATGCCCAAATTAATGTACGAAAAAATGCATCGACTCCCGAGCCGGAGGGCGTGTCCCACCATTGTGAAATCGACGGCAAACTATTATAGTATGTAAGTATATTGTGTGCGGAAGCTCGAGCGCAGTCGTTTAAGCCGAAAGTCGAATGATGCGTCGTTGACTTTTACGAATGCGGAATAAAGTTTGCGCGTACAGGTGTATATTTTTCCGACAATGAAAATCAATAAATCAGCGATTCCGTACGGAAAATATGTTTTTTTTTTTCACGTTCCGAGATATCTGAATTTAGCGTTTGCCAAAAGGCGCCGTGCGTACGTATATTCGTTATGGAAACGGTGTAAAATTAATTTAGACCGAAATGGAAAACGTTCGCTCGAGCGAAAACGTTCTGGAACGAAAAAAGAAAATAAAAGAATAACAAAACGAAACGGGGATGAGAAGGAAGTGTAGTAGTATCGTCATGGCGAGACAATCTAATAATAGTTCCATCTACTTTGTGTACATCCAGGGCATATCTGTTTGTGTGTGTGTGTGTGTCCGTACATACATGATTTAAAAGATCAAGACAAACTCTGAAACGAACGTTCGAATAAATAAACGATGACAGGCAAACAATATAATAGCGACGAGGGAAAATGCGAAATAAAAGAAGAGATAGGAGGAAAATGTTTTAAATCACGAATAAACGTCCTTAAAATTGTTTCAGGTACAATTGTCTCGGGATCTGGGACAAAGGGGAAATGAGATTTTCGCCGACGATAAATTTTATTTATAATTACAGCGGTTACCAACGATGTATAATAATATAATAATACGTATAGTACGTCGTTAACTATACGTATTATTATAATAGGAGAGTTTTTTTTTGTTTTTCTCAACGGCGGCGGCGGCGATACATCGACGGAAAAGAGAAATAAAATTATTTCGTTTCGACCGGCGGCGGCAGTCGATGTCGACGAATAGTGTTGAATTTTAGAGAGAGAGAGAGAGAGACCGAAAAAAAAAAACTAAATGAAAGTTACGCGAGTATTTTTTTCGACGCGTTTTGGTCATAAAAAAAATAACAATAATAAACTGCGCGCGCGTTATTCTTATTTCTTTTCGACGACGACGACGTGTCGAGAAACGGTAATAATTATCGTTGATAAATCGATGGCGCGAGCGGTAATAAATAACTATTGATATCGTTTCGATGTACATTTTAAACGTCCGAACCGTCTATATTGTTCCGCGTGTCCATTAAATAATACGTATTTTATATTGTCGTCGAGTATGAAAATATTTCAATTCGCGGCGGTTTTTTATTTTTTTCGGATTGATGGCGCTTCTGGAAAGTTATTGTGTTCAAAGCGAGGGTCGTAGTATTATTATTATTATTTTTTTTTTCATACCCTCGGAACACGCTCTTTATTATGTCGCGGTGCTTTATACGGCTCGGTAATCAAACACCTATTGTTTAATTAGGAACAACTGTCATACTTCACAATACGGTCTCTAAGTGACGAGAATAATCGCCGCCATTTAATTAGGTGTCCTTGCCGCCGCCGCCGGGCGTAAAGTGCGCGCGCGCGCGCGGCGGCTCGTAACGATCTCTGACGCGACGGAAAAATTAGCGACGGCGCGTTAAAATTATAAATTTACGCAAATAAAAAAAAAACCGACTGCCGATAACAGAGAAAAAAAAAACCTACGACGAGGAACTGTAGACGCGCGCATAAACGTTTTTTTTTTTTTTTTCGCCCGTTCGTTAACTCTCGTTACTACTGCTGTACACATGGGCGTAGCGAGTGTGGGGCAGGGGAGGGCAAGTACAAACTAAATTGTATTTCTTATACCACACGTGTAAGTTTAACGTTAAAATTGAAATATTAAATACGATATAAGTACATGAAGTCTAAAAAAATAAATACTTTAAAAAAAAATTGAGTTTTAATGATTTAAAGTTGGCTACATCACTGTCCCCCCCCTGATTGAAATCCTAGCTACGCCCATGGCTGTACACGTTGTTATTATTACCGTAAATCAAATCGTCGTGAAAGTCGAGAAGAGTTATATTTTCGTTGTTTTAATAATAATCAGGGCTCGTTAAGTTCATGCACTAAAAAACCTATAAATTAGCATGCAAAAATGCACCTAAATCAGGTAAAATATGCACCAGAAAGTTTAGAAATATGCATTTATATGCTCTAAAAATCTAAAATTATGCTCTTAAAATAAGTGCAAAAAAAATGCATTTTGAATGTTTTCTATCTTAAAAATTGGTGATTGTCTACCTATAATATTGTAATTTTTAAGTACTTTATACATTTTATTAAAATAAATTGATACAACTTGTGATGTTTAATCTTATTATTAAATTATATTTATAAAAATTATTTTTACCTTAGAAGTTACATTGTACAATAAGCGATTTTTTTTATGTTTTCTAACTTAAAAGATCGACGGTTGTCTGAGCGTAAGTTTTTATACATAGAAAAAGATCGTTCAATGTCAAAACATGTAAACATGTTCGGGAAAGTAAATAAGAAAAAAATTTAATGGTCTTATATTTTTTCAACACAGTAAATTTCATGAAAAACGATTATTCTGAATTTACATGAAATAATATGCGCTAATAACTCCAAAAAATCAACTATATGCCAAATATGACCTAACATCCAAAACATGCTAAAACATGCACTATTAAAATTTAAATTTTTATTACTATTGTTATGAAACGGATTTGTACCTCACTAAGCATGTTTTCCAATGTAGCAGAAAAAACATGCGAATACATGAACTTACGAGCCCTGCTTATGAGTCATAACCTTTATTCGACCGGTGCATATTATGTACAATTACGTCGAACTTGTCGATTGCCGATTTGCATTCGGAAATACGTCGGACAGATTACAGTTTTAGAGTTTTCACTAATATATCGCGTTCGATCGCGCGCCTACACCGTGACGACGACGTCGGTTTTTATTGTATTTAGCTCGCTCGCTCGACCGTCAGCGTTAGTATTTATTCCAAATCGTCGACGCTGCCGCCGTACAAACAACAACATTGTTATTTACGCGTCGTCCTTAACCGTTGCACTTTCCGATGCATATATAGCGCGCGCTGCGATTCGGTGCACCGGGCGCGCGGGGATAGGCGTTGCGCGAACGTCGTTCGAATCCGCTCAGTCGTGTTCGGCGTCCGGAGAGCTTTGTTGATTACTGTTTGTCGGCCGGGGCGACTTTCGAGGAGAGAGATAGAGAGGATGATTTTATCGCCGCGCGAACCCCTCGCAATCGCCATTAGCTGTCGTTCCGGACGGCAAAGGTCGCGGCGGCGGCGGCGGCGGACGGATCGGACACGAATCGGACACGAAAACGACCGGGAGGGAGAGAGCAAGTCGGTCTAATGAACCGAATTCCATTGTCGGCAATTATTTTATTATGTTTTCCACGATTCGCGAACGCCGATGACGACCCGGTGGAACGCGGCGCGAAACGTTCGTTTTATTCCGCGCCGCCGCCGCCGCCGCCGTCCGAATTCGCCGGGGAGAAACGAAACGCCGGCCCGTTTGGGGTCGGAGAAACGCGTCCGAAGCGGAATTCGGCAATTCCAACCGAACTCCATTCGACGTCACGAAAATTATTTTAAAAAAAATCCGCGAAAAAACGATAGATCTTTACGCGATTTAATCGATGCCCGACGAAAATATCGGTTGGGTTTTTTTCAAAACGGTAAAACTCGATATTGAGCCAAATGCCAGTTTTATAAACGTTTAGGTTTAGAGTTTGAATATTTAACACGTCCCGTACGTTATCGACACTTTGAATAATTTAGACGTTTTATGAAAGAAATTAAAAAAAATAAATAATAATTATGAGCGATTATAGCAAAAGACATGATTGATTGTCGAGAGAGAGAGAGGGGAAACCTAACCGGTAATTATTCTTGAACTGTATAAAAACGCATTAAAAATGTCTTATTTTAGTGTTTGTGAATACGATCGTTATTATTACACGGTCCCGGTATCTCTATAATATGTTTGTAGACGAGATTAATTATTATTGGAGAGTTGGCGGGTCGTCTTGTTGTGAAATCGGTCGAAACGTGAGGGAAAAAAGTACGAGACTCGGGCGAAATCGATATGACGTTTTAATTTTGTACTCTTTGTTTTGAGAACTCGTCGACATCGCGCGAGTTTTGGAAAAAAGAGACGACTGGCCGCCGAACGATCCCCGACGGCCGGGCGGATAAATGAGCATGACGCGAAGCAATTTAGAGAACGTTTCGCGAGAAAAAAAAAACCAAATCGAAATTCTCGTTTCGTTTAACCCGAATTTGATGAGAGTGTCTGTTTGTGAAGTATGCGTGCCGTTTCCGAGCTAACGTGCGCGCCCGAGTATCATAATATAATATTATTAAAACGCCGATCGCTAGTACGTAAATATAAAACACACCTATATGCGCCTTTGATAATATCGTTTATCCATTTGAAACCGCGCCAGTAATACACATTATACACAATGTACGTTTACGCGCGGCATACACGTGTGCTACATTTCGATATTACTACCGAAACTCTCCGCGCGGCACGAGAATTATATGTTGCGCAACGACGACGAAACTTTATTGGCAGCCGCCGGATTATATTATATGTACGTTTTCATTTTATTATTATTATCATTTTCGTCGCGCTCAATATTTTTTTTTTTGTACGGAGAACGAACTCTCCGCCGTCGCCGCGCCAGAGGAAACCGATCCGCGCGGGCGTGTGAAACAATCGTGCGAATAACCGACGCGAAGTTGTCCTCCTACAACGTATAATAAGAGGAAAAGCGAAACCTCGCGCTCTCGGCAAGCACTCCGGAGGAAACGCGACGTTTGAATCGTTTCGAAAAATCGTAATACTCGCGCAAGTGACCTAACCGGGGCGGGGGGACGATAGACCCGCCCGCCGTCTATATACGTTTTTAAGACGTTAACGTTGAATTTGTTTTTTTTTTACATTAAGAAATAAATAATTGTCGAAAAGGCAATTATTATTCGTATTCTATCGGAACGTATGGTTATATTTGGTTCCGGTTTTATTTAAAATAAAATGTAATCTCGCGGGGGATTTGAACGCGATAAAAAAAAAAAAACCGACTTTATCGAAAAACAAAGAACGTCACGGGGACGTCGTCGGCGAGTACGATATAATAATTTCGTGAAATTAAAGAGCATTCGCTAACCATCACCCTGAATACAGGAAACCGTAATATTTTTACTCGATTTTTTGGAAAATTAAAAAATAATAATTAAAAATTCGTACCCAAACGAAATCGCCGAGAGCCGCCCGCACGACGGACTCGCGAGTTTCTGGTGGACCGCCGGTCACGGAAACGTACCGACCACAGGGGGAGCTCCGGATATCGCGATGAAATCCGGTGGGGATCTACGAACACGTGCAGTGGCGGGCAAATCGAACCTAAAAGGCCGAAAGTTTGACGACCGCGATCTCGGCTGATCGAACAGGGGTGGATCCAAAATGGGGAAGGCAAAATACCTTATACCTTTCAACATTATTATCGAATAAAAGGTAAATAAAACGACTTTTACAATAATTATTACAACCCCTCTCCACTCGTCGATTGGATGCGCCCCCCGGGCCGGCGAAGAGTCGCGTTTTGACGGCGCGCGCGTTACACGGCGACAATAATGTATGCGACTCGCGCGCGATAATAATGCACGCGCGCGCGCTCACGTCTGCGCATTGTGTCGGAGGGACAGTATTGTCTGTGGCGTTCGCATTGTCTTGAAATTTTAATTTCTGAGAACACGCCATTGTCTTTGACCAGAGGGCCCGCGCGCGCGTATTACAATATTATAAACATATACCTCGACACGCGCGCAAATTGTACGTCGTCGTCGGAATCGCACCGCTGCGGGTTTTTTTTTTATTGGAAACAGTATTTCGTCGGAATGTAACGTTTATAATAATATTATTATCTACGCCGATCTAAGTATCGCAAACTCGCCGCCGCAGCCGCCCGTACGTCCGTTTGTTGTGCGCGTATTGTAATAATAACATACGCCGTACGTAAGGAATACAGGACGTTAAATACGCGACGGATTCGCAGAGAAAAACAAACGCGTCCGAGGTTACGATATTATGAAAGCGTAACGATAACACGTCACGTTTCGACGTTTCGCGATAATCGCGGCGGCGTATATTATGACGTGATAAAATGACGAAAAAAAATGTATCAAGGGAGTAGCTGGAGATGAATATTATAATAGTTTACTTTTTTTCGGTCGATCGAAAATTAGAAATCGCAATCGTTTTCCAGTTCGGTGATGATAAACGAGAGAATATTATCAAATGATAATGGACTCGGCGAGTTACACACCGAAAAACAAACAGTTATTATTTTTAAAGATGACCATCGACTACGCGCAAATGTGTATTTGTTTTGTTATTTGGCGAGTACAGAATAAGAGAAAATATATTAAATACGTAATGACATATTAAATATTGCAACGGATTTATAATGTGATCGCTAATAATAACAATCGCATCACCTCACGTAGAATAATAGTTCGGCTTGCGTGCGTTGCATATAATTTTTCGATTTATAAACGCATATTTTGGTTTTTTTCCTACTTCCGAGTACATAAACGATGGTTTTCAGTAGACAAATACGAAAAAAAAAGGAATGTAATTTTTCATTTAATTAATTGAATTTAAATATCCGAATCAAGAATCGTGCACAGTGCTAATTTATTGTCGCGAGGATTCGATACCGATGATGAAGACGTATCGGTCGGGTTGATTATACGATTAAACTTTACGGTTAGGTCAATCGTCGATTGTATAGCAATCTTATCTGATATTTTGACAACACAAGTCTAATAGTCTAAGTAGCGAAAAGTATTATGGGAAATCTTTAATTTACAATCGCGTCAGACAATAATTTTTACATTCCGTTTTAATATCATCTCAATCGTACTCTCTCGGTTAACGTACCCCCCCATCCGTACGATTCGTATCTCTTTGTTTTTTTCCGCTCATATATTTAGTCGAGTTTTTTTTTTTTTTTAGTGCACAAGTGCACTCATACATATTTATTCGTATCCTAGTGCATAAACATTCTAACCCTAGTTATCGTGCATAAGCGCGGGCGCGGGCGAGTGCGTATTATTACAAAGTCGGGCGGAAGGTTTTGTCTTCGTCTCTTTTACGGCGTTTCCGTGACGGCGCCAGGACGCGCGGAGGGTGGAAGAGTCGGCGCGGGGGTGGCAAGCGGTTCGGGGGTGGGTTGCGAGAGAGAGAGAGACAGAGAGAGCTTGTCAGGGTTAAAGACGAGTTATGTTGGTATAAATCAGCGCAGTTTTGACAGTTTGCCGCAACGGCTGCGCGGGGCCAGGAAGTTGATTTTGATTTAAGAGTTGATCACGCGGGACGACGGCTGCAGTGGCGCCGGCCAATCACGTCATCGGCGCAATTTGTCTGTCACATTTACACCGGATTTATGGCGCGGGGTCCCGTCTCGCTTTTGTCTCCGCCATTGTTCCGGCGCTGGTGCCCACGCCGCCGCCGGTCGCGATGTGTAAATGCGTGTCGTATTCAAATTTTTGAGAGCGGATCGTGGGCGGCGGCGACGACGTACTTGGGGGTTTCGCGAGCGAGCTCGCACGAGCGGCACGGATCCAGCGCCGGGGCAGAAAAAGAAATTCGAAATTTCAATACTCTGGGTTTTCTGGAAAACGAGAGCGTTGGTTTTATTCGGCGCCGAATTTGGTTTTTTTCCCCCCCAGTCAGTGTACGCGATTTCTTAGAGACTCTCTCTCTGACACCATCGACTGCGGGATAGCGAATTTCGTCCGGTCAAGTACAACAATCGGGAAGTTATGTTTTGGACTTTTCCTAAAGTTTTCCAAACCGTTCAGAAAATTGTGGAAAAACGAAAAAATTTACCAGTCTTAGACATTTTCGTCCTGTTTATAGACATTTTAAATGTTTGCTTATGAAATAAAATATTAGTAGAAAAAATTCAATACGAAATTCCTCGAACGTAATGGACATTTCAGTTTAGTTTAAATCTATCCGGTCTGAAAGTTTAAATTTTGACAGAACTCGAGAAAATCACAAAAATCGGCGCGCAAACTCAAACAAACAACGATCTTTGTTGTCGTCGAAAATTCACAGAACACTTAAGGCTTGAAAACGTAATAAGCACGGACGAAAGTTTGACGACTTTTTTGTGTATCGGCCGGCAACCGACAACTATTTTCAGAGAACATTTCCGACTCGCACACGCTCGGCGTCTCGCCGTTATAGTACACGCCTATATATACAACGCCCGAAATTCGATGACCACTTTCCCCTCGCCGTCGTCTATTTTATAATTGTATTTTGTGCTCACAGATATTTATTCAACAAAGTGTCTCGTAATAAACGCCGCCGCCGCCACGTCGGTTAATAAAGAAAATGCGACATCGTCGACGAGTATACGAGATAACGTCGCACACGACATGGACAAAAACATTTAATCAAAACGAATCTACGCGTACCGCCCGCCGCCGATCGCGAGACAAACCGATAAGTATTATTGACGTGACGCGTAACGGGGTTGTGTAACGGGTATATTATTATTAACTTTGCGTTCGTTATAAATCGCCGGGCGAGCTCCCGTGCGCGCCAACTATATAGTGGTAAACTCGCGGTCGGAAACAATGTAATCGAAATCGGAGATCGTCCGCGCCCCGAAAAAACTTTTTTAATTCTTCGATTAGTTTCGCGCGTTTTTCTCCGACCGTCCGCGACGACGTCTTCATACGGCGGCGTTGGGGCAGAGACCGTCACCCTCGCCGTATACGCGTCGTCGTCGTCGTCGCAGCAACAGACGTCGACGACACAATAACAATTATGTCCGACGAGTAGTAGCGACGGATATTAATTATATAGACACGCGAGAGTTGGTGCCGCCGCCGTCAAACGTCTACGCGCGCGCTCGTCTGTGAGCGCCCGCCGTCGAACCACGCACAATGGGCAGCGTAATATACATTGTAATCGCCGGACAAGAAGCGTACGCGCGCATAATGTATATCGTGTAAGTGGAAATAAAATATATATTATTTACGCGGCCCGTCGTCGTCGTATTATAAACCCGTCACGAGCGCGCGTTCGTTTTGCGCATGCGACGTTTTTCACTCGTAGACAGACGGATACGAAGAGCGACAGATTTCACCACCCTCGGACAGAGTTTTACACGTGTAGTTTACTACAATGGGTTAATTCTATAATGGGATAAAAATCCGTCAGAAATACATAGAAATACCGCGGGGTGACCGCCAACCGAGCACGGTAAATACGGTATAATAGTAACGCCGATTCGCACAGACGACGTGGCGCGTACTAGTGATTGTATTGTTAAAATCGTGTTTCGGTCGTCGAATAAAAACGCGCGAGTCCCTAGACCAAGGGCTGCCCGAACCCGCCAACATTCTATTGTATTTAATAAAAAAAGATTATTATTATTAAAAACACGCGCAATTTAAAGTGTCGTTTGATTTGAATACTTAATTTGTTTAAGTGTCTATGTATAGAATATAGAATTATAGATGAATATCAAGTGTAAGAAAAAAAAACCCATGATTACCTAATGGCTAAGGAAGTAGCTCCGATATGCGATACCTGCGGTGTAAGAATTACCGTGAAACACTTATTAACCGAATGCCTCAAGTACGAACAGGACAGACAAAGGATTGGAATCGATGAGACACTGCACTTGGACCAGAACCTGATAACAATACCAAGATAATCGACTTCCTAAAATCTACCAACTCATATGACAAAATTTAAAAATGATGCATGCCTTTTCTTTTTTTTTATATATTATTACTTTTTAATTATTAGAATACGCTAACATAATGTACACCTAATGTAAATCACTCTTGTTTTTCCATAACCGAAACTAATGGCCATAGATGCCGGGTTGTATGTTACTAGATCAATAAAAAAAAAAGAGAAAAAAAAAGTGTAAGAAAGTCTCGTTCATATAAGATGGGTCGCCAGCTAAATGTAATTGAAATTATAGCCCGCTTCCGAAATAAATCGGGCAGCCCGGCGTGACCAACAACAACAATCGTTGGCGAAATCGGTAATATCGGAAAAAAGACTACTCAGGTTCCAAAATCAGCCCGATGAAAAAGGTTGGGTTGTTTTTTTTTCGAAAATTCCTCCCCCCCCCCTCCTCGTCAAACGGTGCACGCGTGGCAAACAGTGACGTGGCGTAACCGACTCGGCGCGATACAATTAAACCTCGTCGACGCGAAGGAGCTGGTGACGAAACGCGGTTCGGAGAGAAGGATATATAGGACGTCGACGGCAGATCGAGATAAAAAGGTCGTACGTGCGCGCGCGCGCGAGTGCCGTAGTAGCAGTAGTAGTAGTAGTAGTAGTAGTAGTAATGTGGTATGGTGACACAGTGGTAATAGTGTGGCGGCAGGCTGACGCGCGGAGCAACGATCGCGCGAGGATCGACGGTGGGTAGGGGGACACAACGTTTAAACTGGGCCCCGCAGAGAAGTTTTGCAGAAACGTCGTCGGAGGGAAAGAGAATTTTGTGACGTACGGCAGGGGAGACTCGCAGCGGGCCGAGTGATTTAGGCGACAGCGAAGATCCGAGCACAAATCTTTCAGACGCGACACGAAACGCAATAAATAAACACGCGCGCGCGCTCAGCCGCTATTGCTGGTACTTTTTTTTTTTTTCCTCCTTTTTATCCTCGTCGTTTTCCTTCTCACTCTCGTCTCCCGTTTTTTTTTTCTCGCACAACTACTGTCCTTCTGGTCCGCGTACGAGCGCGCCGCCGCCGTAAACTCGCACGTCAACGGCCGCGCCGTCTGCGCACCATAAGTTTCCGTACGCGTCCTTATCGGATCTCCGCGGCGGCGGCGCGCCCGGTAGTAATGTCGTATTATATTATCGCTCGTCCTGCCGCCGCACCTCGACCGGCCGCGTAATGTTTTTTTTACGTCGCCGTATGGATATCGCGTATTATTATTAGCAGCCGCGTTTACACGCAGTCCGCCGCCGCCGCCACGAGTCGGTTTGCAAACGCCTCCGCCGGTTGTCGACCGTCACCTGCAGAGACTGCGATTCAACGCGGTCCGCGTAGGAAAGACTTCGCAAAGAACTCGACAAAATAGAAAAAAATAGACTCTCACTTCCGTAAACACGTAATACGGCGATTTACTAATATTATTTCACGCAAACACGTCGTGTCTGTTCGGTTTGCAGACACTCTTATACATAATAAGTAGATGAAATCAGGGTCGACTTTATAGTAGGGGGGGGCCTCGCGCTTAAAATTTGTGGAAATACGTTTTTGATCATTTTCCCCCTTTAATTACCCCATGTGGCCGGCAATAAAAATAAATTTTAAAAAATATTCGAAAAAATTGTAAACATTTTTTTTCACGCATCATTTTAGTATATGAGTAAAAAAGAGAAACTTAAGTTTGGCCGGCGAACTAATTTTGAAATAATATATGGCCCGTATATAATTTGAGTTTGAGATCACTGGCCTATAGGTGACTACGGTTATTGGTCAAATGAGTTTTGCCCAGGGCCTCTCGCCGGCCCTGGATGGAATCAAATATTATATACCATCAGTGTAATGATTGAAAACTAAATATTATGATTATAAGAATCTGTCGAGTTTATTATTATGTGTTTGAAGATTTATAATAGTTATAAGAATTCACATTTCATACATTGTTACGCTCATCAGCTTAATTTAATTTCAAGTCAATCAACTTCACAAAATCGTGAGATAGGGATTTATTTTTCAAACTGAACTGATATTACTAAATTTTTTTTCTAACAGTTCCCAACGGGTTATATTATTTTAGCTTATTTTAGTTTTTTTTTTTTATCAACTCGTAATATTCTCATTATTTAAGACTAAAAATAAGTTAATTTACTTGTAATGTTAAAATACGTAACAAACAAAAAAAATGTAAAATCGATAAACGATTGTTCAATATAACACACACACACACACACATATTTTTTATATCTTCACATTTATTAGAAAGTTAATAATTAGTGCTTTAAGATATTTTGATTGTTGAAAAATCGGCAAAAATTGTGAAAACAATAAAAATCAGTCGACAAATCGGGCATAAACCGGAATGTACAATATATAGATGGCCTCGACATTTTAAAACGTTGTCGAGCAGCCCGTGAAAAATAAGTACGTAAGGTATTGGTAATGGCGATTTCGACAACATTATAATAATATGTGTTTAAAAAAATGTAATATTAAACGGAAAAATGCAGTTATCGAGTATATACTGGACTTTATGAGAAAATAGTGACAAAAGAAATGAAATATATTTTAAACGAACACAGACTATACGAACAGTGTTATTGCAACAGGCAGTCATCGATTAGGTTCGTTCGTTATTATTTTATACGCGAATTCAGAGACAGTTGTTTATCATCGACGTTTTTTTTTTTCAATCAAAATAAAAACGCCGCATAAATTCGATTTGTAACCAGTCGTAGGTCTATTTAAAAGTACACGCTTTTTTTTAATTTTTTTTTTTATTTCTAACGTAATCCACACGATTGAAGTTCAACACAAAGTACCTTATTTAAAGAGACTAACACCGCGCGGTGTTTTGGTTTGAAATATAGTGAATAATTAATTTATTCCCCGAAAACATGGTTAAACTTTTCAACCCGTTTGACGTAATAATTTGTATAATGAATTAGTTTAGGACGTTTTTATTAAATAATTCAGAGATCATCCGCGGGTCGGAGAGGGGAGGGGGGGACAGGTTGAAATTAAGAACTGTAATGAAAATAGTTCAACAAAACACACGTTTGCGTCATGTCTTTATTTCGAAAACAAAAAAAAAAAATTGTGTATCGCGTAAAATATCTGTGAACTAAGTGATTTGATAAAACGATAGTCGACCGAGATGAATAAATAATTCGAGAAATCGGCATCAATTTTTTTTGTTTGATCATTTTTTTCATAATCTATTATATAATATTATATAAAATAGGAGCCCATTTTTAGTATGTTCGCGCGCACAACTCGAAAAGTACTCGGTGGATTTTACGTACGGTTTCTGACGGATTGGCCAAGTCTCGGGGAACGTTTTAATATTATAATAACGTTTTAGAAAAATTAATCGTATTGCCGAAGACGATAAAAATGTAAATTATGTTTAAGTAGTTTTCTAAAATCGAGCAAAATTTAAAAGAAAATTTTAATTATAAACAGAAAAAAAAAAGTTAAAAAGCATATATATCATAATAAAACCAATGGATTCCACATTTCGCTTTAAATTTTTAATATATTTACGTTTAATACTGTGCGCGGCCAAAGCTGTGCGGGGACAGTTAGTATAAAAAAAAAGAAAAGAATTTACTTAGCAAAAATCGAAAATGTTTATGACGAAAAAACTAAACTATTGTTTTACTCGCGTTGAATGCAGTTTTACGTTTAACGGTAGTAAAACGTAGTAAGTGCGTACGGTATTGTTTGAGACGTGTAGTGATGTGGGAGTTATTGGGTGGGCGACGGTAAAGCGTGGATATATGAAGACGAAGAATTATAAAAAAACGTATTTTTTATTACTAATAATATTTTTCGTAAGTTTCTTTTAAATATCGCACTCGTCGTCGAATTGACGACGAGCTACGCGATTTTTGCCCAAAACGCGACTCTCGGAGGAAAGTTTTTAAAAAGTGCGCCGGTCGCGGACGTATGATGTTTTGTATATAAATATATTATTATTAATACAATAGCCCAGAATTTATTTTATTTATAAATAATCGGTAGAATTATAAAGACGTATTTTTTATTACTAATAATATTTTTCGTACGTTTCTATCAAAAAATCACACGATCATACGCGTCGTCGAGTTAACGAAAAGCCACGTGATTTTCGGTCGAAACGCGAAACTCGCAGGAAAGTTTTTAAAAAGTGCGCCGGTCGCGGACGTATAATGTTTTGTATATAAATATATTATTATTAGGGCTGGGATTTCGATGCACTTTGCATTGTTTTCCAAAGCATACTGTGCAATGCTCGTCTTGTCACAAATTCGTTTTGTGTACATTTGAATGAGAATAAGAAAGTTTATTTTGCATTTTTTTTGCATTTTTTGTCATTTTTTGGCATTTTTTAGTTTTTAGGTCATTTTCTTAATTTTTTAGGGCATTTTAGAATTTTTGGAGCATTTTTTGAGTTTTTTTAAACTAAGTGTATGAATTTGAAATTTTATTTTAAGAATTTTACGTATTCGTAATTCGTATTATATAATTGGCTTAGTCCACGTCAGATTAAGTCTATCTAGCTGTGTATACAACTTTTTTTTAGATTTATACTAAAACTATGTATTTACAGTTTACACTTGTAATAGATTTTTATAATGCATTTTTAAAACTTTTTATTGTAATTTATACTAAAATTATTAAAAAAAAAAAAATTTTTAGATAATAAAAGCATTTTTTTAGGGTATTTTTCGTGGTTTTTTAGGGCATTATTTAGAGTTTTAAGGTCATAAAAGCATTTTTTTTAGGACATTTTTCGGGGTTTTTTAGGGCATTTAATTCCCAGCCCTAATTATTATTAATACGATAGCCCCGATATAATTTTATTTATAATAATAATCAGTAGATTTATAAAAACGTATTTTTCGTACGTTTCTTTTAAATCGCACCCGTCGTCGAATTGACGACGAGCTACGCGATTTTTGCCCAAAACGAGACTCGCAGGAAAGTTTTTAAAAAGTGCGCCGGTCGCGGACGTATGATGTTTTGTATATAAATATATTATAATTTTGATTACGATAGCCCAGAATTTATTTTATTTATAAATTATCGGTAGAATTATGAAAACGTATTTTTCGTAACTAATAATATTTTTCGTACGTTTCTATCAAAAAATCACACGATCATACGCGTCGTCGAGTTAACGAAAAGCCACGTGATTTTCGGTCGAATCGCGAAACTCGCAGGAAAGTTTTTAAAAAGTGCGCCGGTCGAGGACGCATAATGTTTTGTATATAAATATATTATTATTATTACGATAGCCCAGAATTTATTTTATTTATAAATAATCGGTAGAATTATGAAAACGTATTTTTCGTTACTAATAATATTTTTCGTAAGTCTCTTTTAAATCACTCAAGTCGTCGAATTGACGGCGAGCTACGCGATTTGCCCGAATTGCGACTCTCGCAGGAGAAATTTAAAAGCGCGTTCAAACGCAGACGCAATACGTTTTTTACAGAAATATATTATTATCAATACGATGGCCCAGATTTTATTTTATTAATATTGAATAATTATCAGACTAACCTTTTTCATCGCAGACCGCAGCACGAGTTGATTGGAGAATGGCCGTGGCGATATAATTTGCAAGCGAAACAGAGCTTTGGTACCTTGAGGAGAGTTTTGAGAGGACTGACCGATTTGCGCTTGGTTTTACGACTAAACGGCGGCGGCGGCGCGGCGGCGGCTCGGGCGCTCCGCCCAATAAGAACGCGGGGTGCGCACGCGCGTCTCTAGTGCGCGATGATCGTTCATTGGCTCGCGGCACTCGTTTCATGATACACGTAACGTGCTGTTTTGTTTTTTTAATTTACGAAAACAATAATTATTACGTAATGGGTGAAACCCGTATCATGACAATTTTTACCGAAATGATTACATTGATTTTTATTTTGAAACGGCCGACCGAGTGGAAATTTTAAATGACCCAAAAAAAAATCGTTTTTTCTTAATAATTAATAATATATTGATTTACGAGTTATTCTATGAAAAAAATAACATATTTTAATAGGTAATATTAAGCTATCGTTTTATGTAAATGTAGTAGTTTTTTAACGAAATCTGAAACACGACAAAACACTACCGTTTCTACCCTTTTACGGACCGCGAAGAGGGGGCGAGTTATTATAAGTAAATCTTGTAATAATTACTGAAATTATTATCATTTTGATTAAAGTTAAAATCAAAAGTCATATGATATAAAAACATACATAATAAAGTATGTTAAAAACAATCGCATTACCATATTATAAACAAAACTAAAAATTAAGTAAAAATCAGCCGTTAGATATAATCATCAATAATATTCACGGTCATGAAATAATGAAAAATTTAAAAATAAAATAAAAAAATGATTATTTTAATTTTAAATGTACTTAAACGCTCATAGTCTCGACGATTCTGATGTAGGTTTTTCCATTTCTATTGGTCTCAAATGAAATCTTCGCGAGACGGCGAATTCAAAAATAGTTATCGATTCGGAAAAACTTCTCTTCTCGCAGTCGAGCGATGATAGTCGTAATACATAATAACTACGCCACGCGCGTATTCGGAAACCGCTTGGACTACTGTAAGTCTATACTATAAGACATCTCTTACGCGTATTACGTATTCCGAGACGTCGCGGCGAGAATCGCGTTTATCAACGCGCGGGGGAGAGTTGTGTGTCCTACTCGGATTTCTCGGTCCAGCCCGCACGAACTTCCGACGTTGTAATCCATCATCGTCGGCGGCAACAGCGTGCGATTCGAACGTTTACGAGACTCCTCCTCGCGCGCATTTAAATTATTCAAAATAAGACTAAAAAAGAAAAAGTAGCACATTTCGTACCGCGCCGTCGCCATAGCCATATTATGAGCAGAGGACCGGCTCTTGTGGGACGACGACGCGCTTGTTTATCACGGTTATGCGCGCGGACGTGTGCACCGCGCGACGCGACGATGACGGCCGCGGCGGCGCGGCGGTATTTCGCGTTGACGGCACGACGACGTCCGTTGATTGCTTTCGGCCGTTTGGCAGCGGTTTGTCGGCGCGTGTGCACGCGAGAGGGAAGAAAGTGGAAATAGATGAAATTGCTCCATCATTTCGTCGGGGATAAACGGATAGCGGCCGAGGAGGAAAGAAGTCATAATTAAAACCCGCTGGGATCGCGCGCGGGGCCACTCTATTAGTTCTCGGACCCGTGCCAGAACCTTTTCATTTAATCCGACTGGACATCATTTAAGCGAAAACTTTTCCGTCCGCTTTAAGGCGCCCCCGCCCCGCCGCCGGCCCGGCCGTCCCACGCACGCTTGGCCCTCCGCGAGTCCTACGGTCGCGTGCGCGTGTTGATTGCTCGGGACTTTTGCACCCGAAAACCCTCTCTCCGCGGGCCCGAGCGCGCGTCGTCCGATACCGCGGTGCCCCGTCTCTACTATTCCCCCGTCGCCCGCGGATCCGCGAGACGGTCTAGGTGTGTATCATATATAATTATCCACGTACGAATCTCCACAAATGAGCCCCGAAGGCGATGCGGCGCGCGGATTGGTCGGAGAAAGAGAAAGGGACGAGAAGGGGAAAAAACTTTCCGGCGAAAAAATCGCTCTGGATCGACGAGTGCGCTGGACGTCGCGTCCAAATATCGACGACGACGTGTCGGCATCCTTGTTAGTACTTGTCGTAGACTAGACGAAATAAAATAAACTTTAAACAATTAAAGGTAGGATTTCCAAGGCGCGACATGTCGTCAATGACTGTGTATACGAAAATAGTATCAACTGTTTTGCAAGACGCGACAGGTCGCCGCGACCGACGACACTACTGCTCCGGAAGCAGTACCTACGCGACATGTCGTTCGACAGCATGGCGTCAAAATTAGTTTTTTCCCCGTCGGAAGATGAAATTCTTTTATAGTAATCACGATACTTGAACATATTATCTGTTTTATTTTTTTTTTTTTGACTTTAGATGGCAAAATATAAAATCTTCTTCATCGTTTTCATCATTTCATACTTCAATAAATGGATCCATAATAATTTAAACAAAACTGTATTAACTAACTAAACTTATTTGTATTAACTACACATGAACACATCTGTACTCGGACAGGTTTGTGAGCGAACTGAGAATATAACTACCAAAATCGCAGCGACAAGTCGCGACTAGTAAAACACATCAGAAAAAAATACGTCGCGACGACAAGTCGCGCCTTGGAAATCCTACCTTTAAGGTAGGCAAGTCTCATACGTTTCTTTAAATAAGGAAATACGCGTATAGATAACGAAATCAACACGGCCTTATTGTTATATGTTTTTCCCGGCGAGCAGTAAAGTTCGTAGTACACTATAACGCGGCCGAGTTTACGGACGAAAACTAAAAACCTATTTCCAGTACTCGAAAAAAAATTCGAGTAGTTTACACAACCGACGAAATGGGCAGGTCGCTAATTTGAATGTTTGCGGGCCACGAGCCACGACCTCAGAGCGCCCGAGGAACGAATTATTCGACGGAATCGCGTTATTGCGTTCGTTTTTTCCATAATCTCTGTCTCGCTCCCCCGCCGCCGCCGGCCGTTCGCGGTTTCGAGACAATGCGCGTTCGCTCTCCGTACGAGACGAGTGAAATATTGCCATCGTGAAACGCAATGTCGTCGTCGTCGTCGTTACCCGTTTTTGCCTATAATATATCGTATGTATGTATATGTATTTGCGTAACGTCGGGAATCGGTTTTCCATCGGCTACTGCTTTATGCGCCGCGTGTATCGCAGGTACACGTCGTAATAAAGGGCGCACACAACAATGTTAAATCTAGATTATTATAATAGTCAATAATAATAATAACACGAGCTCGTTTATCCGATAATAATAAAATACCGTCGTATATACGCGCGCGCGCGCATTTATAAACTTCTCCTCCTCCTCCTCCCCCCCCCTTCAAATAATATATACGTTACGTACGACGACGTTTAAAAACTGCGTACGACGACGATATTGTTCTGCACAAGCGCTGTTTTTTATTTTAATACACGCGCGCGCGCGTATTATAAATATATATACGTATGATAATTACGCTTGTAAAACCCCAGATAATATTCATCCGCTTTAATAAAATGCTAATTTCGTTCGTATTTTTATTTATTTCATATTCTCTTCGTCCCCTTCGCCCCCGCAGTATTGTCCTACAGCGCTTGTGTATTACACATACGATACGTATATAATAGCCTCGCACTGTGTACGGCGAGCACGACAATTATTTGTCGGGTCGTGTACATGTAGCTTTCAATGACACGTGTGGTATTTTATATATATTTACTTTGTTTTCTTTTCTCTCTCTCTCTTCTTCAAATATTTCAGTCGTGAAAGTCCGTCGAAAGAATTCGTGATCCCCCCCCCCCCCGTCCGCCCGCAGTACTCTCTCTCTATACGACACTACTCCACATAATAATGCGTATATATATATTATATTGTATACGCGCGCATGTAAACACAGTGGAAATTATTCAAATGTCAATCGATGATTGAACGAAATACCCGTCCGTACCGCATTGTCGGCCGAGAATCTCTCGGAATTCGATACTTATAAAAAAATGTCGTCCGACTCCCCGAAACGTGCCGAGACACGTCAATTCCGAATGGGATTTTCCACGGGCTACTAAAATCTGACGCGCGAAAATTCCGGAAGAATAGCGCGTCCGGTGTGTGTAAGTGTACAAATAAAATATATACACGACCGCGTATAATACGCAAAACTCTCGCCGCGTCAAAGGCCATTGTTTTTTAAGTGGTATACGTTAAAAACGTGTTTTTTGAAATTATATACCTTTACAACAAACGCCGGTAGAACGTAATATAGAAACGGCTCTTAAAAAACGAAACTAAATACATAATAGCAGCGTAGTACGTCATGAACGCTAGAACGGTTCTGTTATACTATTGAGTTGAGATTCTTTTCTCCCGTATCAGCCAAAAAAAAAAAAAAAAACACCCCCGTTTATCAGTAGTTTTGGTAAGTCGAGATTTTATTTTAAGACTTTCATAAAATGAAATTAACAGACGTCTTGGTAAAATTGTTTTTTCTGGACACGGCGTGTTTTAATTTCAAAGCTAGAGCAAATATCGAGTAATACAGAGAGATAAAAAATGTCCTTACACGAACGTAGTTGTAAACGTAATGTTAAGTTGACGAGAATTCGAGTTCGAAAGCTAAACTGCGAAATTAAAAAAATAAATAAACAATATCGCCGCGGCGGGTACGTCGTGTTGTGCCCGTAGAGTTATTGATTATAAAAAAAACGCACGTGTTTTCGTATTGCAAATGAAAATAATATTAATCGTGCGGTCGGAAAATTGGGAATTACGCGTTTTGCGCTCCGGATAGATGCACCACAAACATGATGAAATGAAATGAAAAAAAAAAATCGTGACACGAATGTTGCATAAAGTGAGCGCCCGTTTAGCTCGAGCAGCCAAACAAATTAGGGAAATAATTATTCGAAGAATGTTCGAGAAAAAAAAAAAAAACGAACGTGATTTCGCTTTTAAAAAACAAAAAAAAAAAAAAAAACGCACGAATCACGCGAAACATTTCGATTTTTTATTTTGTTTTTTTTTTTTTTTTTCGAAAATAAGAAAACGAATGACTACTTAATTTTCGTTCGTAAATAAGTTGTTATTAACACCGAACAGTAGACGCGTATATTATATACACACGCATACATTTTATTATAACACAACTCGGGGGAAAAGTATTACGGAAGATAAACAACGAGTTTTTTTTTTTTCTCGTGTATTTTTATTTATACATAAAGGCGCTGCACCTTGTGCTATACCGTATACCTTACTGCCCCGCGTAATTTCATTACACTTCTCGTGGACTAATAATTTATTAGTCGTGCGTACACCTTCACATTAACTATATTATACGAATAAAATATATTATAATAATGACAATAATTACTCGGACCATAAACCCGTATCGATTTATTTCGTTGCGTTCTCGGTTGGTTTTTTGGTCTATTCGAGTAGGCATTAAATTTCGTTGTATTTTCGCAAAAATGTGCGCCGTTTCTTTTATATTAACATCACGCGGATTGCGAAGGGATTTCTCGGGTTTCCGAGTCGTTATCGAAATCGACCAAGACCGCCGTATAATATAATACGTATACTGTATAGTGTCCCTAGGTTTACATTTATTAAACGTGCGTAAGCTAAAAGTTCTTAGTCGGTAGACGGGGCGAAAAAAAAAGAGACTACAAATGACGGGGACCGTCGCTGCGGTCTCGAGTCGAAGATCTGCGGAAAAAAAAAGGAAGAAAAAAAAAAAAGAAGGAAGAACAACAAGGGAGTAAGACGCGTCGTCTCGGCTTTTGATTCGAAAACGCGTTTCAGAGATTCGGTAGAATTACTTCCGGTACGTCCGAGTGTTATCTGCCCGCAGCGAATCCCTTGTGTTATATTCAACGGCGCGTTAAAAGCGGCGGCGGCGGCGGCGGTTTCGGCCATACGGGAACGTGCCAGTAGTATGCGTAGAAGACGTTTCGCATTTTGGCATAGACTTGTTTTATCACGTTTCTCAAAATACGAACCAATTATACGGCAAAGTAGTGTATATTCCGGAGATTTCCATAATACCACTGTACACACAACAGTATACTCGTGTTTATCATACGTATATATTCGCAAACATTAAATCAAACGGACATGTTTTGTCGCATAATGGGAAAACCGCAATGAACACACACGCGCGCGCGCGCGCAGACTAAATCGTTATACGCACGCCACCGCCGCCGCCGGACTAAACGGGCCCGATCTATACGCGACGGTTCTTAGGGCCAAAAATCTCATCAACATAAACAATAATAAAAACTGACAATTTAACGTTAACACGAATTTGAATGTCTGCCAACGGCGAATCCATGTGAATTTCATCAAAAAAAAAAAAAGAAAAAAATCGGAATGTATTATTTTCGAGCGAAAGGCAGAAAAAGGGCCTTTGGCAGCTTTTTGCGTGTCGAATTGTTACGAGACCCGGAACACAAAAAATAAAAATAAAAATAAAATAACCGCCTGGCTCCTTTTTACGATTATTGTAATGTATAACTTAGAAATTTGGCGTCCCTGTAGTGTTAGATTTATACACGTATAAGTCTGGGGAAAAACGAGCTCCAATTTCCTCCTTTTTTTTTTTTTTTTTTTTATGGTCAACGGTGATTGGCCGCGCTTTGGGGTTATCCGTGCCAACAACTAAGGACGAAACAAAAAAAAAAAAAAAAAATAAAATAAATGTAACGTACACGTTTTCGGCGGGTGGATACACAAACGAGTGTCCCTAATAAATTTCAATTAACGTCTCCTGGTTCGGTCGATGTTTTTTTATTTTAATTTTTTTAAAACGAATAATACATTGCCGCCGCGACGTCGCGCGCAGTCGAGAAGACGCCAAAAATGCAACGAAATAAATATGAAAAAACAAAAAAAAAAAAAAAACGCGGACAAAAAAATCCTCGTACAAAATATTTCGACGTCGCGCACAACTTTTGTTTCGACGGCGGCGCGTCGTCGTCGTCGTCGTCGTCGTCGTCGCCGTCGCCGTCGTCGTTCGAATAGAAATCGACAAAACATCGTTTTGGCTTGCTCGCGCGAGTATATATTATATATATGCGTCATGTGTAAATATATACACGCTCGTATGCGTGTGTGAGTACGTGTATTTTTTGTTGTTGTTGTTGCTGCTGCTGCTGTTTAAAGTTCCCCCCGAGGGTTTGGCAAGAAAATTGATTAAATAAATCAATTTGAAATACAGTATCGTCGGTATATCGGGGCCGAGATTGTTTTAACGCCGTTAATATTTCATTAAAACTTACCCCACGCGTTCGCCAAAAAGCCCGCGCGTGCGTCTGAGAGCGGGGCGACGACGGCGGCAGGACCTACCGGCGGCGGCGGCGGTGGCGGCGACACTACCGTGTGCGAAATTTATACAAAACGCGATGAGAAAAACGCGCCCGGGGAAACTCGTACGTTATAATAATATTATTATACACCTACTGCTGCAACGACTGCAGTTATACGTATGATATATACGCGACGTGTGCACCCCCACCCCCCTCCCCCCCGAGTATGCGTGTGATATTATTAAGTACGAGTCGTTCGTATGTACGTAATCACATTATGCGTTTTATGGGCTGACGCCGCGCCGCCGTCGACGATTCATCATCGTAATAATGTAATATATTTATTGTATGCGTGTTTTCGACACGGACCTTATCTAATCAGTGCTCGAATCAGAAAAATAAAACTATAGGGGAACGCGTGCGTTTACATGACAAAAACATCGTATATTTTTACCTCGAAAAATAATCGGGGGTAACGATCCCGGCTTTCTAAATACGTCTTAATGACAAAAAAAAAAATACTATTAGTTTTCAACGCCGATTGTGACTCGAGATATTTTAAGCGCGCGTTCGTGTGAAAAAACACACGTGAGAATAAAATATAATGAGAAATTCAGCGTCCAAAAAAAGTCAAGTGTCGATGCCGTCTTCACCCGCTCCGATGGTAAAATATTGTAAGAAATAATATAGTGTATTTGTTACAGAATAATGAAAACAATGTTCCGTCCTTTAGCTGGGATACGCTACAATTGAAAAATATTCGGCGCACTCGGTCCTCACGTTTTCAGCCCAAATTCAAAAAACATGCCGATTGATCGCACACTAATTTTTAATTTCACTTGAATATCGTTTCGAATAATTTTCTAAATTTTAGCCAAACGATTTATAGTGTCTCCTTTCCTCCCTGTTATCGTAGTTTGCCGCGTGATCAATAATATTGTTTTCGATCGATCGATGTGAGCCTATTTGTTATAAATAACTACAGGCAAACATTACTTACGTTTTGGTTTATTATGTCGGCGCGTCCTGGTCGAATAGTTGACGCGCGTTATGCGAAGTCACACGCAGTATACGTATATACTATACGAATTAATTTATATGTTGCGGCTTGAGTTCGAAATTGGTCGGCGTTATCCGGAAAACGTGCACAGAACATACGGTTGTCAGATGGGTGTAAAACGCACGCGTGTTGACCGCGAGCTCGAGTCGCTCTGGCCGATACCTGCTGCAAACGGCTAGTCTGGATGGAGTTTCGGACGACTGTTGTTTTTACATTTGTTTTAGATTTTACCAGTTATTCGCAACAGACTTGAGAGATCGGCTCGTGTCTTTCGCACGTTCACTCTTTGTGGCGCTAAAATCTCAAAGCTCTATCGGACGACGCGGTGTTTATTATCACTAAAACGACCCGTATTGTTCCGTGATTCCTTTCCCGGAGACGCGCGACGATGAAAATATAGAGCCCACCACACGCCCTCGCGTCGACCGCGGCAAAACTAAAGTCAAAACTGATTTCTCGTATTTCGGATTGTTTTCAACACACGTACGTCGTCGTCGGAGCGATGCATATCGTACCGGACTTTGGGCGCGCCGCGCACGAAACGACACGTCGATAAAGCATAAAGTGTGACACAAATCGAACGACTTTGAAAGCCAAATCGAACGGTCGAGGATACGCGTAGGACTTACACAACCGGTGAGAAACCGGTACGAAATATTCGCGGACACTTCGGGTTGGGTTAGAATCCGCAGCGCGCGCAATATCGGGGCAAGCCTGCGTTGGAATATTATAATATTATTAAAGATACGGGCGCGCGTGTTTTTTCCACATACGTCTGGTTGATTTACATGCGAGTTATCCTCTCGGGAGTCCTCTCGGCGTAATATAAGCAGCGGGTTAAGGAAAACCACTCGACAACAACAAGATGACTATTGGCTGCAAACTCCTGCGTGTGCGATATGTGTATAATACGCGTATAACGGCGTTACGACGTCAACGGCGGACGTGTATTATGTGTGTATAAGTGTGTGTACGCGCTCGTGTGAGGGTATTGAGAAAATCCGTTGACGAGGAAAATTAAAGTCCTCGCCGCTCCGCAGCGTTCTAACATCTGACCGCTGACGGTGACACGTACTCCACGGCGGACAAAAAAAATAAAAAAATAAATAAAATAAAAAAAACCCCGGGAGGAAAAAAAAAAAAAAGGAAACAAAGGACACGTCCGGTAAAGAGCAAACGATCGACGACGAGTGAGTGTATATATAGTGCCCTTCAACGCGCGTATTGGATTTTCGTCGTCCGCGTTTGAGAGTCGTCCGTTCCGTATTTTATACGTATATACGTTTCTTCTTTTCCCATTTCTTTTTTCTTTTTTTATCCGTTTTATTGTTATTCTAAACGTCGTTGTTCTCGCGCGTCACTCTTATATACGCGCGCCGAATTCCATTTGCCACTGCCGATCTCTCTGTAAATGCTCGCGCTCGCACGATAATAATAATATACGATTAGGTGCGCGGGGCGATAACCGACGGAGATTATTCATCTATAATATAAATAATATTATATTATATCCGTAGTTGCAGTGCGTTATGTTGTGCGCTTTCGCGTATAAATACTGCACTGCTACTATCCGCTCATCGTCGTCTAGCAGTCGCTCGCTCGCCCGTCGTAATAATAATGACGCGGAACAATCTCGTACGGAATCATCGCAGTGCAGATGTATCGGCAAGCCGATCGTCATCAATCAGAGTTTTTTTTTCCTCTCTCCATACACATACGTACACTGCAATTATTTTGTTGTGTGGTGTACGCGCGCGCGCGGTCGTGATTTTTTTTATTTTTTTTCTTCTCGTCTCGGCGAGTAAAGGATTTTTAAATAAAACAAGTATGTGACGTGTCTGACGGGGTCATAGTCGATACGAATTTTCGTGCACAAACACGGTATTTATGCGATGCAGATGTATATAATTTTATTCCACAAAACGTAAAATCCATACGAAATTATATTCTAGTTTAGATACCTCGGTAACGATACGTATACCTCTGTTACAGACGAGTTGTTGCGTTTTATAAAAGTCGGTAAGTATAGAGAGGTAAGTACGTACAGTGGAAATTGATCGATAAAAACTGTAAAGTACTTGATTTAATATGAATACACACAGACTTTCTGACAAAGTCATCGTTAAAAATATTATTGTTTACCATCGTGTTATGTTAATGATAAAAAAAAATCGAAGGTCGATTAAACAATAACCATAAGAAAACCGGGTAAAAAATAAAGATATTATTAATGTTATTTTTGAAAACGACGGTTGTTACATAAAATTCTTTGTTTTTCAAAAGTACGCGTAAGCCCTAAACCGCGGATCATACACCCCGAAACGTCACGTTACTGTTTTTACTTTTTCCAACACAATAGCTCTGTAGGGGGGGCGTCCTATGGAAATTCCGAGAATCGTTTAGATTACTTTTTTTTTCTAAATAACTTAAAAACGTAACGCGCGGCCAAGAAAGCGAAGAAAGGTACGTATTTTAAAGCTCGACGCCTCGTATTCGAAACTTTACCGGCAACACACGCGCGCGCGCGCATACGTATTTATATATTTATCATTTTGTACACGGCTTCGGAACGGTTAATTTATATATTTCGAGATTATAAGTACGTCGTTTGTAACTAATAATATATATAATATATTTAAGCCCGCGGAAGTTTGGGCACGCGCGTGGAAATTGTGTTGTGCAGCGCTCGTTTAATGATATAATGACGCGTTATATCGGTAACACGTGGCATTAATTGGACGCGTACTACGGCGCGACGAGTCGGGCAAACCGTGTAATAATAATAATAATAATAATAATATATATTACGCTATATCGCCGTTCGAGGAGGAATAAACACGAGACGCGACTAAACGAGCGCGCGCGTATTCCAAGTTTCTAGACGACTATTTCGTATAACGCGCAAACACTTTGGACGATATTATTATTACTATTACGATATACCGTATACGAGCGCGCAGACATGCGGCGGCGTCGTAAATTACACGACGCGTATACAAATTATTTTTGATATACTATTATAACGATGGCGGTGGCCGCGCGAGCAAAAATAAATCGCGGTCAATTATTTCTAGACACTGCGCGCGTGTACCGAAATCGATAAAACACGTCTTGTGAGCGGGGGGGGTGGTTTTTTTTATTTTTCCTTTCCGTTTTCGGGATGACGAATAAGATTCCGTTCCGAGTGGTAAATCGTAACGTTAAAAACGTACAATGTGTGTCGACAAACGGGCCGAAAGAAAAAGCACACCGTACGAAACGCTAACGACACGTCCGGTTTAGTGGAGTTTTCATCGACGACGGTTTTTACGGTGAAAACGGAGAGAAAAAAATAAATAATAATTATTATAACTACACTACTACGCGCGTCACTTTGGTAATTATTTTTAATGTGTATAACGAATTTAATTGTTTATTAATTCGTAGATTTTTGTCTCCTGTTTTTTTTTTTTTTTTTTTTTTTTATAATTAGTCGCTTAACGAGGGTAAAATCCTCTCTTATATGAGGGCGCAGCTATAATATGCTTTTCGGAGAGTAATTACGTCCTTTTTGATCTCTCGGAGTGCACCGTTTCGCCGAAAGTAAATTCTTAATAATATAGCCGTCGTCGTCGTTTGTGTACGGGGTCTTTCTCGAAATTATTTAAATTTAAACATAAAAATCTGGAGTCTAATTTCATATAAAAAAAAAAAAACGAAAAGGAACGTTTTTTTTTTTTTTCCGTTGATAACTTTCTGTTTTAATACGCGCGCTATAAGTCAGTGATTACGCTCCGAGTCGACAAAATCGTTTGGTTGGAAAACCTAATGAATTTCCTAATGCGTTCGAATCCCGTTTGAGCGGTAATCGCACGACAAATCTTCCACGCCGATTGCGGACGAGCGGTGACAGATGATAACTCGAAACGCTGTCTCTCCCACTGCGTACGGTTTTTCTGGCGTTCCGCGAGTCATTGTGCTCTCGAAAATGACAGCGCCGGGACAGCGGATATCACTGGATTCGCGGCAGCAAATTCACAGTCGCTTCGTCGGTATCTTTCGGGGGAAAAAAAACATGTAGCACGTCGCGATCGAATTCGAATCGTCCGAAAGAACAAGCGCATTCGACTTGGTTTAGTAATTTTCTGACGAAATACCACGCGGGCGGGACGATTGTGTTTTTCATGACGACGACTCGTTCCGCCCAACGAAATCCTAGAGAATTTTTACAATTTCAAATCCTGTTTTGTATTTTGTATTTCGTTATTATTTTGAGCGAAACAATATTGTATTTAGTGTGATATTTTTACAACGAAATTCGGTGCGAGTCGAAATATAAACACGAGAGCAACGGACTCGTTTCGAAGTCGATGTGAATAATATTTTCCACGCGCGTGACAAAATCAAATTTAAGTAAAGTACCGCGTTGTGATTTTTTGAATAGCTCAATTTTACGCGATAAAAAACGTCAATCGATATCCGATCGGCCGCGTACAAAAAACAACAATAATTACGATTCCAGTGGGTCGTCGTCGTTGTGCGGACACATTTTTCGACTGTAATGTTTGCGCGAAAATTATTTCACACCATAAATAAAAGAAAGTGCAAAAAAAAAAAAAAAACGAGGTCAGTTTTTGAAAAATGGCATAGCGATGGAGAATAGAAATATTCGAGTGGTCCTTAATTTAAGAGCGGTAAGGTTATCTGGCAAGCGTTCGGGAAAAAATTCGGGACCACGTCGAACATAATTTAAAGTGTGAAAACGTGGCGCATAAATTTCACTCGGATTGTGGTTTTTTTTTTTTTTATTGTTTTTTCCGTCTGTTGAAATCGAAATGACTGTCGTCAGACCTCGGCTCGCCGTCGTCGACGAATCGAGAGAAAAAATGACGTACTCGTGTACGAGTACTATAATAATTCATAATTTTAGAGTGACATAAATAACGTTGTGATATTCGCGATTATACCGAATTAAATCAATCGATTAAATTGCGTTACGTATGTCGGGGGAGAAACTCAAAATGTGATTGTGAGTTCTGCCGTTTTCTACTTTCTTTTTTTTCCCCTCTCTCTCTCTCTCCTTTATTTCGTTGATAAAATTCGGCGTTAAGCCGTGTTCACTCTATATCTGATAATTGGATGAGTTTTATTCTTAGTGCACCACGTGTCAATTGTGCACATGGGAATATCGAAAAGGGGAAAAACATATTCTTTATGCTGCAGGGTCGGAATCAAAGTAACAAAAAATAATAATAAAACTAAAAGAAAGGAGATCAACACTGAAGAGTGCTTCAACATCGTATAACACATAAAAGGTCTTAGTATATATTATGTGTGTGTATACAACTTTAATCCCGAGAGGTATATTTACGTACAGATTATGAAGTAGAAAGGTTCGAAATTGAACATAATACCGCTGGCTTATTTTTTTAATTAAAAAACAAAATAAAAATACTTGTACTTAAACGCGGGTATATTCGGAAAACAATCGATGACAAAACAATAACAAGTGAATACGGCGAGTGATTTTTGATCGCAATCAATCGGTACACGTCTTGTTTGCAGTTTTATTTTTATCGTTTCTCGCGAACGAACCGCGCGTTAGGAGAGGGAACAGACGAGAAGAGAGGCGTGTGCGGAAAATCGACGGCGTACAATACGGTATAGAAATCCGTTCCCGCCGGTGATTACTGACAAACCGTATTATCTATATATTTTCGTACAGAGCTCAGCTCCTCACACATCACTTCAAAGTATCTACGTAAATATATGAGATATTATCGCGAAAACGAGGCAACCAAAGGTCGGGCCGGCGCGCAGGGTAGGATACGTTTCACACGATCTAGTGGTGTTTGTGCCTTTGTGGATTTCGGCGTTCCGAGTATTTTCAACTTTGAAAATCTCTTTCAACCGCCGCCGATCTATGAGAAAACGATTACGCGGGTTTTAATAAATACTGTCGACGACGACGACGACGACGCGCGACGGTGACGACGACCGATAAAACACTTCCATCGAAGGCATTTAGAAGCTCAAATTTTTATAAATTTACATAATTTATTCTTCTGATCGGTTCCGCGAATCCGTCAAATATTCAAGTTATAGTACTAAAAAATACTAAAAAATTTCTGTAGTATTACGATGATCAAGTAATAAATATATTATTAATTTGGGGCCTCTAAATAAATCCTTGCACACGGGCCTGAGAATTCATAATTGCGGCACTGGCCCGTCCGTCGGTCGGATTTTTCGTGCGCGGCAATCGTTCGAACAATAATTCCGTTCGAGTAGCACGTTTGATTTCTTTCGCCGTTTGTTATTGTCACGCACTCGGGCGCAGATTGAAACGCGTTCGAAAACAATCGCCGCCGTAGCGCTGGATTTTTTCGGCCCCGTTTTCGAACGGCACGGACGCGCGCGCGGCGGCAAAACGGTGGCGCTTATTAATAATAAAACGCCGACGACGACGGTCGTGTACGATAATCCGACCGTGTTGTATTGGGTTACACGACCGCGGCGGCGGCGCGGGGTCTGCGCCGCGCCGGTGACAAATGATGTAGAAACGACTATAGAAATTAATTCCCGTCCGCCGTGTCCCCCCGCGCGCGTCCCGACCACCGCGCGACGTACACACCGTCCGACACATCGTACATACATAATACATTAATAAACGCGCGTGTATAATATTATACTCGCGGGGTACAACCAAGTGACGTATTATTAAGTCGTCGTCGTCGTCGAGGTCCGCGGGGTCACAGGTCTCGGTCGCCGGCGTCGTCGTCGGTTTGACGAATTATCGTCGTCCGCCCTGCGGCGGTCCTTACGAAACGTCACGGCCGCGGCGGCGCCTTTTTACGATATACGTACGTTGAATAATCGTCGAGAGTCGCGGCGTCGAAAGCCAAGTTTTTTATGGGTGAAACGCCGGCGTTTTTTGAATTTTCCATCGACCCGAATTCGGCACGCCGCCTCGAACCGCGATTTGAACACTGTTGCGACGGTGTGCTGGTCGATCGCCGTGAGCGAATGATCGATCAAAACGGTTCTTCCGTCGTTCGGAGCGGAAAGTTTTTTTTTTCATTTCGTCTGTTGTCGGACGGTCCGTCACGTCGTCGGAAGTTACGAACGGCACGAGTCGTTATTATGACCAGCCAAACGTTGTTTCGCTTAGTGAATTTCGTAGTATAAAAAACAACCAACTTATCGTAAGTACGCGGGGACGGCGGCGTCGATGAGATTGAAAGAGGAATGGCACGCACGCAATTTCGGTAAAAGTTATGTAAACTTTTGTTCTATTAATTTATCAAACGTTAGCAGGCTTAAACTATTACAATATTTTTATTTCCAAATATTAGTCTATAATCAACTCGACTTAATTTTGTTCGAATAAAGTGATTATAATTTATAATAATTATTGAAAATAATTTATAGGTCGCGACGGAATATACATTAAAAAAAAGAAAAAAAACCGTAGAAAATAATTAGGTCGTATCGGCGGAGGATCGAAAACTTGATTTTGCTTTGTCGGGGAGAGAGGGTGTTACGATATCATTGGTTATAGCGTAACAATATTTTCCTAACCGGCGTAGAAATTTTAGAAAAGAGTCGTAAGAGTTTTCACAGTGCTCGACTTAAATTTATATATCGTTTTTTCAATGGTGTTGAAATTAATTCCTAAAAAGTACCCGTTTAATTAATTATGTTTTTGAAAAAAAAATCAAGTTGAATCGATTATTTTAAACGCAAAATAAAAAGACACACTCCGATTTACTTTTGTTCAATTAATTTATCAAACTTTAGCAGGCTTAAACTATTACAATATTTTTATTTCCAAATATTAGTCGATAATCAACTCGACTTAATTTTGTTCGAATAAAGTGATTATAATAATATTATTGACAATAGTTACGATTTTCATAAATACCCGTTTATCAAACTGTAAATAAATTTATTTAATACTAGCTTACCCGGCGGCATACGTTGTTTTGCCATGTATTTCTAGTGAATTTTGTAGTATAAAAAACTCACTGTAAGTACGTGGCGTCGGCGTCGATGATTGAAAGAGGAATGGAGCGCGCACGCACGCAATTTCGGTAAAAGTTATGTAATAATATGACGTTGCAAAATCCATACCTTTTGCGTAAACATCGTCGGGTTTTCGCTTTGATTGTATACGTCATCGAGCTTATCGACCAATGACGATAGATTTGCCTGCGATCGTATTCGACCGTCCAATGAAAAAAGTTCTATTGTTCATCGCACGCACGCAATTTCGATAAAAGTTATGCAATTATATGATATTGCAAAATCAATACCTTTTGCGTATACAGATCGTCGGAATTTTCGATGACATAATCAAATTTATTTATATAAAATGCAAATTACACCACGCAATCGCTGCTGATCGTTGCACCACAAAATCTAGCCGGTGAAAAGTTTTTCCCGGTATGAGGGAGGAATAACGTTCTTCATTTTCATTCCCTTTAACCCCCTTAGAGGTTGAATTTTGAAAAATAAGTTGTTAGATTTTACATCATTTGATTTAGAAAATACGTATGCTAAGGATCAAACAAATCTGACCAAAAAATAACATTTTACCCCTTCTAACCCCATGAGGGTTAATTTTCTTAATTTTTTTTTTCCATAAGATCCTTCTCCTGACAATAACAAATACAACAAAATAAAAAAAACAATTAGCTAAATCGGTCCAGCCGTTAACGCGTGATGAGGATACCTGTTAAATGGGCATTGGTCTTTAAATAATATTATTTTAACCGATTTCAACCCTTTAAAAGGAAAATTTTGAAAACCGGGCGACGTGGTGACACTCGGGTAAGTATTCGGAACAACTCTGTGGAAAAAAAATTGTAAAAAATTTAAATAGCGTCGTCACAAAAGGGGAACATAAAAAATTAATAATAATACAATCGACGTAGTTAAAAAATGTCGTTAGCTTGTCCATAGATTTGCCCACGTCTCGATTGACGCGATAGTGTAAGAACGGATAGAATCTTTCGTGTTATTCAGAGCTGTATTATAAAAAAAGTAAAATTTTCGAGTTTTCGGCTAACCTTTTCGGATAAAACTATAAAAAAAAACGTCAAACGACTAATAATAATAATTCGACGCAACGGTTTTTACATTTTTTTTTTTTTACGGACGGCCTTCGAGCTTTGTCCGTGTAAAAAAAAATATAAGCTCGTCTAAATTGATTTCGCATCGTCAATTTAACGCGCGGTCAGTCAATACGGCGGCGGCACCGATCATTTTTTAAATTGCTCTTTATTCTCGAGTCCCGCGACGTTTTAAGATGTTTTTTTATTTTTTTTTTTTAACGACTCGCGAACAGCGTAACAGCGCGGGTAACCGATGTTTAAATGATTTACGAGACTCGGATCATTGTCATTTATTCAAACAACTAATCACGACGACTCGCAATAACTCGACGCCCCACCAATCAAACCTAGCGAGGGAATTTCTAAAAATCACAACACGGAACAAACTCGAACGAAAAATTAAAATTCGATTCGTTTTAAATAGGTATTTGCGGCTGATGACATTATTATATTATGGTTTATGATTTTTTATCGCGTGAAGACGTAATAATATACAAAGTGAAATAATTTAAATAATAATATAATAATAACTAAACGATGAACTGCAATCGACTCGAAACAAAATTAAGCGTTCAATTAGAACATCAATTGGTTTACTCTCGAACGTTAACACTATTGATTCGACGCGACAAGAGTATTTGAACCAACCGAACGAATAAAACGAAACGTATAATTTTATATTCGCTTCGTTAAGAACGTTCGCTATTATGAGCCACTGATGTTTATCTTTTAATGAAAATAAGTAATTTTTTCGAAATCGAGTGTTTTCCGTGCGCGAGGTGCAACTGTACGAGAAGAATATTAACAACTCCGCGCGCAATACTGCGAGCGAATTTCGAGTTTAATAAAAATCACGGCTTACTCATGAATAATACGATTATATTATAGTCGTGGGGCGTGTGAATAATCAAAGTAGTATGTATTACGGCGACGAATCGAAACTAAAGAACCCGGAAGAAATCATCAATGTTTTTAACAGTGTAAATAACAGCCGTTGGAGTGATTGCGCGCATATTAATTCGTAAATAGCCGTATTTAATCAATTCGGTTGTATGACGGCGAGTACAAATAACTATTGTAAGAATACGTCTTCTTTGTGAGTAAATAATAATAATTCGAAAGAATGAAAAAAAACGCGACAGTTTTGAAATGCGGGGAAGTTTTATGTTTTATTTTTTTTTATTTTTTTGGTTTTTTCACAGATAAACAAAAATAAAAACGTTGCTTACACAATATATTATAAGACGACGAGATTTTAGAGAGATCGGAATACAAATCAAACGATCACGATAATCAAATAATTATTATTATTCAAACACAAATATTATCATGTTTAAACACAAAAGTTATGGTATGAAATAATCCGACGTGTATTATTTTTTTCTCGACTGTTAATTTATCATATTATAAATTCACAGACGTGCGAGTACCGACATGGCCGAATAAAATAAATGACCATCCGATTCGAAATTCAAATTAAATTCCTTATAGGTAAACTATAATGATGATATTTCTGAATACGACGATATGAATAAAAAAAAAAAATATCGAGTAGTTATTATAAAAGATATTGTTCTTTGAAATTATAAACTATTCGGTGTATCGATGGAATATGATTTGAAAATAAAATAATGATTGATAATTAAAAAACCCACGCACAGTCACGCGTAATCCTAGTGACTAATGATTTTAAAAAAATTTTATTATTTTCCATGAAAACGTGTACTCTATTCAAACGATATGTTTTTTCGTAACAGAATACCTCGTACACGTCATATTTCGGTTAAACTATCGAAATCTAAAAGAAACGAGCCAAAACGGAGATAGTATACAATTAAGAGTAAAATTGTTTTTCGTTACCGTCGTGTATTTTTTCTTCTTTTTTCTCTCTCTCTCTCTCTCGTGAGTTCGGAACGTTGAAAATCGACATTACCAAAATCGAAAAATTATTTACATTCCATAAAAGTCAAATGTTATCTCTGAAATGTCAACGTATGATTTGTGATTTCAAAAAACCGCTCCGTGATTTCTCGTATCTTTTTATATGTTTTATTACCACCCTGCCTACGTTTTTAACTTCCCTTTTCCTGTCGCCGACATTTTACCTACCGACATTTCCAAGAAAATAATGATTTATTAATAATTGTTTTTCTGTACGATTTCTCCCCTTTCAAATTTCATACGTATCTCTCTACCCTCTTTTTGCAGCGTTGTTGTTATTATTATTATTATTATTATTTTCTTACTTTTTTTTTTTCTTCGTCAAATTCACGTTTTTCTTTATATCGAAAGGGGAACGAGATCAAATTCACGAATACTGATTCGTATCGGATTGCCAACGTATATTATTTTTACATTGTTTCTCGTGAAATAAATGTTGTGCAGCTATAGGCAATATAATATACGTATGTATAACTAAAAATCAAAATAGACTTCAAAGAGACCGTAATTCCGTAACAAACGTTTAACCGACTATATGGGAATAAATAAACATCATATTTTAATTGTCTGTGAGGGAAGTATGATTTGATTTCAAATACTTCAAACATTACAATTATTAAATGTTACGCGCAGCCATTTCGGGTATAAATATTTAATGTACCTACAGAGGAAATGTCTCTTGACGTATTTCCTTACAATTCGGATATAACAATGATATACTTTGTTTTATTATGTTTGATAGTATGATTTTCGTAATCGATTATACCGAACAACTAGACGACGTAAGAATCGAGAGTGTCTGACGGTTTGATATTCATACTAAATGTATTTCGAAGACGTGAAAGCAGTACAACAATAATATAACTTACGATAAACATATCCTTAGATAATCCTTTAATAATTAGACATCCTTAGTCTTAAACGGTGCGACTATTGTTTTTTCACAATAAAAAACACGTCTACTCGAGCTTTCGAGATAATTAACGCGACGAATAATAGTATATCTTATATATAAAAATGAATCGCAAAATGTGTTGTAAGCGCATAACTCAAGAACCCCTGAACCGATTTCGCTAATTCTTTTTTTATAATATTCCTTGAAGTACGAGGATGGTTTTTACGGAGAGAATTATTAAGAAAATTAACCCTAAAGGGGTTAAAAGGGGTACAAATGGAAAAAATCCTGAGTCACTGGAGCTTTGTGGTATTAAATGTTGTCAATAGTTTCATTTGATATAGCAGAGGCCCCTAAAGAAAGGATTTTCCAAAATTCGACACCTACCGGAGTTCAAAGGGGTAAAAATGAAAAAAACTGATAAAATAAAAAGTTATACTGCACACGGGCGAAGCCGGGTTATTCAGCTAGTATAATTATACTAAGAACGGTAATAACAATAAGAACTTTCACGTAAGAATATTCAAGTTTAAGTATGTTAAATTGACCAAGTTTAAATAAGCAATCGAGTACTTGTGAATATAATAGAGATCGTAATTAGGGAAACCGTGAAAAATTGTATAAAAATAATCCACTAGTTGAGTTTAAGTAGTTCGACTCTAGTTTTTCAAGATCTAAACGACAAACGATTAAAGTGACGCGACGACGCACGGCTAGGGTGGTGTTTTTTTTTTTATCTAAACGCGCCCGACTCTTTTAACGCTTCAAACTATACGCTCGTATTGGGAATCAGATTTTCGGAAAACGTATTGCCTGCGCGAAGACTTTATTCGCCGATACTCGTGTTTTATATACCTCCGCGAGTGTCCTGCGGAAAAACGTCGATTATTTTCATTTAATTACTCCGCGCACGTGCGAGGCGTCCGGTTCGCAAACGAATAATCTACTTAACGAATCCGCGAGAGCTCGTGTCTAAACGTTATAAACCTCGGTCGCGAAATGCACTGCGGCGGCGAGTTAAACGTCGCGTACACGTGACACGACGACAAACCCGACACACAAATCGTCGCAACGCGCCGCCGCGCCGAACTAGCGAACACACCGTCGTCGTCGTCGGTGGCGTTTTAATTGCCTCCGAAGACTTTACTCTACCCGCGGCCGGCGCGTTACACGTATAAATTCGCGCTCGTATGTGTATTGCGCGTCGGTGAGCACATTAGCCGGGTGGTAGTCGCAGTAAATATACGTACGCGGGCGCGGGGGTGTACACACATATAAAACCCGCGCGACATGATTAAAAGTCGCCCGGCCTAAACGGCGCAGCTCGCGAGAGGATTTAAGTCGAACACTTCGCGGGCTGACTTATTATATACGCGCGGCTTGCGCGCCGCAGACGACGACGATCGAGTGTCGTCCCCCTTCTCCCGTCCGCGTAGTCTCGTAACAATTGTTTAAACTCAGGACCGTGGCGAAATCCCGTAGAGCGCCGCCGGCAGCAGTCCAAGAGTTGTTTCTGCGTCGTCGTCGTCGTCGTCGTACGAGGTGAAAAGTGAGAATACAATATAACCGCTCGTCTATTTAAATAAAATTAAAACGACGACGTATTGAAATGTCCGAAACGATTGTACGCGAGCACTGACTAGTCCAGCGGTTCCCAAATTTTTACAACCACGGAACCCTTGAGAAATAGTTTGTGTTACCCGGAACCCCGATGTCTTTAATTTCGACTCGACCCCGAAAAAGGAAAAACCAATTCTCCGAAAAATGTTTTAACGATATTGTTAATATCGATTATTATTTATTAAAATTAGTTCATTTTTACGTCATTAACGCAACGACAACGTCTAAAGGTACTATAATAATAATATGAGTGTTATAATTTTTTATTTCGTTCAATTACGAGTAGGTACATTATAACGATAGTTACTATTAATAGTCTAGTGACTATTATTTAGGTATAATATAAAATAATTTTCTAAATAATCACGTACATCTGGCGGAACCCTTGAGATTGTCCCGTGGAACCCTAAGGTTCCGCGGAACACACTTTGGGAAACGCTGAACTAGTCGATTTGTTCGGTCTTTTTAAATATGAATTGAGATTTTATTCTATCAAAACAGAGTATAATATAGTGTATGGCTTGATACGTCCAAGTTCGCGGTGATGAAAATACTACTGTTGAAAAAATCCGAGAGGGATCCTAGAAGAATACGATATTTTTGTACAAAAAAAAAACGTTACTCGCGCCGGATCACAGTTTCTCGTAAAACTTTTGATTATTATTGGACGTGGTACACTACACACGAGGATGACAAACATATACGTAATAAAATAATACACGTGTAAGGGCACAATATTATATACATATAAGGACGTGCCAGCCACGGTCGGGTTGTTATATATTCGCGTGCGGGCGGTAAACTCGGGTGAGCGATAGGAGTCCGTTGCGGCGGCGGCGTTCGCTTGACCAAACAATAACGTATTAGGCGAGGGCCCCCGCGGGACGACGGAACTGTTTTTACGGAAACCATTCCATCAATGTCTGCCGACCGTAGAAGTCATATAGAAGTGCCGTGGCGGCCGCGGGATTTGGCGGCGGCAGCGGCGGCGTTAACTTTATGACGTGCCAAAGATTGATGAATATTGATACTCTCGGGCTCTGCGGGCGCACGTCATCGTCGCGGGCCGCCCGCCATCAGCGGCACACGTCAATCCCACGCCGCCGAGTCGACGTCGTCGTCGTCGTAGTAATATACGCCGCATACATCACGATAATATTATACAGGTAGGGTACGACGACGACGGGCTGTCGTGTGTCTTTTCTTTTCTTTTTTTTTTCATTCTACGTAATATTATTCTTGCTAATAACGTGTATAATATGATACGCGTTCAAATTGGTGCCGGCTAGCGGGGGGATAATCGATTCCGACGAGTACTGCTCTGTGTTCCGACGACGCGCGACGGTTCGAATGTTTTTCATTATTCGATCCGTTCGACGAGACACGTTCGGTGTTCGGCGGGTGAGCGACGATTTGTGACGAACGAATCGACGACGCCGAACGTTCGAGCCATCCGTTTAAACCCTCTCGACTAGTAGGGAGGGGGAAGCGAAGTGCGCTTTATCGAAATCGCGGGGAAATTGACGACAAATAATTTCACTCTTTAGCAACAAGACGACGGGATAATTATTATAAACAAGACAATTATTTAAACCTACCGGTACTAGTAACAAAGTTTCGATTCGACCAAGTAGGATTTTTTCGACACTGCGTGAACATACGTATTATCGTACCCAAGGCCGCATCCAGAAATATTTTTCGGGGGGGGGGGGTCCAAAATATGTTTATTGTAATTTTACTGAATTAAGGTTTTAAAATTGATTAAAAATAAGACCAAAAAAGTTTTAATCTTAGAAATACTTCACGACGTATTTGTCACAGTACGGCGGACGACGGTATGTCGGTATAATAATAATTATTAAAGTAATATCTATTATTAGACGAAGTAATAATATTTGCATATTATGATGATATGATTCATATTAGTCAACAGTTAATTTAATTAGAGTTTAAGCCATTTATAACTGAAAATATATATTATGTTTGTATTAAAAATAAATAGTTATTTTAAACATTTGTAAAATACTATAGAAATTTCGGGGGGGGGGGGGGTCCGGACCCCTTGGACCCCGCCTCAGATACGGCCTTGATCGTACCCAATAAAAAAATAAGTCATAGTGGTTAGTACGGAGTGGGCGCGATGAGAAGAAAACCCGTCGATATCTGTATAGAGAGCATATTTTTAGAAGCAAAAAATAGTGTCAAAATATTTTATGGACTATAGTATGATAATAATTAATAACGTCACGCCAGCCGATTGCTGTACGTCGATATTAATCAAATTTAGTGGTGAGAAAAAAATAAATAGTCTCTATCGAATATTTGGCCGATATAAGATATACGTTATATTATTCGGAGCCGCCCGTCAGTCCGGCGACTTGATCGGCCCGGGGGCGCTGAAACGGAATAGTATCACGCGTAAAAACAAAATGTCCCGCTGCACGTGTCAGTTCGCAGAAGACGCGACGTACAATAATACATACACGCGTATAATAATGTATAATGTCCATTGCATCGTTGCGATGATATTGTTATACTACGCGCAATATAAATTGCTTTTGCTTTTGGCGAACTCCTTTTCATCCCATCAAAACACGCGATATTCGCTTGTAATTCAATTAGGGGAAAACATTTAATACGACTGAAAACTTTGTTACACAGTGAAAGTGCGCGGTGCGGTGCGCTTCAAACGGTTCGTTTTATCTTTTGCGTAAGATCGTTTTCTTTGACGATTTTCGTTGAGCGCTGCTCCGCGGCAAGACGCCTTCGACAGATTATACATTTACGACGACGACGCTGGAAAACGTGTGCCGACACGCGGCGTTCGTTTTTACGAAATTATAAAAGACGCGAAACACAGGGAAATCGATTGGCCGAGTAAAAATAAAACCGACAAATCAACGGAAACCTATATTGTGAAGAACTTTCTTTTCTTCTCTTTTTTTTTCCCCCCTGTTTTTAATTATGGACTTAACGCTATTGTTATACGGCGCGGTGCAATAGATAAAACTTGTGCGCGTGCAATTCGAATCTAAGTTTCTCGATGGGGCCGATGGCTAAAGTCCAACGTAGTTTAGTAGGAGAAATACCGCGATCATACGACACACGTGCGTGTATATATATATATTCGTTGTAGAAATTTGGGAGGGGAACTAATTTTTCAACCGGAGAGCTAATAAGCCGCCTTTTAAGTTTCTCCCCTAACTGGCACACGTGCAACCGTGTATGTGAGCTATATACGTTATTGAAATTCACCGTACATATACGAGGGATCGCCCGTTCGAGAGTGACGTTTGATTTTGTTTCCACGTTATGAACTCTACTACGACTTCGACGGGTCTGCTTTAATTTGTAGAAGACTTCGTTCTGCGCGGCGGCGTTTATAAACGACACGTTTCGACGAGAGATTACTTCGCGATGATGGTATATTAAACGATGTATATTTTGCCCGGTAAGTATGTCGACTACGATACGCGTCCAAATGGAATATGTATATTTAAAAATACTTTCGTTAATTCAATTTGATATTAAATCGACGGACGACAGTTGTTGTTGTACAGTATTGATTTCTGGTATTTGAAATCAATCAGATGATCTGTGCCTCGTATTTCTAATCGATTAGCAAATGCGAATATAATAAAACTCGTAGAAAACGTGTAGTGTAATTTACCGACATTTATCAATTTCTAACGCGATGAAAATAATAAGAAAAAGTGCTTCGAAATCAGTATTTGATTTCAAAAAACATAAATACTTTGGAAAGTATATTGAAAACACTTTGACCGAGTACTTGTTTCAAAAATAAATAAATTACAAATTTGAGTGCTTATTAAGATTATCGATAAACGGCGGCGTACACAACAATACAATTTTCAGGCGCTTACCAAGACTAGGTGTCTATATAATTTAATTTAATTATTAATCGTTCTTTAAATAAACTCAATCGATGGGTAAAGTCAAAAAGCGAAAAAACATGGCGCACGTGAGGTATAAATACGGTTTGCGTGCTTCGGAATGTATAGCGGTGTCAAAAGACTGCAAAATCGACTTATCTAAATTAATTTTTTTTTTTTATAATTCTTCAAATGAAATACGCGATGAATTAATTCACAAATTACCATCGTTATGATTATTATTATTTTACAACTGGAGAAAACGTAGGTTTTAAAACACTCTTCAAACCGTATAATATATTGTAAATAGCAGTATTATAAATTAATTTTGCAAACCCTCATTACTCGGAAATCATTATTATTATTATTATTATTGCCTCGATAAAGTGCTTTCGTTATGAACAGTTTTTTTCGCAGAACGTATTGAAAACATAATTTTTGACTCGACAAAAATATCGTTTGTATAATTATTTAAAATAGTCGATCGAAAAAAACATGATTATTTCCATAAACTATTGCTGTTCGCGACGACGCCGAATTTGTTTAACCCGCGTAACTATTAGATCGCCAAAGAACAGGGTCGAATAAACGGCGAAATTGGCGGCGCACTATTGTTAATCGTAACGTCAGTTAATTACGGTATATTTTATTGCTTTTTCGTGTGAATTCCATTTCGTGATGCATAACATTTTATTAAATAACGGCCTCTTATAAGAGCTCTTTCTTTTTTTTTCGTTTCACAGTTGTTTTACGGCCGACACACCTAATCGTATCCGTCGCGGACGGCGATAAAATTAACTGCCGACGGGGCCCGCAGTTGGCCGGTATTAATCGTTAAATATTTTTCGTTTTATGACGGAAACTTTCGACTCGAATCGTACGTGTGTTTCATCGAACGTCTTGGTCACACACAGACGAGACACGGCCGAAAGAAAACTTTTCCGTACGATCCGTATCGCGCAGCGAACAACAATCGCTCTTCCGACCGCGTTGTTCTCCGTCGGAAAATACGACCTTTGAGTGGTCGGGCAACAATAACATTATCATAATAATTATACTGCAGTGAACGATTGTCTGTCTCCGACGTTGAACAACTAAATGTTTAACGTAGTATCGAAAGTTTCTCGTACGCAGTTATGAAAGCTCATCGGACGCGAATAATAATAATGATAAAAAAATAAACGAATAGATCAAATTTAACGTGGTTTTTTTCGAAAATAAATAATAGCCCGCCACCACGCGTTCTTACGAATTCGCATCGAAATCTGCCGACTTTGATTTGTGCAAACAACAATTGTTTTTCATGAGATCCTCACGATATCGTATCGTAATCGAACTAAACTACAAAACATCAATCAAAAGTTGTTATATTAATGCAGCGTTTCCCAAACTGTGCGCCGCGGTGCCCTACGAGCACTTTCTAATGGCACCGCGATCTACGGCCCATAACGAATAGTTTAAAATGTATGTGTGTGTGTGTGTGTGTGTTTTTTTTTCAAGTTTAAAAATGCATTAATTCATATAGTTAAGTTATTCGTGTACTTGGCTCGTGTACTGTATTAGGTTTAATAAAATCAATAAAATCGGCCGTCGTCGATGAGTATTTTTTATTTTCGTTCCGTCTTTCGTGTTATTCACAGAAGGGCGCCGTGGTTAAAAATTCGATCCAAAATGGGGCACCGCGGCTAGATTTGTTCCGAAAAATGGCACCGCGGAAAACCAAAGTTTTGGCTGTATTAATAATGTATTGTCGCGGCGGACTTGGGACTTTGCAATTTGCGTACCTATACATGGGACGCACGGAAGTTTCGAATTGACACGTGCGTCGGTGGGGGAAAAAAAACTAGGACATGAGCTATAGAGTCGATTGCGTCAGCGGAATATATTATTATTAGATAGAAAATTTCACCACAAGCGACTTCCATAACGCGATTTGCAATAAAAATCGAAATTTCCGCGCAGATGAAGTCTCTCTCTCGTCATGATGATGACGCTTGGGTGTCGCCGACGACATAATCTTTGATATATACGTATATATTATATTCGCCATAACGATTTTCCGTGCGGCCAACGTATATAATATTATTATAATTATTATTATTATTATACCGCAACCACCGCACCGTGATGCCGCCGTCGCCGTCATGACGGGGCAATGACAACTAGTCTAAATATAGCCAACGCGCGCACACACAAATCACAGGGCCCACTGTCATCGGCAGAGCTAATCATCATCCTCCGCCGCCGCCGCCGCCGCAGTCGTGTCACTCGCGTGACGAGCGATTTCGAAATAATTTCCACCTCGCGTCCCTTTGCCGGTCCGCCACCGGTGCTCGTCGACAGATTTATCGCGCGCTGTGTGCAGTGTGCACGGTGCACACACACACACACACATGCAGTCTCACACATGACTACGAGTTTCTGTGTATTTTCACTAGTAGATAAAATCGATTTAAATTTGTATTTCAATATTTCCCATCGCATTTTACGCGATTATTTACACCCGTATGGGGAGGAGAAGCGTTTGAATAAAAAAAAAATGACGTTGAAAATCTAACTACAGTCGAATCCGCTAGAATAGAGACACCGGTTGATAAGGACAACCGCTTAATAAGGACAATTTCTTCAATTACGAAAACAAATGTATCAGTGGCGTGACTAAGAGGGATCAGAGGTCGTACCCGGGCCCGTTCCGTATAGGGGCCCAAAGAAATAAAAAAATTTTTCTATTAATTATTAATTGAATATTCAAGTGTATAATTTTTTTAAAATTTGTATTTTAAAATAAGTAAACCTATGAGTGGAGCACAAAAGCGCAAAAAAATAATAGAACAAAAATTTAAAGATGCTAAACTGCCCAAATTAGACAGTTTTTTTAAAAAAGACAGTTGAATCTACTTCGGAAAATCCTACTATAATACTACATCTGTTTTTGAAATACCACATGAAAACTCCGAAAAAAATAACGTTACCGATATTTGTCAAAATATTATAACAATACTGATGATTGTGATATTATATTGTTAAGTAAAAATATGGCGATCATTTGCACAAAACAGTATCCTACTGATATAGTTAATTTTAGTAAGGTGAATACACTCCCCCGGATCTTCTTAATATATATACCTGGGACGATGGGGGGGCCCGTTGAAAATTTCGCTCCCGGGCCCAAATTTTGAAGTTACGCCACTGAAATGTATACTTGTAGGGTAAACGTTCAACGCTTATCCGGGCCACGAATCCGGATAATTGGGACATTTTTATCGAGTATATCACAATAGATCGCGTAAAAAACCACGTCGTTTTCAACAAATTTCTTTACGAAAATTTCCAGTCGAGTATCACTGAAATAAAAATGCATGGATGACTTCGGCCATTTTTATCGAATGGTTGCAACGTTGCAGGATACGGAGTTGGACAAAACAAAAAAGTCCTATATGCCTCGTCTTAGACAACTGTACTGCCCGTCCTAATATATCTTTGAAAAACATCAAGCTTGAGTTCTTACCGCCTAATACAACGTCACTAATTCAGCCTTTAGATTATGGGTGTTATCCAAAATTTAAAGGTTGAGTATAGAGCAACACTGGTCAGTTACATTTTAGAAAAGATTGAAGACAATTTACTTGAACCACAATCAACGGCAATAGATATAATAAAAATCAGTTTTTCAATAAATTTGTATGTTTTTTTTTTTTTTCATTTCGGATTATTGGGACAACCGCTTTATTGGGACCAAATAACATGCAACCGATGTGTCCCAATAAAGCGGAGTCGACTGTAATTGGCGTATTGTTTATTAGGAAATTCGTTAAATATCAATCCCGAAGTACAAATTATTATCGTATTATCTACGCAAGTAGGTACTTGTCGGTCAATAGTTCTCTGACTCTGCAGTTCTCGAAATCTGCAAGTCCGCAAATCGGTGATTTTTGTATTTTTATTGAAAACGTCAAATATCATTATTGTAATATTACGTCGTTTTATGATGATTTTTCCTATGTTTTCCATTTTTTTTGGCATAAACAAATGATTTCAAAATAATAATATGTATTTCTCAACACGACGTACTACGTACTTTGGTATTCGCACGAAACTAATTTACTGTTCCGTTTCAAACGCGGTCGTAACACGATTTCAGATAAATCATTTTTTTTTCAATACGATAAATCATTATTGTTATTTTTATTCCGAATGATTACGGTTTGTCAATTAAATGTCAGTGGGGCGAGACTTTCTGAAAACCGGTTACCCGACAACCAATGTAATAGGCATCTGACGAACAACACTATTCAGTTCTTTATTTATAATAATAATTGCCGATCGTCTAATAAAAAAAAAAAAAAAAATCGACATAATATGTCGGCGCAATTATTACTATACTATACTCGCCGGCTGCCAATAAAGTTAAGGGTTTATTTTATTTGCACAACGCGCATAAAATATCGTATAATTTAACGGTTAAATTATTCAGTGACGTTCCTATTAACACTTGCGAATTACAAATACGTTGTGAGTAATTTAATACGGTACACCTGAACTAGTGTTTGTTTGTGAACTAATAACAATATATCTATTGATTTTAATTTTAATTTACTAAATATTTCGTTTGAGACTTTATTTTTGTATAAAACCTAAAAAAAAAAAAAAAACGATAAAAATCAGAAAATTGTCTAATCGCCGTTGTCTCGGTTCTCAGACAATACCTTTTTATTAATAACCAAATTATCGTTATTTATTTATAAACTCGTACGGTAAATTATTTCAAAAAAACAGTTCGAAATACATAGAAAATAATAAATTATTATTTATTTTAGTGAGCGTGAAATAACCGGATATCAATTTTAACGTCAAATAAATAATCGAATTCGACATGTAAATGTTTTTTTTTTTTTTTTTTTAGGAACCTTCACTCCTATTTTACACTTCACCTCATAATTCAACGAGAAAATGTCAACAAATTCTTGAAGAGCGAACCGAGGTAAACGAACTTTATTTCCAAAACGTTTTTTTTTTTGTGATTGATTTGCATATCTACTGTATAAGTATAGTTAATTTATACATACGAGCGCGTCGGATCGACGTTTCTCACATTTTGAAAAACATCTTATGTCATTGGATTTGTCAGAAATCCACTTAAAGAATATTATTATTACGGAGGGAAAAAAAAGCATTGAAATATTCGGGTTCGGGCTTGAGGAGCGCTCGTCGCCCACTTTCTCCTCGAGAAGTCCAACGACACAAATAGTTGACAGTCGAAACGATTCGTCGGACGAGTTATTATTATTTTATACGATTTAAAACGTGAAAATGTGTGTATACCTCCCCTACCCTGTTACGGCATTTCGAAATGGTTTCTCCGGTGCCGTGAGAAAAGACGTTATGTTTTTTTTTAAAACCTAAAAAACATCAATCGCGGCGTGTACTTATAACGACGCGTAAACACGAAACGACGACGACGACGAGGGGGAAAAGAAAATCGTAATTAGTTTGGCGGCCCCGTTGTTACGTTATTAAAGTGGGATTTAATGTAAAACGTTTGCCGCAGACACCGGTTTCCTATGTGTACGCCATGTGCGCGTGTATAATTCAGCGAGCGTTGCGCACACAAAGGAACTCGAGCGCACGATATAGGAAAGCAAATCAGTCGGGAAGACCCGCGAGATCGTTGATAACAATATTGTTATACATGCGAAATTTAAACGTCAAGTGTAAAGTTGAAATCCGAGCGTTTTCGACACGTTTACCACCCGGGCATAAATTTCGCGAAACATCGCCCCCCGCTTGATGCGATGTGATAACAATAATAGTACGAGTCTCTCGGCGTTTTAACTCGATCCGAAATCAGGCCGACGAAAAAAATTCGAATGAAAACCGCGTCGTGTATTTTACGAGAAAATAGAAAACGATATGGTTTAGGGTCTATTATACTACATATATAACAGCGGTTCTCAAACTGTGCGAGAGTAGTCTAGGGGCTCCCCGGGCATATTTGTATTAATTCAATTCAAATTATTAAATTATTATTATATTTCTTAGTTACATTTTTAATTTTTATATTTATATATTCGTAATATGACGTATTATTTTAAACGTTTTAAACTATTTATAAATTCACATAATATATTATTTCGTGTCATAGTCAAAATGAGATTAGATAAAAGTCGAATTTTTCGTTCATTTGACTTATTCTACGATAATTTAGTTAATTTTTTTAAATAAAAAGCAATAATCATTTACAATTGACATCATTTTTTTATGGATTATTGTTGTCTCAAATAGACATTTCTGATTTTCGGGGCTCCGTAATTTCTTTTTAGGAACATAAGGGCTCGGCGAACAAAAAAGTTTGAGAACCGCTGCTATATAATACGGGGGTCGGGGGGAACCTGCGGCTCTTTGGAAAATGGTCGCTTTCGGAATTTCCGACCGTTTTTGGATCTACTTACATTTTTACATGAGCAAACATTTTCAAATATTATTAAGTTTATTGAGAATAAATTAACAAGTCGACTGAATGATATCGGCCTGTTAGTGCTTGTTGAAAGTTGAAAACTACAGATTACTCTACCGAATCGAATAAGCTGTGCGGAGAAATTCAGTGTCAAAAATCCCACTAATATTAAGTAGATACGTTTTTAATAAGTTATTGTAAATAATATTATACTCGGATAAACAACAATAATAATACTAATGAATTAATGAAATAAAGTTATTCTAAAAGGATTCTTTTCCCATGCTATAATATCATACGTATACGAGTATGGGCGCAGGAAAGAGGAATATTATTTTATTATCACGTTCGTGTCGTCCTCTCGTTTTGACGAACGCGATCGAGATAATATATTTCGATTTTTATTCCTAGTGAAACACGACGACGACGACGACGGAAATATTTTCCAACTCGAATTTTACGACGATGCGCCGCCGCCGCGCGCGTCAGCGATAACGTTTTAAGAACGCGATGTACGCCGAGTTAAAAAATAATGAATATATTATTTAAACGCGATTAACCCGCGGTCGTCAAAACTGGTCGGTTAAATAATGAGATAAGTATTGGGAGAGCGTATAAACCCGGTGGTGTTGGCAGTAAAAATGTGAGGTATATTTCAAACTTCGGACTAGAACGACATAATATAAAATATAATAATAATTTTAATATTGCGTTAGTTTTGTGTGAGTATGGTCGAATATTTTCAAGTTTTTTTTTTTCCTTTTAGCTACACTGTGTTATAGTAATTAAATATCTGGAATTTCGATTTTTTTTTTTTTTTCATTACTTCAATAAAAACAATTTTTTCACGCGTGTTTTTCTAAAAACCCAAAATAACCGTTTTTTTTTTTATTTTGCCCACTAAAAAATCGTTAACATTTTACTTATTAAAAATTGTTCGCGACGACGTTTATTAGTCGTTATTGTGTAGAATCTTGTTTAAAAATTAAAGACGTTGAGAAAAACGAAAACAATCCAAAGTGGATCGCTGAAAACGTACATAAAAGTCATTCGTTTACAAAACCTTATCCCGTTACCGATTTATTATTTACGTTCTAATGAGTCACTGCAGTCGGTAATAAAACGGTGTGGCGCATGGTTTTGGGTGAAATTTTATTAGTTTAAATCAAAACGTACCCGTACACAACGACCGATAAACATTTTTCAGCCGATTCGGCGCGGTGGAAACAAATAAACTCGATGTCAATCGGTGGTCGTACACCTTAATATATTATAATCGTTTCGGGCGGCCGAAGTCCTTGTTCGATGTTTTTTACGCGTTTGATGTACGTGTCAACAGACACCGTATAATAAATCAAAGAAAACGGTCGCGTCGAGAGAAAACACTATAGCCGCGACGACTTCTTTGTGTAATAACAACGACGACGACGACGACGGTAATAATGACAATAATGGTACAAGGAAGAAATACGTATTGCTCGGCGCTGAAAGACTCGCTAGACGCGTTCGTAAGCGCATTGTCAGCGCGGTCAATCGATCGTCGACGCGCGAATTCAATATAGTATACTATCTCATAAAATAAACCGCGTCTGCCGCAGCCGTCGTCGCCGGCAGAAGATCGATCCGAGACGCGCGATAACGGCGAATGAATAATAATAATACGTACATCGTCTGTACCGGAGTAACATATTATCTCGAGTTAAATATATTCTATGAATATAATATAAATATTATTATTACACATCGAAACAATACAAATCGAAACGTCGTGCACGACGACGTGGAAACGCGATCGACTATTAGTTCGTTTTCGTGGTAATACGACGCGTCTTCGGAGATTACGAACCAGTACCACGTTATTGGTGATAATTGAAATCAAACTGTTTTACGTCCCCTCCCGAGGTATAGCCCTCCCGGTGTCGGGCCGGCGTCAAAGGTGCCAAAGGCCTGGTGCGCGACGGCACGTCAAAGGGCCATTACGTCTGATTAAAAGAAAACGTTTCGCCGCGCTTAGGATTTCTCCGGCGAGAGGGGAAAAATCACTCCGCACGGACGACGAAAAATATAAATAACAAAAAAAATCTATTGTACTTATTCCTGGTAGAAACGCGGCCGGTCGCGATGTTATTATTATTAATTGTAGTATTGATTTCTTTGACATTAGTAACAAAAAACTATTAACGAATATATACTCGTAGTGATTTACTGTACAAATATTGAATTCAAGGATATCATTTAAAAATGTTTATGATATTATCTATTCGGCGCCATCAAAGTATCGAATTAAAACTATTAATTTTAATTTCGATTAATCGCCGTGCTTTGTTGTGACTCGTTAAAACACGACGTTTTTTTTTTTTTTGTTGCTAAATTCGCCTATGGCATTAATATGACACAAACAGTTGGGTAACTCGATAGTATAACACATTTGGTGAGTAGTTAATAGTTGATAATTGTTTTTTTTTCTTTTCCTTTTACATGCCTAATGTACGAAATATTAGAAGCGAAATGCCCTCAAACTAGCCGAGGGCGCAGTCCCCGACCCCGATAGAAATCACATAAATATGAAGGCCAAATAGTCTGTCGACGCGCGTTAAATAGACGCGCACAATCGAGTGTTGGTCGGGATACAACACCGTCGTGTTGATGCGGACATGCGCGATATCACGGCGACGGGAAATATGGAAAAAAAAACAAAACGAGATGAAACGAACCGAAATGCACGACACCGGTATTGTTTCCTCCTCCACGTCGCCCTCGCTATTATATAACAATAATTGATCCCCGTCAGCGGCCTATATTGTTTGCGCGCGGTGCATATTAAATACAAAATATGTTTCGGTCACAAAAAAAACGCGTCGGATCGTTGACAAAACTTCACGCCTAGAAGCCAGAGAACTCGGAGAAGCTGCGTGTTATCGGTGGTATATAATATATACGTTATATATAGAGTCCGGATTTGTATGCATTTTCATATTTGTAATGAGTGTATGCATTTCGATGGGAGTAAGAAATGTGGACGATTTGTGTCACAGATAATGCATAGAAAAAAGTTTATTTTGCATATAAATGCATATTTTAGAGATGACTGCATATTTGAACATTTTTGCATATTCAAGCATATTTTGTATACAAGTTTATTAAGCCTATTATTTTGTTTCAATTTCATCGTAGAAATTATTAGTTCATTACGTATTGTTGGGAAATAAATGTTATTCTCCGTGTGTTATATTTTTGGACAGTTTATGTTAAAATTATATCTCGTTTATCGCAAGTCGCGACACGGTCGTCGGCAACAATGCCGACTGGTTTTATTATTAGATTTATATTTTGTAAAGTATTTGTTTTATTTGTTGAATATATTTTTAAATATTTAGTAGTTCTTTAATAAATGTTTAAAGTCGATGTATATAATTAAAAAATTAAGTTTTTCAACAATGTTGAATTATTATTTATGGAAGAAATTAAAAAAAATAATATTAAAATGCATATATTTCGGGTATAAGAGCATACTTTTGCATATTATTAAAAAAAAATAAGAGCATATCAAGTGCATATTTTGAAGTTTTTTGATGCACAAATGCATATTATTTTGGCCTTTTTGAGTGCATACAAATCCGGACTTAAGTAATAATATATCACTGGAAAAACGCTACAGCGATCAGTCGGACGATTTGTTTTATTGCCGTCGTCTCCGTTTCAACAACAACAACAACAACAACAATACTCGACAGATGAACGTTATTCCCACAGTGAACAAATTAATATTTCCCTCACCGAAAATTATTTTCATACACGACCGATATAACGCGCTATAGACTGAAGTCGGGAAAAAAAAAAAAAAACTCGAGAAACGTATTATATTCCAAACACACATATATATATATACGTATATAAGGTATACATTACTTTTTATTTATTATTATTTCTTTTTTTTTTTTTTTTGGGTGCGCGTGAGACGTGAGACCCAATCAAACGGAATCGAAGGATATATTATACGACGGACGGACTGTTGTGTACGAGACAGGCGCGCAACTCTTAATCGGCACTCGGATATTTATAGCGGAGCACCGCCTCGGACGTGAATTATTCCTTTTCGGTTTTTTTAATTGCATGCGAGCGGCAACGGACCGACGCACGTCGCCGTCTTCGTCGTCGCCGTCGCCGTCGTCGTCGACGACGTATAAATCATGGACACTCCGGACGGACGTCATATATACGCCAGTACCTGCTACGTATGTGTGCGTGCCTCTACACGTATATTATGTACGCGCGTGCAACACAAGGCAAATCAATTATATTATAACCGAATAATATACAACTGCACGCACGCACACACACACAAACGGATAGAAACAATAACTCTTGACGTAGCGCCACCCCCTGTAATTAGTTCGTAAAAAACGCCCGGCGGCGGATACGCGATATATGTGTAATATATAATATTATATACGTGTCTTATATCATTCCGATCTATACGAGCGCTGTGCAGGTGTGTGTGTGTGCGCGCGCGCGTTTGTGTGACAAAAGAATTCTTAATAATTGGAAAATGTATACTGTGTGACGTCGCGAGACCAACGTTTCGCGAACCCTTTCCTGTCGATTTCTTGTCGTCTGCTCACGACGAAATTATCCGTAAAAACAATATTATTACAATAATACACGAGTTTCCGCATTAAAACACGTATATAAAACGTGCGATATATCCCGGTGCGGGGGGGGGGGTGGTGGAGATCGTATAAATTCAAATTACAAAACGAAAATATCGTCGTGAAAACTATGAATGTTACAACAGGCAAGTAAATACGTACTACGCCGTCGTCGAGTTTCCTTGCGCGCGCGCGCGCGTTATATTATAGGCTTTGTTTCGTATTTTCTTTACTATACATTATTTTCCGAGGTGTTTTTGTACTGTACCACTGGTATTCGTCGCTGTTTTTCGATTTCTTTTACTATTCACATAGATATCGACGAATTCGACATCATAAAGAACTGAAAATCAGTAGACGCCCGGATGTCATTTCAGAAATCACGAGTTCTAAAATACTAACGACGATTGGAAATAATATATTATCCGAATAAGCCTAAAAAAAAATGTCTCGGACACGAAAAATAAAAGATGAAAAAAAATCTCAAACAGTCCGCGTCGCGTCGTCGTCGTGTTATAGATTATACGCGATCGCGTACGGTTTTTCAAAGCGATTCCGAATAAATCACCGTCTTTGTGTGTAGTCGAAAACGCGCGTTCGCACATGATAATTAATTAGGACAGAGGTGCGCGCACTGGCCGTAGATCCACGCCGAAAAGTCATATTTCGTTTGCGAAAAAAAAACAACACACAACCGGCCGGGGTCGCTATTTATCATCGGCATCTCGTCGATACTATACGATTCGATTATTGTCCAAACCCGTTTGGCCGATCGTAAAAAAAATCCTCCCGACTCGATGATAGACTTCGCTATTAGACAGTCTCGCGGCGCGGCCAAGGCGATTGGCTGTCGTTAAATCTCGATGTGACAAAGATAACAATAATATGATAATATAATCGATTTCGTATTATAGCTCGGGAGGAATATATTAATCGGCGACACCGCTGTGTGTTGTGACCCCTGATAATAAAAAGCTCGCTCGTGCCCGAGGTCGGTCGTCGCAGTGTTTCGCAATAAAAACCGAAAAAATCGAGTTTACCCCGCGCGATCGATAAGTTTTTTTCGTCGTTATGAAAAAAATAATATCTCGAATTTTAAGGTGTTTGGAAGCGACGAGAAAAAAAAAAAAAAACTCGTCCGGAGACGCGTTTTACGCGGAGTATTATTGCATACATGCATAATAATATATAGGTTTAGTAGCTAGCGGCACGACGACTATAAAACAAACGGAAAAAAAAAAAAAAAAACCTCCTTTACACGACAAATACACATAGTATATAGCAGGGGGTCGGCAATAGGCGGCCCGCGGAAGAAAAAAATATGGACAGCCAAAAATTTTCATAATTTTCCTATATATCCTATGCATCACTCCCCCCTACCCTTCATAACAAAAATTAAACTAATATTGAAATCGATTTCATAAGGCGCTGAGACAATAATAACGGTTAATCAATTATCTGTGTTGTTGTTGAACGTGCCGCAGTCACGGCTGCGGGCCGAGTCGCTTGCATTCGCGTGTGTGTGTAAAATACAATATTCAGATTTCAGAGGCGATCTATTTTTATGATTTATTAGGAAATTACGATAGCGTTCATCGTATAAAGCTGTTTATAATAAAGAGTACCAGATTTTAAAAAATTAGCTTAAGAAAAGAAATGTCATTTTTCTCATTAAATTTTGTTATTATTAGTATATGAATGTGTTATTACTTTATAAATAATTAAATATTAAATACTGTGTCTTAAAATGTGTTTTTAATACAAAAATAAATACATTAATGATAAAATTATGTTTAAGATCTTTTTGGCCTTCGAAATTTTTTTTTTTAAATATCTGGCCCGTCATATAAATTAATCGCCGACCCCTGGTATATAGTATGGAGTCGTTGCAGTCGACGGCTCGTGTTGTATACACTTTGTCGCGTTTGAAGTTGGCCCATCAAAACATCACGTCGATTAGTAGAGTTTCACTCGGCGCAGTGGCTGCAGTTATCCGGCCGATAATTGAGATTGTCAGCGTGGTAATAATGGTGGTCTGCGTTTCGTTCGACAACCCGAAAGGATTTATATATTACAACCGTGTGTTATATAAATCGTAAAGTGGCTCGTAAAACACGACAATGTCCGGTCGTGTTTATTGTACGCGGCGACGACGCGCGACGTTGTCTTTGGATCGGGGAAAAACGACGAAATATCGACGAGCGTTTTATACGCGATTAAATTATGATTCGATTCGTCGATGAAATACATTTTTACGCGCGTATACTAATCGTCGACGGAATAATATCACAACACGCCTAAACGTATCGAAGACGACGTTAGATTAAACGCGCGGTCGATGTTACTTTCAGAAGTGTCTCGACCGGCGCCGCGTTTAGTGGTCACCCGCGGAAGTGCGACGACAAATTTACGACAAACCACTTTCGATCGTTTCGTCACGTCCGACACATTGTCGCGTGTCCTTAACGAATTCCAAAAAAAAATTCTAAAGTGTCCGGTAAAATGCATTTTGTTGTTTTTCGTCACACACCCAACCCCCCCCCCCCCCCCCGTCTGCGCGTAGGTACGAGTGTGTGGTGTTTTTTTAAATCGTTTTTCGTTACGTTTTCCATCGGAGTCGGTTAATTATTATGCGTATTATTATGGTTATACGATTATTTCGACTCGAGTGTACGCGATGATATGTACGGGTACGTTTTGTTTGTCGTCGAGAATTCCGGGTCACACGCGGTTATAGAGTGTGATTATTATGAGATTTTCGTTTCAATAATATAATTTACGGTAAAAAATTCAATTGGAAAAATCGTCACTATATTTTCTCATGTACGACAATGTTGATTCCGAATTCGTTTCCAATCGGTTATTCGATATATTTTCGAGTAAAAATAATCTTCAAAGATTTAGACTCGAGATAGACGCGCCGTCTGTAAATAATACTACAATTAGTATGACTTTTTTTTTTTTTTATAAAACCGATTGAACAAAAGTTATTTTTAATAATAATTCAATAGCATTAAAACGCGAAATGTTTATGCAAATTTTATTTTATTTATCGATTGAAAAATTGAAAAACCCGTAGTCAGAGTAGTCGGCGTACACTCGTACTACTCGTTAAATTTATTCAGCGCGTATTAAATACTCTCCCGTGCCAATCAGTTAATAATAAATGGAATCCAATTTTTATCGCGCGACGCGACGCGACGTGACAGACAAGAGTAGAATGTGTTTTAATGATTTTACCAAACGTTTTGCTAAAATTTATATTTCAATAATTTATAGGTCGCGACGGAATATACATTAAAAAAAAAGAAAAAAAAACCGTAGAAAATAATAATTAGGTCGTATCGGCGGAGGATCGAAAACTTGATTTTGCTTTGTCGGGGAGAGAGGGTGTTACGATATCATTGGTTATAGCGTAACAATATTTTCCTAACCGGCGTAGAATTTTTAGAAAAGAGTCGTAAGAGTTTTCACAGTGCTCGACTTAAAGTTATATATCGTTTTTACAATGGTGTTGAAATTAATTCCTAAAAAGTACCCGTTTAGTTTAATTATGTTTTTGAAAAAAAAATCAAGTTGAATCGATTATTTTAAACGCAAAAATAAAAAGACACGCTCCGATTTACTTTTGTTCTATTAATTTATCAAACGTTAGCAGGCTTAAACTATTACAATATTTTTATTTCCAAATATTAGTCGATAATCAACTCGACTTAATTTTGTTCGAATAAAGTGATTATAATAATATTATTGACAATAGTTACGATTTTCATAAATACCCGTTTATCAAACTGTAAATAAATTTATTTAATACTAGCTTACCCGGCGGCATACGTTGTTTTTCCATGTATTTCTAGTGAATTTTGTAGTATAAAAAACTTATTGTAAGTACGTGGCGTCGGCGTCGATGATTGAAAGAGGAATGGAGCGCGCACGCACGCAATTTCGGTAAAAGTTATGTAATAATATGACGTTGCAAAATCCATACCTTTTGCGTAAACATCGTCGGGTTTTCGCTTTGATTGTATACGTCATCGAGCTTATCGACCAATGACGATAGATTTGCCTGCTATCGTATTCGGCCGTCCAATGAAAAAAGTTCTATTGTTCATCGCACGCACGCAATTTCGATAAAAATTATGTAATAATATGACATTGCGAAATCAATACCTTTTGCGTAAAAAGATCGTCGGAATTTTCGATGACATAATCAAATTTATTTATATAAAATGCAAATTACACCACGCATTCGCTGCTGATCGTTGCACCACAAAATCTAGCCCGTGAAAATTTTTTTCCTGTATGAGGGGAGAAATAACGTTCTTCATTTTCAACCCATTTTACCCCTTTTAAGGGTTGAATTTTGAAAAATAAGTTGTTAGGTTTTTCATTACTATGTATGCCAAGTTTCAAAAAAATCCGATCGAGAAATAACGTTTTCTATTTTTAACACATTTTACCCCTTCTAACCCCCTTAGGGTTAATTTTCGATAAGATCCTTCTCCTGACAATAACAAACACAAAAAAAAAAAAAAACAATTAGCTAAATCGGTTCGGCTGTTCTCGAGATTTGCGCTCAGCAACACATTCAGCGATTCATTTTTATATTATAGATGATTTGTATATCAGCTATCATTCTTCATTTTGAATCAAAAATTAAAACTACACAATAAATGAATAATATCATAATGTCTACGGAATATCGACGATATTTTTGGTTTTTTGAGAGAAATAAATCCTATATTTTCCTTCCCCAGTCCGTATTCCCCGTCGATATATTATATAATACATATAACCCACCGTGCAAGAAACTGTTACAAACATTCCATGAATATACATTTTAAGTTCCAATATTAACATAAGAATGATACATTCCCTGAACGTTTCTGCAATGTTCCACAAAAACATGAGTTATATAGATTTTAAGTTCCAATGTAAACGTTACAATGAAACGTTCTCTACAGACCTACATTTATGTTTCTATAAAAACATTACTTTGTAAATGTGGTGTATTGTTCCCAACACGTTACGGGAATATTTCAGAAAAACACGATAGCTCCAGCCGATCCGATAATAATAATTAATCCTCCTAGCGGTCGCGCCTGTGATAAGACGGTGTTAGTAGTTGACTTCGCCGCAGAACGCGACGTCTAAAAGTCGCGCTTCTCGTGATAGAACGTATATTTAGATTGGGGGTTTCACACGTGACTGCAATCGCGCGACTATTTTTGCAGCCCGTTGGTAGCGCGTCAGTAGCACGATTGATAAACGATTTCAATTATTATCATTTTAATTTCAGTCTTTATTTGTCAGCCTAAGGGCCCTTTCACACGCAGCGCCACTGACGCGCTTCTAAAAGATATTCAGCGCTACTGACGCGCTGCTAAGAAACGCTGTAGAGTGGCTGCGTGTGAAAAGGCCCTTAATATTTTAATAATTTGCGTTTAACTGTGGCGAGTGTTTACTGGAAACTGAATAATACTGGATAATACTGAAAATGACGACGTCGCGCGTCGATTTGTTTTTTATAAAGTGTTTTTAATCGTCATTTGTTATTTCAAATTTTCAATTTTCAAACACTGGCGAATATGAATAAAAAGGTAAGATCTACTTCATACTTCATTATTATTATAACTTAATTAGTTATAAGTTTATAACTAAGTATTTGTATGGTTGGCAGGTACGCCACTGGTGAATAACACCTTAAGGCTAACGTCAACGTTACGTGAGTTTTTTGATTTACATTATTTACATTATTAAGTTCGTACGCTAGGTATGTTAAGGCTCAGTCAAACAGAACGCGGGCTGCCCACGCTGCTGCCCGCCGCGGTCTATGATGTCAAACAACGCGCTGGCAATTTTGCGCGGTCTGTCAGTACTGAGCTTTTAATGGAAACACGGCACAACACCACGTGTTTCCATTTGTGTTACACCGTTTTTTTTCATTCTAATATAATCTAATATATATAATTCTAATATAAATTTTTTTATTTTATTAATTGATAGCAATGATGTAACAAGTCCATATGATATTGTTTTAAGTAATGTAGTATTTAAATGTTTTTTCTCTCAGCTTATTAATAACAAAGCTATTGTAATTTCATTAAGTCATAATATTTAATATACCTATATATGTATTATAGTCATATGTTGTATATATTTTATACTTAATTATAGTATTTAATACTCATTTAATAAATGTAAAATATGTTTATGTTTACATAATTATAAATATTCAAAATATGTATTACCTATACTTATAAAAAATAACTTTAATTTGAAGTTGAATAAATTAATAACATTTTGTAATAACTATTTGTGTTTTTAATATGGAAAAATAAAGTTATAATTAATTATTATTAATTGAGGCAATAACTATAAATAGCAATATTAAAACATTTTTGTTGATGATGTATATTTCAATTTTATAGATGGAGTTTTATGATATTATAACCTGGCTAATAATTATATAAAATAATAATTAGAACTGGAATGTAAAAATAAAGTATTACTGGAATATAAATAAAATACATTACTGGAATAGCATTTAAAATTGTAAACAATTATCTGTGGAATATTTTTTTGGAATGTTATCAGAATGTTTCAACAAAATATTTAGGGAACATTCCTATTTTATAGTTCAATAATGTATAACATCTAGTTACAAAAAACACGGCATAAGACGTTTCTGGTATGTTTTTGGAACTCCTAGGTAAGTTCCATAGAAACGTTTCAATGTTTCTATGGAACGTTTTTTTTATATTACAGGAACAATATTTTGCACGGTGGGAAGGCATTTTATAATGACGTAGTTAATGTTTATAACAAATAAACCGATAGCTAACGATTAAAATAATATAATGTGTGTGTGTGTGTGTGACCAATTGAATTGATAAACGTATTTGAAAAAAAAACATTCGATGGATTTATTATTCGTTATTATTACACGACTATGATTATTGTTGATACGTCTGATACAAACGAGACGGGACGTGGGCACATCCGTCCCCAAACGTAGGGCACCTCTACTCGATCACAAAATTCAATTGGGTCGATGGTAATTTTACCGCACGTCTAATAGGTCTTATTAATACTATCGTCGTTGATGTACCGCGGAAACGGTCGCGGTACAGCGTATAAATTATTAAGGAAACATCGATAATCCTATAAATTCGGCAACGTCATTGGATCGCCCATAAATAAATCGGTCCAATTTAGCCGAATATTGTCTAATACATTGACATTTATAGTGTTTATAATGATTAGAATGAATTTGTGTTCACATCGGATCATTTATAGTATACAATAGTGAATAGTTATATCGCCAGTGCCCCCCGAACATCGATGTGACGGTTGTGAATTTGCAATGGCCTTAAATAACAATGAATATGTCAATTACTACTATTATATACCGTGGACATTATTTATTGAGCTAGACCATCTAAATGCAAATGTTTTATTATATTTTCAATTGAAATCTCGGCCAACAGAATATAACATTATCATATAATATTATATTATTATTACGTGGGCGTATAATAAATCGTTGATTATTAAAAAAAAAAAACGAATTTTTCGTAGAAACGTCATATGGTGAAATTATAACGAGATGACGCACAGAGTAATAATTAGTGTTGTAAATAACGTTCAAAAATAAAATAATATTATGATTAAAAATGAAAAAATGTTTAGGGTCGGTAGCTAGGGCGTATTTCAATACGAGGCGACACGCGCACTATGGGCGGAAAGACGCGATTCTCCAGCGAAAAAGATGGAGAAAACTTAGGTCGGTGAATTATTATGACTTGTTAAAACTGTAGATAAAACTAAATAGAAAAACACACAGTGAAGAAATTAAGGGCGAAAACGTCGTGTGAAATGTTTTGCGGAGTTATTAAAACGTGACTCTACCTTTCGTTTTAGATTCCGAGTGTTTCTAACCAACATTACATAAACGATATTCGATTTATTTTTTACGGTTTAAAAAAATTAAAATAAAACCAGTGCACACACTATAGTGTATCATATGACGAGTGAATAATTTACTAAAATGTAATATTTTCATAAAATATTTTCCAAAAGTCAAGTGAAATCGAAAACAGTTTGGACGATATTGTAAATTATATTATGACATTTTCATTGCGGGGCAACGGACGTTGCTTATCAAATAAGACATTTCTTTTGAGTTCTTTCTATCCTTATTTTGTTGTTAGATATCAATGTCAATTTTCATCAAGTTGTCCATTCCGATCTAGTTGACCGCTATCAGCGCGATTAGTCTTCGGAAAACAATATTACTTAGTTATTAGGCGACTGATGGCCAGTAGTTCTCGCCGTAGACTTAAATTAAAACGAATTTCACTTCCCAAGACCATACGATAATGACAACTTTTTTACGCAACGCATAGTAAAGTTCGGCTATTTTATCGGATTTAAACAATTATCAATCCTTTATGTAACTATGACATTTAAACTCTATCATTTAAACTTGTTTACAATATTGGTTGGTACGTAAAAATATAACTTTTAAATAATAATACGCGGACACGGTTTTTTTTTTTTTACTAAATCATCCTGCCCAACAATAAATAATAATAATCAACCTACGATGCAGTAACATTTTAAATACAGATATCCATCAAATTAAATACGTCTATTTATTATTATAACGTAAAAATAAAATGTTCCTACGAATAAATACTATTTTGATTTTACAATAAGATAAATATAAATATATATATCGTATGTATTTCATGGTATTTGTGGTGTTTAAAATCATGTTTATATTGTAGTTCTACATAAATAATAATTGTCGCTGCTTTTTATTAGTCGAAAAACAAGATTTTATTATTTTTGTTAATCGTAATTTTATAATAATGAGTATATTTCACGTATTTTATAGTCCGGCACCGCATAATTTGTTATATCACGAACAAAAATCAACAAAAAAAAAAAAAAAAATGGAATGTACGAGTTTACACGGGGGGTGTTTATCTAGTTTCGGTCCTACGCGCGCACTATACGTTTTATTGCGGGATTTAATCATTTGAATATTTAAATTCTTCTCCTCGTAATGGTTAACGAGAGAAGGCATTATAATAACCTACGAGCCGTTCTATACGGCCGTTTAGAAATAATGCATTTTACCTAAAATACAGATAGCAGTATAAAACTATAATGTATGTATGCTTACACGCGCATACGAATGTGTATTAATATACAGATGTTAAACGATTTTTCGAGAGCTGTGAAACGAAATAACTCGCGCGAAACGCAACTAACCGCAGAGTAACACTGGTACAACGAGTAATGACCGGACGACTAGACCAACTGAATAAATGACGAGTCAATATACCAAGAAGCATAAGTTCGTCCCGAAACGGCGGGAGAGATAGCATTTTAATTTGGTTTTTTTTTTTTTTTTAATGGATAAACTTTAAGTATTTATACATTTACATGAAAATATGCATTTATTAATCTAAAAATTTTCAAATCAATTAAAAACGTGCAAAAAACCTAGCATCGTATCTTTCGTAGGATTTACCACGAAAAAAATTCCACACGATATGCTACAACTTATGAGTCATACGGTAATATACGAGTAGGTACATATTATATTGTAATGATGCACTGTTACGAATATAAAATACGACAACTTTGTGACTCCGAACACAGCAATATAATACGAGGTATTAAAAATTATATAATACAGCTGACAAAGCTGCAATACGCGCGGGGAGAGAATCAATAGTGAAATCAAAATCAAGAAGAGATGGACACCGGAGTTCTCGCAGTTTGTCTACGATGACGTTTCATGTCGGCGTTTGCTTAAATTCGCCTGTCGCGTCTCTTACGCCAAATTACTACTTTAAAACATAATATAATATGGGAAACGATCGATTTGCTTTCTCTTACGGGTCGAAAACGGGTAATTAAGTATCTATTTATTAAGTAAATACGCGATATTCATATTGTATTTGTGACGACGAAAGTGTTTAGTTAAACTTTACACGGAAAAGGACGACTCGCGTTCGTTCGCAGAACTTTGATTAGAAATCGTCTGCGAAACCGAGTGCTGACTGTTGTGACTAACCGTTTACCTGTTTTCGACCCGAACGCGATTCGATTAAAATAAGTGAGATATTCGACGTTACCCGATATAATATGTACAATGTAATAACTAGGGCCCAGATTTAAATGCACTTAAAACCATACGGATATGCTCTAAAAAATAGCCTAAAATGCCTTTAAAAAATGCGTTTTACCACAAAAATGCCCTTAAAAAATACAATTTACCACAAAAATGACCTTAAAAATACCATTTATTTTTTATTACTGATATACTAATATACTGATTATTTGTTATTTGACCGAATACGGGTGACGATCTACAGTCAATAATAAATTAAGATGAGATAAAAACTAAATAATAATTTTCTTAAATATCAAGAAAATAATTTATCTTAAGATAATTTTTTGAATTGTCCAAGTTTTATATTATCTATATTGAACAAACATGCATTAAAAACCAACAAAATGACCCTAAAAATGCTAAAAATGCTCTAAAAATGAAAAAACGTCGAAATATGCAAAAAAATGCAAAATAAAATTTCTAGCTTTCAAACACTCGTCACATGAAACGAATTATGTACTTAGAAAGCATTGTGTATGATCAACCAAAAAAATATGCACTTTGCATTGAAATCCGGGCCCTAGTAATAACTAATAACTAGGGTTCGGGACTTGTTGCATTTGCATATTGCTTAATAATGACTAAAATAGTCTAAGTAAGATTTAAATTTGTTTTAAGTCATAACGGATTGAAATACAAAAATTTTAATTGCATATTTTCGCATATTTTGCCGTTTTCTGAGCAAAATGCCAATTTTGGCAGTTTAATTGTTATTTATAGCATATCTACACAGTTTTTGTTTGAGAAAAAGTTTTCTCAAGTGATGGAATCATTTTATTTTGTAAATTTTGTGAAACGAAAATAAATAAACAGATAGGCGATATTTGGTTACTCAACATTTGAAGACAGAAAAGCATAAATCTGCCGAAAAACGTAAGCAAGATCAAATGAAAAATAAATCACAACAACTAGTTGGTACTGCTGTGACTTGTAAAAAAAGTTCTTTTAACCATGATTTGTGTAATACCTTGCTCTCCGCAGCAAATATTCCTTATTGTGTTATTGTTGTCAAAAAATAACTAATCAGTAATTACAAAAAAAAATTGTCGAAAATTTAAATGAATAAATCAAATTTTTAGTTGCATATTTCGGTTATTTTAAGTGCATATGTGCATGCATTTTCCCTATAATTTGCGTGCAATAAGTCCCGAACCCTACTATAATAACCTTACAGCGAAGAACACGTTTTAAAATCGAAAACAAAACTGACGAGCAGGGCAACACCGTCATGTTACGCGGATCGTTAAAAAATCGCGACTGGACGATTTTTTTTTTTCGAGAGGAATCACAATCGGCCGCACAATGCAAACGTGTTAATTGGTATTTATATCGTATTAACCGCATATACTAATATAAATAGATATATTATACACGAGACCCAGATGGGCGGTGGTGGTAATATACCACACTCGCGTCGTCGTATAACACGGTCGCACGCACCAGCGCGCGTATATTATACTCTGTTGCACGCGGTGCAGCAGTCGTTTATAGGTATACACCTTCTCTCCTACTCGCCCTTTCCCCGGGAGCGGCGGCGGCGGCGGCCCGCCACTAGTGGAGTTATCGTGACCCGACGGCGGCGTGTAACCATCACTCAAACGGGGGGGCCCCGTATCACAGTCACACATCTATTCTGCATGCCTCTCTCGTTGTGTATAATTGCTATCTTCGTTAGAAAAAAAAAAAAAAAAAGTAATAATAATAATAAAAATACCTTCTCTGGATGTCCGTGATTGATTTATCGTGGATTTTTTTTCTTTAAGGATACACACACACACACACACACACACACACACGCCCACGGGCACCGGTCAATATTTCCTACCTACCCGGCTATAATAATTTACCCCGTCGAATTGTGACCGGATTATTAAAAGAGCAGCTCACACGAAAAACGTACGCCGCCGCCGCCGCCGCCACAGCGTATATTATAATATACACGTGTGTATATTATAAAAACTAATGCGTTTTCCAGCCACAATAGAGTCATTGCTTACTTAATGAATTATCGTTTCGAGATCGGTTATCTCTCCTCTCCTCTAGAAACTCGAACCTAGCTCTCGAATCGTTCCGTCGGCGTATTTATGTATGTATCTTTATATATGTGTATATACATTATACATATTATACGTATTTTATACTCGTGTGAGTGGCTCATTGTTCTAAACGTGGACGTGTGAATATGTAATGAATCAAAAACGCGAAAAATGTTGTCTTACACTGCACATGTATAGCGTAGGCTGAAGTATATTATAATATCGCGGATTGTGCATGTGCAAAGTGTCTGTGTGTTTGTTTGTGTATAATATGTGTGTGTGTGCGTTTTTGTTTGTGTATGCAACGATATTGTTATAAACTGCTGCAGTGATCGTTTTCCACAGCAAACGATTATTATATTTTATATTCCTTATACTATTCGTTCCGTTTTTATTGGTTGTTTTTTTTTGTCACTTTAAAAAATATATCTCGTTTAGTCTTAAATTTTTCTCGAACATGATTATTATAATTTATATACGTATACGAGTATAACATATACTACTAGTACATTCGCGCGTATCATAAAATCTAATTATAAAATTATTGATCTCGTTAGTCGTTGAAAAATGAAAGCTCGTTTTCACTGTTTTGTGGGACACGTCACTGCAGAGAACATCATCGATTACACACTATAACTAACGCGTACATTTATATCATGTTCCTAGCGACGAGTATTTGACACGTTTCGGATATGACGAGTAAATTTACAGCTCGCCATAAATAGATATTGCACGTGGCATAATATAATTAATAGGTAGGGCGAATATTATTCGGATAAAATATTATGTGGACGACGGTCATTATTTTCTACTTACAGCGATGTCACACGATGCACAGCCCGTTTGGATCGAAAAAAAATCAGCTGACATTTAGACGATGATATAAAAGTCGACTACACGACAGTCGATTTGTAACGATTTTTGAATCGACACACGCGCGCTCTCGTCCGTAATCTGTCCACGACGATACAACGAAATATTACGATACGATCAAACATTTGTACGAACGTCGAATAATTGGTGATTTTCGATTTTTTTTTTTTTCTATTCGCTACTCGCGCGTCATACACGCGTACACACTCGCGCATGTAATCTAATATCGTGTCGCCGGGAAGAGAAGCGACCGGAAATCGTCTCCAAAACAAAATCGTGTTTTCGCGACGGCGCGGCGGCGTGGAAAAAAAAGAAGAAAAAAAAAGGTAGACAGGTGTTGTTCTCATTGTTGTATAACGTTACACGGTGAATGTTGAGCGTAATACCCACCATAGAGCGGTCCGAGTGCGCAGTATTACCTCTTGGCGTTTCGATGATGATCGGAACCACACCTTCGTCCGTCGCACATCGATAATACTATTGTGCACGGTTATAATAACCAACCGGTTACCCGTAGATTAGAAAATCCTAATTTCCCATCGCCCGTCAAAAACATTTACGTTCGCCGAAAATAAAAAAAAACTATGCGAAATACATTAGTATTTGTTTAATAAAGATTAAAACGGACTGTGGTGGTCTAGTTGACTCATATTTTAATGAATCACACTCGACTCGATCGAATCGTTTGAGGATTCATGAACTCGTCATCGACGAGATATTATTATATTCGTACAAATCCATTCGTTTCGTACGCAATGTATTTTTTCGAATTCGTAATATTTGATGGAATAACTATGAGTCATTCTTTGAATGTTTTAAATTGTTCAATACATTTTCAATGATATAATTTAATAATAATAATAATAACTACCGATAATTATTATACATCTAAAAAGATAAGAATAGACACGCCAAATGTGATGAGATCAGACATCTCTTATTTTTTTTTCTTTTCAAATCTCTCTAAAACTATATTTCCATTCCTTATATTTTCTTATTGTTGTTATTATTTAAAAATATTCGAAGACGATATCGTGCAAAATTCGCCAATACTTTCCCCAACACGCGTGGCGACCGAAATAGGTTAGACACGAGAATGCGACTACAGACAATCCGATGGTTGTCAGACGTGCGCGACACGCCACCGCTGCTGAAACGCCTATTAGACAGTTAATCGGTCAAATCGAAAGGACATAAATGTATAATTATATACGTGCCTATAGTTTTACATTTCTACAGCAGTGGTTAGACACGATGAGATAGTAAATTCCGATTAACGAGACGATGGGAAAGTTATGAATCTACCGTGTATACGTCCAAATAATTCTGTTACGTTTATTTTAGACGGAATCGTTTTGAATTTAATACTTGAGGCGTCCTTTTTTTTTTTTTTTGCCAATATCAACCGTCAAAGACCGTGTATAATTCGATAATTCAATTATTTTCACTCGAAATTCACTAGATGTAGTACCTATCTAATAAATAGTGTAATAGAAAAAACAAACCGGAAACAAACGTCCACGTCTTTCTTTATTTTTCCATTGGGGAACGTAATAATATTGTATTTTCCGAACAAATACCTATTCGTTAAATAACACTAATAATAATTATATTATTATACTCTACGAACAGTTTTTGTTTCGCCGCCGATCATTTTGTCCGGCGGCGTCGAAACAAAAGTTTTATCACTTCACTAGTCATCGGAAAAGACGTGTCAAATTTGAAAAGTTCCAAATGTTATCAAACCACAACGAGTGGGGCGTCGACGACGACGACGTCGAGAGAACGCACCAACGCGTGTAAAGATTTTAAGTTCGGAAGTCTGAAGATTTTGGCATTGATGGACGTGTAGAATTAATTATTTTAAGGTTGAAAATAAAAACATCGGTTTTTACGACGATCAAATGAAAAAAATATACATAGGTATATTATATTGCGAAAATATAATCTCCTATATTAGTTTAAAAAGAATTATCATCGTAATTCATAACGCGAAAGTCGCAAGCCCACAGATAATTCGTTACTGTTCACACTGTTTATAGTTGCTTCTTTTTTTTTATCTCGATGTTTTAAAAAAAAAAAAAAACTGTTAATTAATTTTACTTCAAATTATTTTTAATTAATCTAATTAAATAAGCGTTGCTTTTACTCGGTCCATAAACCTGCCGCGACTGACGAAGATCGGTTTCGTTATCCGCTCACGTTTGAACGTTTCCCACCGTGCACATGTTTTTGCTGTTTTACTTACGTCCGGGCGTTGAAATATTTCATTGATGAAACATTCGCGAGCCTATCCGCAATAACTCGACAGCGCGCAAAATATCGTAGAAAATCGGTTTTCCAAACACGAAAATCGATTCCGTTAATAATTCGTTTTGAATATTTTAAAATTCCCCGGTCGTCTCGCGAAAACTTTTCTACTCTTTTATTTATAATAATTAGAGGTCGGATTTATATTCTCTTACAATCCTTAAAATATGATGTTTTTATGTCACATAAAATAGGCAATATATTCTCTTAATATTCTTTTAAAATACCAGATATATGATGTTTTATGTCCTTAAATATGCAAAATATTCTCATGTTAGAAAAATATTCTCAAATATTCTCCAACGTGTTAAAATATATTCTCTAACCCCTAAAATATGCTTTTTTATGCAAAATAAATTTTTTCTTGTGAATTCTGTGTTTCATGAATCGTAAAGATTTCTCACTCCCATTTAACTGCATAGACTAGAAACAAATATGTAAAATCATAAAAATCCGACCTCTAATAATAATTTATGCTCGATATTATTCTGCAAATCTATAGAAAGTGTACGGGTTCTCAAAACATTAATTACAAAATATTCGAATGTCATTGAACACACTGAAATTCCCAGTACTGCCTATTCGTCATTGTACGATTTATCGAATTTGTAAAAACAAAATGCGTCTGGTTTACGACGAAACACGCGTAACAGAAACAATTTTATATGGAAAAAAAATAATAAACTAATTTATTCCGACCCAGTTGACTGTTGATTTTTCGACGGCACCCGATCGTTTATAATAATATTATACTCGGCGGCGGTTTAAAAACGCAACAACAAACGACACGGCGGCGGCGATCGCATAATATTATAACATAACGAACGTTCCGAAAATCGTTTTCTGATATCGATCTTTCGCTTGTTCCGCGTTCGAAAACACCACACACACACACACACACAAACTCACGCGCCGGTCGCTTTTTATTGCCTCGACATTAAACGTGACTCGTCGCGGCCAATGTAGGCAAATTCGACGTATACACACGCTCGTGCGCGCAATATAATATAATATCGTATATATGTGTGTGTGTGTGTGTGTGTGTGCGGATATTATACGTTTTAAGTTATGGCACAACCAGACCGTCTCGGCGTATAATTTGATCACATTATTTCACGGCCGACGGTTTGATGTAGGCCATTTGGTTAATTTATATATCTGCGAATTTATTAAATATAGACAAACAGATGTTACCGGATCCGTGTTCAATAAACAATACGACTACAATTTCGGGGACATTACGCCGCGCCGGTCGGACTTATTGATAATAATGAACGAGGCGGTCGTGTATATAACACGTATATATATATATATATATATATACGTGCGCGCGTGTCATAAATGTATATAATACGTGCGAATGTGTATATATTATTATACAGAGTATCGGGGGAAAAGGGTTATACGCGCGTGGGCGGCTTGGAAGCGGAGAACCGGGGGAAGCATACATCAATGCGGTGTAATCATTTCGATTTTATTTATGGCTGACATAATTCTAGGCGGACTTAAATCATAACACACATAACGTCGGAATAATAATTTCAAAACACTTTCAAATATACGTATATAATATGAATATATACGCGCGCGACAGAGGTATACGTATACGTACAGTGTACCTATAATAATATAATAATATAATAACATAAAGTCATCGCACACGGGTGTATAAAGTTATTATAACACGGACGTTTGACGAGGCGGAAAAATCGAAACACAATGAAATTCAGTAAATTACATTATTATAATATTATAATATAATATATCGGATAGTGCGTAAATCTAATTTCCGAGCAGTTTCTTCGTGTCGACACGAGACAAGACAAATCGCACTGGTTATGCGCGCGCGGCTCTTATTGCCGCCGACTCCATTCAATTGCGGCGATCTCGACCGGCGAATAACTTTTCTCCGTACGTCGTCGTCTATAAATCAGTAGTACGCTACACACCATATTCGCGCGCGCGCGCGGCAGAAACCGTTATTTCGATGTTTGTGGTGGTCGTTAGCACACTCGTTTAAATGTCATGCGAGCGATTTCTCGATCGTCGCCAGACGGTCGCCCGATCCGGACCCAATACACGATTTATGCGCGCACGTGGGCACAACGCTTTGGCGCTGTTATACTATTATTGTTGTGTCGTTGTGATTTTGTCGTTTTTAGTTATTACCCGAGTGGGAAGCCGAAACGGCGACGCGGGATGCAACGGTCCGTCTAAAATTCGATTCGGCGGACCTCGGGGACGGACGGATTTTTGCCGTCACTATAATATTATGTGGCACCTGTAATAAAGTGCGCGACGCGGCAAACCTGTTTGATTTAATATCGCTTTCGTGCAAAAATTCATGCCGCCGCCCGTTATGTTGTACGTATGTAAATACGTACGGCACAATAATATCCGTCCGTCGCGCGTCGGTCGAAATGTATATTATTTTACATTTCGCGTTACAGGTTTAATCTGCTGTCGACGTACTTGTAATAAACGACTGATTGGAAACAACGACTCGGCGTGCGTTCATCAACACTGGCGAAGTAATAATATATTATTATTACAAGACGAGACGTTTCCGAAAATTTCACCGAATCCACGACGGCGATTTATTACACGCGTACTGCCGTGATAATATTATAACCGTTCTCGATTTCTCTCCGTCCAAACCAAATTCACGAAGAATACTACCTATTCGTCGGGTTTACTTCACCGGCCGATAAAACAATATTCTTTATATGAACGTGCAGACCACGCCGACTCGCCCGCCTTTGTAAATCACAACATTTCGTAACGGAATGACCGGATTCCCTAGTGTGATTCACGTGACAATATTCGACCTTCACACACGCGCATGTTGTATCGACATCTAATAATATTGTATACACGTGAGTAATACCCATAGCAAATCGAATGGAAAATGTACATCACTTATCGTTGTCCCGTAATAATTATCGTATATTTGTTAATGTAATGTTTGAAATTCTGTACTGGCCGTAAAACTCATTGACGACAGCCAAGTCATAATATTATAAAACAGTATTATTACGTTCTATTTTATACGAAATGACGTGATGCATCACATCAAACACAATGTATATAGTATATACATTGCACACAATACGTAAATAAATATTATTATTTCTTATATACTAATACATAAAGACGTTCGTGATGGATTGATTGTGGCTTCCGAGTAAACTAGGAAACGACCGATTTCAATAAGAGTTACACGTTACATCAATAGTTTCGTCCAGACCCGCGGAGTGTCATATGGGTTACGTATTATTTTGTTATTTATATTTCATATGGCATTTAGACACAATCAATCAAACTTACGTCGTTGTATATTAGTATTAGTATAGATAAATATAAAAGAAAGTCCCCCGTGGTTCATCCGGGATTATCTCTCTGAAACTACCGACTCGATTTACATGCGATATCGTATATGTATTTTGTCGATGATTTTCGTAACGAAGGACGCGGGCACGATTAATTACATGGAGAAAATAGCGAATTCGAATATTTTATCATCAATATAAATAAATACATATTATAGAAAATAAAATATATATATATACATATATAAATCACCGTGGACAACGGCAGTCGAGTCAAATCGACGCGTAGTCGGACAGTGTGAATATACAGTAATAGGAGCAGATACGCGGAAAATCCTATACAGCGCGCGAGTACGTCGTTTCGAGCAACTAATAAAATAAACCTATATACATATTATATTTAAACGACCGGCACAGTTCTCGAGTTATTCTACGCGTCAAGTCACGTCTCCGGGATTAGCACGTCCAGTGTCGAAGTCGTAAATTCACGGCGGGTAACACGTGGACCGGATAAACAAAACCGTCGAAATAATAAATAGTACGAACGCGCATAAACATAACGTAATGCGCGTGTGACAACCGGTTGTGCAATAGTTATATTTAATATGCTTAATAGCGGCGCATTAAAATAGGTCCCAAATGATTTCCATCACGCCGCCGGGAGAAATCCGTCCGATTTCTCTACTCTCGAACGTGGCTGACTTCTCGAAACTTGTATTCAAAAACAATGCCGTTTAAAATAATTTACGCGCTTACTAATACGGACGATATCGCGTCCGTTTTTCACTCGTTCCGACGACGATGGCCACGCGCAGAAATCACATGTCAATAAATAAATACCGCTTGCGGTTATTAGCCGCCGGCGTCGTCGTCTCGGTGCTATTGTATATTACCCGGATGGTTTGCTTGTTAGCGATAGAGCTGATTTTGGGCGCAAAGGGACGAAGCGAGGAGTGGGAAGAGACCGCTTGGGTACGCACGTTCCTTCGAATGCGCGCGAATTCTACAGCAGTCACCGAGCGCAATCCGAGCTTACTGTCAGAGCTATATATTATTATAAAGGGTTTAAAATATAAATATACGACATGTCTGATGTCTTTCTTTGTGCGTCTCTTCCCGTCCGTGTCATATATAAACGTCTGTCTCGAGCGATCTTTTTAACGTCAGCTGTCCGAATATCCCAATAATATAATATCGTATTTTATGTATATATTTTTCGATTTCGTTCGATGGACACTGGCATTTTTACAGGCGTTCGAATGATGTAATATAATAACTTACGCACAGTACCGATATATTATATTATTGACTTGCAAAAATATGCTTCCGTATAACATCGTTTCTCTTTGCTATACGAAATACCGAATTACTAGTCTAAATGTTGGGAAAATTTCGTTTAGGCTCGGTTAATAAATCCGTAGATTTAACGAGTGCTATTGTAAACGAAACTGTGCAATGAAAATTCTACCCGAGAATCTTAAATATAGAATGTGAACTTGTTGAAAATTACTTATTAAATGAAGTCGAATACCATTTGTGACTGCTGTTAAAAGGCTATATATTTTATAAAATGTATGACATAGTCACGATAATAGCAGGAAAATACTTTGAAAAAACATCATAGAACTATGTAAGTAAATGAATAAATGATTGGACATTTTCGTAGGATATTTTTAATTTTACCAGATTTTTTTTTTCATAGACCAAAAAATTGTTTATATTATTAAAAAATCCGTATACGCGTTATTGTATTAAGTATCTTTAAACACTTTTGTTGTTTTATGAATGGCACATTGTTGACTGAGCACAAAAATGTCTGAAGATTGACTTTGTGGTCTAACGTTACTAGATATTAACTGAAAAAGAATTGATTTTTCACTAGAGACTATTGTTGGTCGTTTTGTAAATACAACGCGAAGATATATATACGATAGGTAAATATTTAGATTAGTTTATATAATATACATAGTAGCATACGAGTTATATTTTGATGTAATTACGATTGTTGACGATATTTGATTTCCTCTATTACATTATATCATATCATTACAAGAATGTAATATGCTAGATAATATACTATAACAGCTAGCCGATCGACGATAAAGACGTCATCGCGAAGACCAACGGAAACCGCCTGAAGGTGGACAGGACTTACGACACCGATTTCCGATACTGTTACCGATGTACGCATGTCACGTCACTTTGGAAACAGCATCAGATATCCCTTTTTGCAGCCCGCGCGTGTCAGTGTGCCAACGCGTCCATATAAATGCCATTCCCGTGAAAAGCGCCATCGACGTATAATACATGTCGGAACTACGAAAATGACACGAGCGCGCGCGATATCTAAATAGTACTTCGGGCTAACGGAAGTTCTCGTGCAGGTATTAAGTGTTAATATAATATATTTTATATATTACGTTAGAAACTTGATCTCTCGAAATACCAACTAGATAAAATTTTCGGCCAGAAACTATCCGTGAAATTGAACACGAGATCAATTATTATTCTGGTCGGAAACATAATGAAAAGCATTAAAAAAAAAAAAAAAAAAAATTAAAAATACATCTAAAAAAACCACTAAACATACTTCACTTCACACGGAATCTAAAAAAAAATATATGATTAAAATTCTGAGAGAACTTGAGTTACTTTTCGATCATTTTAAAGAGGTACTATTAGAAATTCGATCCACAAAACATCCGTGATACATGTATCTGTAATATTATAATGGACTTCGTCAACTATGGAGAAACGTATCAATCCTCGAGATTCCGATACATCATGTTTGGCGTACCTTTTATTCGTCCAGAGCTAGACACTCGTAAATACTTTTCTATGGCTGACAAGCGAGGGATCAAATTAAGCTTAGTTTGAAGTGCATGTATTGTATGGTGGTACTTCAGAAAAAGAAAAAAAAAGAGAAGAAATATAATATCCAAAACCTGAGATGACGATTTTTGACGAGACGCTTTTACACGGATTTACACGATCCTATAATAATCGTTAGAATATTATTGTGTAACATAACATTATCGTAACTTAACGTACCAAATAAAACTATATTTTACTGTATTTAAACTATATTAATTTCCTTTAACTATGATTATACCTATTATACTCAATACTTTAAATATTGTATTATTTAACTTGTCTAAAAGCATGTAATGCTGACATATTTAAAATTAAATAATTTAAACAAAATAATATTCGACATAATATTATAATAGTTTAAATATTTCGTTAAAATACTACTAACTATATACTTGGTTTAATATCAAATTATTTATATAATTTCCCAATTGCAAAATTAAAATTCCATAAACATAGGCGTAAATATCCTATTGGAGTAAATAATAACATTAACGATTCCGTGGTTAAAACGAAACCATTGCGCCATTCGTTACTTTAGCCATGACTTTCATGAATATCACATAACTGATCGTTGAGTTAAAACGTGATATTTTTCTTTTGTAGTGAAATAATATTAATGCACAATAAAAAATAATGTTGCGACGAATTTCCTCAAGTGTATTAAAAATATGCGCGATGTCCATTCATTGCTGTATGGATTTCATGTTCAGTCAATTAAATGATTAGTATACGGTTTAACTTTAACGTCAAAAACAAACTCAAGCTTTTGTATATACGATTTTGAGCGGCCAAATTAAGTTTTGATGGATAAACAATGTGATGAAACGTAAAAACGTCTTAATATAAATGTGAAATTGAAAATGGATTTTAAAATTTATTCATCAAATATATATACATAAAAAACTACATGGTATGTAGAAGAAAATAAATAATAATAAATTAAAAAGATATAAACGGACGGTCCGTCGAAATCGTGAGAAGCATAAGACGTATACTCTATACATATACATTAGTATATTTCTTAGATATTATTTTACATACTTTCGCAGTGATTGATTCCATAATGACTCACGCAAATCGACGACACGTAAACACATAATATATGCGACGGTATGACGAGTTTCTCGTCTTAAATGTTTAAGTACTTATTACACGGGTAAACTAATATTCGCATATTGAATCATAACGTGAGTAAAAACCAAACTATTTAAAAACCATAGATCGAAAAGTCCAAATAATTATACCGGTCACTCAGTATACGCCAGAATAAAATATATGAATGCGATTTTTCCACAAAAATAATGAAAAAAGATACTTGATATACGGATGAGATATTGGTTGATATTGGTGAATTGGGCTTTTAAATTTGAGAGACTGCAATGTACCATTGGTACCCAAAAAAAAAACGATTCTGAGTGAAAGATGTGAGCGAGGAAAATTACCGGAAAAATGCTTTGTGAATACGCTCAAAGTGTACATCGTTTACTGTCAGTTAAAATCTGCGTGAAGTTAAAAAATGTGATGATTGGCACAAAATAAAGAATTTTAAAAACCAATACGTTCCTGGCTTCTCTGAGAATCTAAAAGCATATGCTCCGAAAAAGTACAATATTACTCTACCAGCAATTGTATAGTCGGCGCGTAAAAAATGAAAAAAAAAAAAAAAAAAACAATAGAAATCGTCGCGCGATAATAATAATTGCAAACGCGCATAATATTATACTGCAGTGCGTAGTTTTTGCTGCTAAAGACATGCGTGACAGAATTTACGCGCTCGCGCGCGCGCGTATTATCATATAATACAATAAATCGACCATGCCATACGGAAAACCGCGTGAATTTTTCCAATACCCGCCCGCCGTTCCGTAATAATATAATATAAACTCGGATATAAAACAATATATGAAGGGAGAAAGGTAAATAATAATAATAATAATAATAATAATAATAATAATAATAATAAATGTTTTTGATTTGTTAGTCACGACGGTGCTCGCGCGTACGAGTGTGTTAGCTCATGTGTGTGTGTGTGTGTGTGTGTGTACATTCTATCAGATGCATATTCGCATTTGAGTGTGTGTGTGCATGTGTACGCGCATGCGTGTGTGAGTGAGAGCGTATAGCCAACAGGTAGCTTCGCGCTATGTCCAGCAGCCATTGTCCCGTAATGAGAACCAACCGCATTAACCGTAACAATGCAACCAGCGCACACATGCACACACACACGCCATATACGCACAAACACACGCCGTATAATATGCACACACGTATGTGCACAAGTCTTATGGGACAAGCTGCAAGTAGCTGCTGCACCGCCCGGTGCAGTCGTCGGCGGTCGTCTTCGTCGCCGTCGTACGCCAGCACCAGCAGCAGCAGCAGCAGCAGCAGCAGCAACAGTCGTCTTGCCCGTGACCTTTAACCTCTTTTCAAACGTCACTGCCATGTTCTACATTTTATATTTCGCTATATATATATTTATAATAGACACGCGCACGCCGACCAATGGCATTTGTTGTGTGCATTGTTCGTGCGACGCGTTTTATATATATTATTATAGACCGTCACACCCGCCGCCGCCGTCGACAATATATATATATATATATATTTATATAAACGCGAGTATATACATTTTTGCTACCGTCGTCGTCGTCGTCGTCGGTGACTGCGATCGCGAGGTATATATATATAATGCACGCGGTGCAGTGGACGGTCACGGCAATACGCCTATATACGTATATATATATATATTTATTGTATTAAACGCGCGAACCGGTATCCTTCGTGAGTTATCAGCCGCGGCGAAGAGGGGCTATATATGTGTGTGGATTGTTGTTGTTATTATTATACTGTAAATTATCACGACTAATATTAATAATAATGACTGTGCACTGTTTTGTCCACCCGATTTGCACGCGCGTATATTATAATTGTTGCGATTCTACCACATTTCGGATTGTAGTCGCATTGTCCGAGAGTTTAAACATATCTACACACTCGCGCGCGCGCACACAAACAGAAAGGTCGGACGATGACATTGCCGCATAATAACGTACTAACGCGCCTCCTCCTCTTTACCAAGCGATTGCGATATATTGATAACCTCTTTCGATCGTCGCAGGTTTTCCGCCGTCACAGTCGGTTTGTTCGCGAACCGCTCACGGACAATGCCCGCGCCCAGAGTACCCACTGTGACGGACAAAATAGTTTGCGCGAGTATACGTATAGGGGCGTGACGGTTTTAATTTTTGCGAAAAATCGTAATGTTTTTAAAAACACTTGCGCGAGATTTTTGTTTTCGGGGCATGTAGTCGGGGGTACACATCTACGTGTGTTTTTAAATAAAACGCTATTTTAACGATTTTTTTTTTCAAATTACCTCGTATGTCTACAGATGGTACCGTACCCACGAAATTAGAAAGAATATTATTTTCTACTCGCCAATCCGAAGACGATTATTTAAATTTGTTTCGAGATCGTTGTGGGACAAATACGTATAAATAAGACGTACGCTATCCCACGCGCGTGGTACAGGTTTCTAAAGAACGATAATATATAAACATATCAATATAAATTAAAACACTACTGCATCGCACTAATCGCATACGTATTAAAACGTTTACTACATCTGAGACCACTTTTCTGTAATTATTATCGTCGTGAGGAAAATAAAAAAAAAAAAAAAAAATCGCAAAAAGTATATTTATTTTGGAATAAACAAATATTTTATGCAAATACGTATTCTTGCGATAAGTATAAATTTAACTCGGAATAATTACCGTCCAATTTATCGAACAAAATAAATAATTACAGTACATTGATTCTTGAGACAGTGAAATGTAAACATTAGGTACTCGTAATACACCTACACAATAAAATGTGAAACATAGCACCTCGAGTATAATAATATTATTATTCATTATTGTTTACCGTGCGCAACAACTGAACAGTTATAAATCATATAAATATTATAGTCGACGAAACGTATAAAACTACGCGTTTATAAACTATTTGACCACGACGCACGTTGTTTGTGAACAACGGAAACAGTTTATTGTATTAATATAATAATAATATAATATACGAGTGGTTCAGTTATTTTTACAATATCGCGAATTATGCAAATTTCCATGCGACAAAGACGACGCGAAGGGAGAGACGGTGTATAATAGCGTAGTCGTTGTGTTATCTTTTTGCGTACACGCACACATGCATATTAGCTTACGCTGATACATCGTTTTACAACTATAAACTCGATTGTATTATTCCAATATGAATAGATTACGTTGTCTAGGCCAAAACCATATCACACCACCGCGAGCGAGGCTTTATTAATCCGAACACCGGTACATTTGTGCGTCTCGTGGGAACTTAAAACCTTCTTGGGTTGTTTGATTTTTTTTGTTTTTTTTTAATATATTAACGAACTGTCATTAATTTCGTCGCGAAAAAAATCGGAAACAGATGGTGGGCAGAATGAGAATGATGAATCAGAAATATAATACGCATAACGTATATAAATATTATCGCAGAAAGATAATAATCAGTGTATTGTACACAATGCTAAGAGAACAAAAATCTAAAGAGTAGTCGATCGCAAAATCGTAGCTATACTTAAAGCCAAGTCAATCTTCTTGTAAAACCGAAATGCTGTTGATTTCAAATCGCACAGCCTGTCTGGCATGTTTGACTTGAACTAAAAATGTACACGTTAAAACCTAAGGATTTATTATGAAGTTTAACCCAACCTGTAGTATATAGAATAGCAAAACCGATGAAATTTAATGGTATCCAACAACCTAACCAATGCTAATAATATATTTATATAGAGAAGTCTGAATCAAACTTATCGTCCAGTTACTGTAATGTATAATTAATAATAATTATAATGTTAAAAAGTAAGATTCTCAAAATTATCTGTAAACAAATATTATTTTACATACTTGAAACTAAATATACCGTTATACTATGTAAAAATATAATTTACCATGAAATATTTGATACTGTAAAACGTCTAATTTTAATAAAAACGGTACAGAGAGAAAAAAAGTGACCCGGCACGTTTCAGCACACACACGCGTTTGATCGTGAAAGACATGCCGTACCGACGCGAATTTTCCAAAAACATTATTAACACTGCACATCGAAAATATTTCCGCTTGTGAATGTTATAATATAAAATGTGAGATCCTTTGAGTCGTATGACTGTGTGGTGTACAGACGAAAGCCAAAAACGTTATTACTCGCGCCGTATAATATTATAATGAAATATATTCTATAATATTAACACCACTGTTGTTCCGGTTCGCGTGCAGGTGTTGTGCGTAATAAAAATACGACCTCGACGACGCGCACATACGAGAAATAATGAAGAGAAAACGCGAAATGAAAACATCGAAAGACATTGATAAAAAAAAAAAAAAAAGGCGAGTAAATAATAATAAAAAATGACAGTACATATACTTGCATAACGGCGACGATGACGACGACGACGACGATAATAATAATAATAACAATATGAATTCATGTATAATTCCGATATTACCGCTCGCGCTATCGGGCGCGCGAGCACTCGTTCTCTCCTGACATCCGTCGTCGGGCGCGCGAGGCTCTTTTTTTAAGCCGAAGATTACAAAACGCCTTTTCCGGTCGTCGTATCGACAGGTTTACCCGTCTCTCTCGCTGTTTAATAATTTGTCACGCAGACGAGACGCGGCGCACGCGGTTCTTAATATTCGTCTTTGTCATCGCATAATATACGAGTGTGTAACTGTGTGTGTGCTTGAATACGCGACGGCAGAGCAGAGAAAAGTGCGGGAAAAAAAGAGGACTACGGTGTGAGGGGAGACGGATGGCGAAGGAAGAAAAAAGAAACGGCGTGTCTTACAACTCTTTGCACAGCCTATCGGTTATTATTATTATTATTATATATTATGTGTATATGTATATGTATACGGTCTGACGGCACACGGTGTTCCAAAGGCAAGAAAGGGGCCCCCGTGCGGGATTACCGTAACAGTGCGGTGCGTTTTCCCATCGCGTGAAAAATGGAAATGTATTAATCGCCGCGACACACAAAACCCTATAATGAGACGTGCGGAAAAGAATTCGTCATTATACGCGGCGACGATCGTTGTCGTCGTCGTCGTCGTCGACGTTTTTATTTCCGTCGCGCACCCTTTGCGTCAAGCGCTTTTGTTTCCTCTCGGCAAAAGAAAGGACACCGCCCCCGCCCCCGCCCCGACACACGTATATGACACGCACGCACTCGTATACACAAATTGAACTTTTCTCAAAGTTCGATTGAAACCTTACACGCGCGCACACACCACCACATTGTCGTATCGTTTATGTTCGGCGCAGCCGAAATGGATTTTCGTCATTCTCTCGTCTATACTATCGCCGATCGCTTCTCCCCTTTCTTTCGAAATAATACATAATGACTGATTTTTCTTCGAACGCGTTTGTTTTTAATACGTCATGACGTGTAAGTGCGCGCGCGCGTGTGAGTACACATTCGATGATTCTCCTTATCCCATTCGTCTATATTTCTGTTTAGTATTATTTTTATTTTTTTTTTTTTTTTTCGCACCACTCCGACGACGACGACTATTATTATTATTATTATTATTCGTATACGTCGTATATTCCATCTCTCCGACTTAACGAAACGATTTGTTCGGAGAAAACGATTTGGAATCCATCCGTAAGTCGTCGGCGGACAATGAACGGCGACGACGACGTGTAATTGAATCCGAATAATTTTCCGTCGGCTAAACGCACGCAATTTGTCCGCATGACGACCCCGCGTGAACACGTTTTCGCGAATACAATGTTCGCTGTTCGTCCACCGCGATCGAAATCGTAATTTTGATTTATAATTCGGAAAAAATCATAGCCGGCCAATAAAACTACCACGGTTCGTATTTAATTAACGTTTTGAATTCTACTCGATTAACACGCAATTCAAGCGGAAAAAAAATTACCCGTACAATTATATACGTGTCTGTGTGTGTATATAATGTTTTACAGTACGTCCCACGAGCAGCTAAATAATGTAGGTACCTACCAGAATCGTATACAATAAATCAAAACGTCTAAGATCGTAAACAATTTTCGAAATCAATTTTCAGTATTTGCAGTGGTCGACTTGATGGCAATTAAGAGTCTCGCTATATAACACGTCGTCGTGATGTAGTATGTTTCACAGTTTAATCCGTTTAGCGAGTTGAAATGATATCACGTGTTGTTTTTTTTTTTTTTTTTGAATAATTAACTGATGGAATCTTACGCGTAGGACACCTGGACAGTGCGGCTATATTACGCGTATATACATGTATTCACACCGTAAGGGGCATCTTTGAATTTATTATTTTCTTTTCATTTATTTATCGTGCAAGAACTTTTAGAAGTATTAATACATAATAATATATCGCGTACGACTAAGAAAACCGCTCGTTGTCAGTGTCCAAAACGAGTGCAGTGCATTTCTCATGTGCGTGCGAAATAAATTGAAATTCTCCGATATTATTTATAGCCAAACCATGTTTACAGTCTCTAATATATCTTAATTGAAATTTTATGAAACCATACATAAATATACGATCGGTGTACAGTACAAAATGTTTATCTTTATACATAATATACCCGCGCGTGTATATTTATTGTATAAAATATGAGCGATTGTGTACAATTCCGAATCGTTAATTTCGCGAGTTCCTGTGCGGTCCTGTACACAACGGCAGCCTTCCCGCAGCATAACGATAATAATATATCAATCGGGTTTTCGCGTTGCTCCATCGTGACCTCGGATTTCATCTAGTCGACATGTCAAACGTTCATGTTTACTCGGCGAGTATCATTGTTATATTATTTTACCGCACATTGTCGTGATTACATTCCCTGGTAGACGGTATACTATACGCATATTATAATAAACGGATATAATAATAATAATAATAATATAGACTCAGTGTGTGCAGTGTGGCGGTGGCGTAATTAACCATGTCGTTGTTTATATTTTGAACACGAGGATGATAAATGCGGTTATTTCGCACGCGCAGTAACCGGAAGTGTATCAAAAGTGAACGCGCGCGCGCGCGCACACATACAACACATTCACATAATATACGTACACAAGTCAGCAGTTGAGCACCGTTTAGAGTGTAATTTGTGGCATTCAAATGACCGTCACTGCATTGTATGAGTGGTTGTGAGTTGTGAGCTCTCTAGTCGTACAGGCCAATCTCGAATATTGTATAGAATATAATACATTATACCAGTGACGGAACTAGCGAGGGGGGGGGAGGGGGAAGACAGGGATTGATCCTCGGCCGTAAGACTTTAGTGGGCTTACTTATAAAACTGTAAATTCAAAACTTACAAATAAAAAAAATACGTAAACTATAAGAACTAGTATTTTTAAAATTTACGTTTTACTCGTAATAAAACCTTTTATATTATATTATTCATTATAAATTGCTCTATCAACTTTGAGTATCGAATCGTATATAGAATATCTATAATTCTTCTTTTTACAATCGAGTAAAAATATATATTTTTATTTACTATTAATAATAACAAAAAAAATAGAAATACGTCAATGTGGCGGTGATAAGAATATTACGCGGTAAGTGCAATGTAATCGCGATTCGCGACGCCCTCTTTTACGGTACTCTCGTCGACTTTGTCTAACCAAAACTATTTGGGAAAAACAAAAAGCGCTATAACTATTAAATATTTGTTAACTCGTCATTGAAAGGTTAGTATGAATATAGTATCAGAATAATAATTCGATTACAATACGACTAATTCGACCGATGCTCGGAATTTAATCTGTGTCGGCGACAGAGGCACGTGACATTGTCAAGTTGTTATTCAAAATTCTGAATTCTGTTTTTTGGGATTATTTCATTATGTCCAGCACCACAGTCGTATCGCGAGCTAAATGAATAACAGAAAAAAAGTGGCCGCGCGACAGTGTAAACTATCTGGAATTTTATGATACGATTTATAAATATACAATTTGTTGTTGTTAATTAGTTTGATTCCCAGGAAAACCGTGACTGTATGCACCCCTCGCCATCGCCTATCCACTGTGAAATCTTTTTTTTTCATTTATCAGCCGGTCTCGCGACCATTGGGAATTTGATAAACGAAAACGAGGTTATGGTTCGTTTTAATTTTTATTCATGATCAACGAATAATTTTGTTAAATTTGTGTCGTCGCCTCGTCGGTTTTAAACATTATTTTTTAATTTTATTGCAATTGCACCTCATATCTGCCTGGCATCTACATACATTTTAGTGTTATAATGGTAAGTACCTACGTGGTCTTTTTATCACTAATTATTATCATTTATATTAAAAATTGTAATTACCTACAATGACAATATAGACAACGATATGTAATAGTTAATAGGTACAAACAAATATTGATTTTTGTAATACACCTACTGTTAATTTGGAGTTTTCAGAACAATAAAAATGTATTAGAAAAATAAGTTTTCAAGCTTTTCTTTTCAATGTAATAAATTAATTAATCAATTAGTATGCTGACAAACTTTTGGAATTCTATTATAATTTATTTTATTTATATATTTTAATTCATATTACATTAAACTGTAATACCTACCTAAGTATATAAATATACGAATTTACTTTATAATTTTAATTATTAATTTGTTCACAGCATTGTAAAATAATAATTAATAATTACATTTTCTTATCAGATACTCTTAATTTTGTTAAACCTTAATGTTATATATTAATTGTTGTAGAAAATGGAACGAGAAACATTTGAAAAAAGCACTGTACTCCATTGTCGTTCAGTTTGATGAAAAATCTAAGAATGGTCAAAAAACCATTGATCTTATGCCCATTGCATGGGTGTATCAAAATGAGAATCTATTGTAAATATCCTACAAAGGAGAAAGATTATTGGAATTTAAATGAAATGTGTAAAACGTCTGATGCACATGGACCATTTTGGAAAAGTTATAGAATAAATTTTATTGAACAGGCTGGTAAGCTATGGTATTCACAATTATATATTCACTCAATATTGATTTGTACGCTGTGTTACATCTCTAACATTGTAATGACTAATGATGTATATACTATATTGTTCATTTTAATGTTTCAGGAAATTATCACCAGGGGATTAGACATAATATGGAAAAAGCTTTTTCAGAGAAAGTAATTCAAAGCAGCAACATAGACGAATATAACAGTTCAAAAGTAGAAGAAGATTGTTTAAAATTAAACAATGTTGATCTTAAAAAATCTTTGAAAAGTATTCCTTCTTTTAATAAGCAATATGGTGTGGATGAAGGAGAATTAAATGGTAATTATATTATAATTGTATTTAGGTAATTCATTAATATTTAAATACTATTTTTTATTTTTCAAGACGATGACAATGGTAGTGTCGATTCAGACAAATCTTAACATCAGAACTTGGTATTTGATAATAGTATTTCATCAGTGTTCACTATCGACACTTAAGTCGTAAAAAGAAATCATTAAAAAGATCCAGAAGTAAGTAAATAATGTGCTTTCAAATGCCCTAAATTAAATTTATACTTTAATTTTGAACCATATACATGGTTAACTAGTGGGAAACAATTTTATTTTTATTAATAAAATAATATATATTTTTTATGATATATATTATTTTATTTTATAAGAGCATTACAATATTTTAAATTAAAACATTTTTAATTTATTTACTTTTATTATTTTATGGTACCTAATATTTTATCATGGGGTATACAATATGTATATTATACCTAATGGCTAATATTCCATTTTGATATTTTGCATACTATTTTATTTAGTTTATTGTGTTGAATACAAAGATTGATCAACCAATAATGACTTTTTCAAGTTATTATTTTATTGAGTTTATAACAAATAATAAAATAATAAATAAAATTGACAGTTTAAATCTAAATAAGAAAATATTATCCCCTACATTATGAATTTATATGTAATGAAAAATTATGGTTCTAGAGCGTATTGCAGCTACCTATGTTGATTCAAGTTCTAGTTTGTCAGTTTCATCGCCTAAAATAATTATAAAGTTGCCTCCAGTAACGACTAAAATAGGTTTAAAGAACAAAGTCTCCCAAAAATGTAAAGATCAATTCACTTGAGGGAAGCAACAATAAAAAAGGTACATATATCTACATGTATTTATATAGATTTAATCCTGGTGATTAGATTCATTAACTTAGCACATTTCCTAATTAATCCACCTTTAAACTGATTATTATTTAATCAAACATTTTATTTTTAATATTTTTTAGCTCAAACTTCATAAGGATTTAAAAAGACACAGTGCCCAACATGTGTTTGTACATGCTCAAATGCTCTACAGGTATATTTTCATTCAAAAACATTGAATATTGTTGGTTAAAACATTTAACAGTTAGTTTCTACTAAAGATATTCTAAGACTTTCCTAAAAATATTGTATACTTTTAAGTAATAAATATATTTTGAAATTTTAATTTTCTCAATAGTTTTAATAGATGCTTAAATGATTATATACCTACTACTTTATTAGTATACTTTTTTGTGATTTTCTCCAAAAAAAAATGATTTGATTATGCCATTCGCCAATTTCACTCGATTTTTAATTTTAATTTTTTTTTTAATTAGGTACGCCAAATTCAGAAATATATGATTTGAAAGCTTATTTAGAATCAGTTAGAAGAAGTATTGAATACAGGATTACAAAAGAGGCGAAAATAACGAGACACTTATTTGCAGCCCATAATAATGTAGGAGATATTGACAGAATTATGCAAGAAGAAAATATAAATGACATGCCCAAATTGAACTTGGAAGATTTCCAGAATTTTGATACTCAATTAAAAACCGACTTAGAGTTAATAAAGAAGCTAGTAAAATTACTTTTGAATCTGTACTGTTTTATCTCATTTGTAAGTCTATATTTTATTTTATAGAAATGTTTTATGTTGATCAACATAAAAAATGGCACAAAAGTTTCTGAAAATTTGACAACGGTTATTGCACGTGTACTAATCTAAGGATGTACAAATTGTTATACCGCGCTTTTGGTAGAGAAACAAATGGATGTAAAAAATTGAATTCCTCAGGAACACAGACATACAAATACTTACTAGGTATATATAATTGTTAATATTTTATTGTAAAATAATATGTTTTCATTGATTTTTTATAATGTAATTTATTTATTTAATTTTGTATTTCAGAAGTCATTAATGCCAAAGATCCAAATCTAAGAGTTAAAGAATTTTCTAGTCAACTTAGCCGTTGGTTTTTAGGGACCAAAAACTGTGAAGGTGGGGAAAAAAGAAAGGCTTTTTAAAACAATGGAAAATAGTCAAAAGTCCTGTTTGTATTTTTGTTTTTAAATAAAAGATTTTGGAAGAAGAAAATATAATAAACAAGTTTCTTATTAAATTATATATAAAATACGTATATAATACAATAAAATTGTATGTAAGTATATCTATATAATAGTTGCTACTATTTAATTAAAATCATTTAAATGTTAAACATAATTAAAATACAAGTACCTAATATAATAAACAAATATTATTTTTAATCATCGATAGTTTTTCTAAGTTATGTACAAACTGAAATTTTAAGTATCAAAATCATATATGTTTAATGGATATTATAATAATCACTTTTCATAATATTTAGTTTTATAAAATTACCCTTAGGTATTTGAAGCAACTAAATGTACCATAAATATTTTTTTAAATTTATATAAACTTTGTAAGCCAAGAAATAATAGTTTTTTTTTATGCGGTAAACAGTGATTGTTTGATCAACGGTTTCCTGGAAAATGCTACAGAATATTAATAACTGATACACAACAACGTATAGTTATAGACGGTTATAGTCAAAATCATAAACATGCCAGTTTAATTGAAACTCAATTGATTTTACTGTTTAACTCTAATAAATTCTACGATGTACAAAATCAAATTAATTAAATACGTCAAGCGTAAGATTAGTGTGTTCGTTGCACAACAATAACTTTAGCACAAAGTAATATATTATTGTAATAAATTCAACTTTTTTAACATGGAATCGAATAAAAACACAGTATAACATCAGACTGAAATAATGAAATACGATGTACGACTTTGACGTTAAAGTGTTTGTTCGGAGAATAAATATTTATTTTTTTGTCTACAGATTGAAAACAAAGAGACCTAAATGATTTTCTCAAATCGTTAGAAAAGTCACTACGTACGTCTATCCTTGTTGTTTAATTTGTGAAATACATTGTTTACATTCAGATAACATTTTTAATTCATACGAAAGTAGTAAGTTTAACAAGTTTCAATATATTGTCACTAAATGACATAATGACATTAGGCAAGTAGACATTAGTGGGTGTACAATGTCTAAACGATTATATTGATCAACAATTTCCATTGTCAAAATCATTATAGATCACAAAGAAAATCTCAATGAAAACATAGTATTTCATGATTATATAATTTTGAAAAAAGATATAAATATAGTATTCATAATATATTCTCCTAAAAATACTTTGTTAAAAGCCCCTAACACAAATCTAGAATTTATTTTTACTTTCTTCAGAAATAAATTCAAACCCTTTTACCAACTATATCATAATGAAATGAACCCTGAAATTTATTTGATCTAAATTATATATTATAATGAATAAATATTTACACTGTGATGTAACACAGTGGTTCCCAAGTGAAAATATTGTAATTATTTGCCTAGTTTTTGGAATGATCAATGAAATTGTTAAATTATATGAAATGCAATAGTATTAATTTCTCTGACAAATAAAAACAAAATCAAATAGATACACAAAGATAGAATATATATTTACATGCTTAAAACATGTGTTTCTTAAATATTATGATTTTATTAAATCTATGAAAATTTATTTAGAAAATACATTACCTATAACATTTTAATTAATTAAAATAAAATTGAAATTTCATGATTTTAAATTAAATTAAAATGATAGAAAGGTATGCAAATTATAGCAAAACAATAAGTCATTAAGTATAGTCTGTTTGGTTCATTTTGAAGTTATCAAATTATATTTTTGAATTTTAAAATTCACTGTTTATGTATAAGTTAATGTGGGGACAACAATTTTGTAGATTTTTTCAGGTACCATTTAAATTTTAAGGTATAAAAACTGACGTGAAAAACAAAATATATCAAACTCATCGTGAGACACAGAATAACATAACAACGAAAAACATGTGAAACGCATAATTACAATTAATAAACACGAGGAAAGTCGCATAGACATACAAATTATCGTGAGCTAACCAGTTACTAAAGACATAATTATTGAAACAAGATATTATCTAGTAGATAATCTCATCTAACCTAACAATTTGATACCTGACAATCGTTTATCGCTTAAACAATACTTATTACATTACTTTAAATGTGTTATAGACAGTAATTTCAATTGAATAATTATTATATAGACGAACAAAGCAATATGGGAAAATAAGTTATCCATTGGTGTTCTTTCATTAAAAATCGTTTAGTCGAGAGTACATTGGTATCAAATCTAAAAGCCCGATTCACCAGGATCCCAATTCCCTGTCAAATATATCTCATCCGACTCCAGCCCTATGCTTTTTCATATTACATATTTGTATGGATTTAAAGAATTTAACGCATACATTTAACATAGACTTAAGAATTAGAGAGAACAAAAATAAAACAAAAACAAAAAATTGCGCAACTTAATCGCGTACTCGTCATCGGCATATCGAGTGGAAATATATACGTGAATTCGACAATATGCGATATGAAACGAACGTGTTTATACAATATAATTTAATAGTGAGCACCGCGAGTACATAAGTATACCGAGAGTATAAAGAAAGAAAAAAAAAACAGTCACATGGGGCTGTAACAACTACATGTAGGTAATAATAATAATGTAGTCACTGCCGAGTCGTATTATATATTATATATTTCAGGTGCTTCCAGTTAATTGGAAACCGTCAGCGCGGGGACGAGACGTCGTGTAGTATATACTTGTATTATTATTACACATATATATTATATATTATTATTATATATGTTGTGTGTAAGACCGTTGCCGCCACTGTCGTGTCGCGTCACATCCGTTGATGATTTATCAGACTTTTGGAATTCCGTGGCCCAACCTCGGCCGTATATAATAACGTACATAAATTTTTTTCCTCCTCCTTCGTCAACGCGCGCATCTATATTACAGTCTCTCGCGCGTCTTCTTCTTCTCTTCTCGGTCGTCGCTGTCGTTTTCCCTGCGTGTATATTATGTGTACAACACTCCCTCTTCGCACGCACGCACACGCACACTCTTGCGAGCATTATATAGTGGACCTATAAATTATATTCTTTTAGTGCGAGCACAGTGCACCTTGCGTTCTCCTCGCCGCCGCCGCCGCCGCCGCCATGGCCGCCTTCGTTTGGTTTTGACGGATTCGAATCGTCGTTCTCCGGGGATTCGATCGTGAACGGTGATAAAACATATATATATATGTATATTGTATATATATATTGTACACGCTCACACAAGTAATAACGTAATGATAATGCCGAACAATTAATTGTGTCGGCCGCCTCGTGATTTACTACGACCGGTTGCCCGGCAGCTTTCGTCTTCGGAATCTGAAAAATAAAATAAATAACGTCGTCCTCGACGTGCGTCGTCGTCGTAGTGGCCGCGGTCATCGGCAACGGGTGGAGGGACGAAAAGAAACTAAAAATAAATTATTTCGATATTGTATACGTAGTTTGTATAGTTCCATGCACCTTGGACGAAAATATGTTTACTAGGGTCATCACCAGGCGTCCTCTTTTTATGAACTTTTTTCCCTGTGTTTACACTTGGTATATTTCATCGCATCAATTTTGATATAGTGTTCAATGATGACAAGAGAAAAAACTATGTACCCAATATTATATTCGAATACGTGTATAATAGAGATGTAGAAATATTACATTTTATTTTACACGTGCAGCCCATTTAACATAATATCTGTGTGACCATCCGGTTACTTCAATTTTTTCGGTATTTTACTGATTATAATATAATTTTTCGTTAAAATGCAATCGAATCACATGCACAAAGTCGTGCACGACTTAGAGCGACACACATATTATTAATAATAAATCCAAAATTTCACGGAATAGCCGGTTTTGAAGCCGCGTTTAAGTGTTTAATTATATTATTTTTATATCGCGTTTCGACGGCTACGAATTGGACCGATGTCAAGTATAATATGTATTATATGTATATAATATTTTACGTACTACGCCACTACCTACTAACGCGCGTCACGCGACTGCCCGCCTGTAATTTATGTCAATCATCCATTACGAAACTCGCTACGAACGACGACGACGACATTAATTTGTCCCACGAGATAACTGCGCCGCGCATTCGGATTAGAACAAGTATTATTATTATTATTATATACAAACGATGTATCTGCATGCATGTGTGTAGGTCAGATATACATATTATTATTATTATTATTATACACATAGTATATAATATATACACGTCGAATAAAATGTCATCTCCGCCGCCACAGCTGCGATTATCATAATTACGCCTCTATATAAGTTACGCCGTATAATATACAAGTCTTACGTGTAAAAGAGTGTTTTAATGGCCGTTAAACCGAAATTTGTTGCGGACCATCGATCATGTGATTCGATTTATATATATATTTATAAAGATAGAATGAGATGGTGAGAGGAGAAAGAAAGGGAGACGTTAAAATTTGTTTTCGAGTTTAAAACGTAATTATTATTATTTATTGTTATTATTATTTTCGTCGAGACTGAATTACGACTAGTCGTCCAACGGGCACGTTTCTAGTGGTCTGAATTTTAATAATGACAAACGTATAATAAACCGCCGCCTTCACCGTTGAGAATTTATGATTGGAAAAAATCTACGCCAAGATTACAACGAATATAACGAATAAAAAGCAATTTTTTTCCGCGACAGCTATTAGGAATACATGATTCAGGTTGAAAACTTAATCATCGACATGAGTTTTTCGTTCTCAAAAAATCAATACGACACATTTCAGAAGCTTTTTAAATGTTACTTGTTCAAACTAATAACGTATCGGTGTACAAAAACTTTATGTGAATAAATACTATACCTAACTGATGAAATATTATGATCATGTTTGCTTGGTTGTAAAATTAATTGTTCTAAAAAAAAACACTTAAAACTTAATACTATTGTACCGAACAACCTAACACGCTGCCACATTAACTATAAATATGGTTTTCAATCAACACAGTAAATTAGGTAATGCGCTAAATATACAATATAGTTTGAAGGTACTAATATCACTAAAAACTTAATAGTAGATTTTGAATTACGAGTACTTCGTTGTTTCTGAGATTATTTCTTTATTTAAAAAGTGTAAGAATAAATAAAATGACACTAACGATAAAATGTTGCATAGTTTTTAACTACTGGTTTAAATTTTGTTTTAATTAACATGTGTTTGTTTGTACCTAGTTTAAGAGAATACATTTCTTACACTATATTTTCAAAAATTTATAGTATAATCGCATACAATTTGAGTCCCATGATTTCTGATTATCTAATCGTTACCACCACCTCATACCAATCTCAATAATTTCATTGACATTTTTACGGCCTATCAAAATGCACATAAAATTATACTATATACAATGATTGCTATAATTTCTCATTTTTGGCATTTATTACACCTATTACGTGGCTACACAAACTAAGTCGCATAGGTCATTTATACAGGGTAGATTGCCAAGATTCACGCATTATAATAGCACAGGTTTTTAATTCGATCATAGACTTTATAAGAAACGACTCATGTTTAATACCTAACCATTTATCCAAATTAAGGTATATGTACGTATATCGCGTTATACAGCAATTGTGATTGAACAGTCAATCGTTTTTTTTTTCATACAGTAACGATTTATAAAACATAATGGTTATAACAGACATCAATAATAATTCTTATTAGTACTATAATAATATGTTACCTACACATATAGTATGTGAATAATAAAGCATAAATCTTATAAAAATACTATGCACCTATTAGTAAAAATACGTTTTAAAAATTTGCACTTACCGGAACGTCTTCCTGAAGCTGACCGTGGTTTCCGCGTCTAAAAACATATTAAACAAGTACGTTAAACTAATGTTTCATAAAAATAATAAATTATTCACATGATTTTGATAATAACATATCGTTGACGGGCTTTAATATGCCATAGATCTCGCACAAACAATAGACAATTTAAATTAAAAATGGTAATAATCAAAAAAATATTAGCGGACATTATATGAACAATTCCAAGAACTGAAGCAACGGTGAGAAATGTAAAATTGTCTTTTTACTCTTATTACACTGCCACGAACAGGTAACGGCCTTTACTCGTGCACGGGAAACTTTTAAAATCACGGTAAAAATTAAAATTCGGTCACGGGACCAGGAATGTCTCTAGAGTTACGTCAAATAGAATTCGTCAGAGAGAGAGAGAGAGAGAGAGAGAGAGTGACTCGAAAACGCAGTCAAGACAAAAATGTATCTTTAAAACACGATAAAATACTTATGCGCATCGTAAATATACATTTTTCATTAAAATGTACACCTTTTTGTGAACGCATTTCACGGCGTCTTATTTTCGCGAACTCAACACTTATATCAACAACGCTTCGGAAAGTGGAAAATTTACTCAACAAACAGTACACTTACCCACGGTGCTTCCGCCATTTTTTTTTTCCAACCAGACTTGTCGTTCAATCTTGACCGTATAATCGCACTCGCACAACGAACTCGCACTACGCACTACACTAAACGAACCAAGTTTTACTTCCGCGCCGAACGCGACGCAAGACCAGACGAATAATAACGATTATTATTGTACTGATTAACGACCGACCCGACGGGAAATTCGCGAGAGAAAAAAAAACGGCACTATTACGCGACGAAAACGACGACGACAAGACACTGCGTACGCGAATTTCACGGCGGCGTCTTATTTTCGCGAACTTCATACTTGCAACGCCTCGGACCGTGGAAAATGTACACAACAAACGGCGGTTCCGCCATTTTTTTTTTTTCGACCGGGTTCGTCGTTCGATCTTGACCGTCGTACGATCGCACAACGCACTCGCTATAAACGAACGGTTTCACTTCCATCGCGCGTCGCGTGCGATTCGGCCCGCGCCGAACGCGACGCAAAACTAAACGAATAATAACGATTATTAATAATTGTACTGACGACCGACCGATCCGACGGGAAATTCGAGCGAAAAAACGAGACACTGCCGACGACGACGACGACGACGACGACGTCACACCCCTCCGTGACGCAGACGGTTCCAAACGCGGTCGCGGTATAGAACGCGGTATCGTCGGTAACGTCGTACCGTTTGCACGCGGTACTGTCGAGAACATTCGCGCGTTCGTTTGATTACTTTTTCCATGATTTTATTTCGCCGAGAACAAAGAACACGAATGAAAATCGCACAGCACTTCGGCGACCGCGTTTCGTGCGCGCGGTGATATCACTGAACTTTTGTAACCGTTTTGTTCGGTGTGCGTATAAAACAATCGCATTCGCTAAAATTACTCGTTAGAGTAGGTACGTTTATTACCTTTATTATATATACATCTCGCAGGCCATCGACCCGCAGCCGTTAGTTCCGAGAATATCACGTAGATAACATCTCATCGTAAGTATCTATTTCGGTATATTCGACGACGATTTGTCCGACGACGGAGACGAAAATGCGGGCGACGCGTAGTCGTACGCAATAATCTCCATATTATGTATAACTGTAACGTGCTTTTTCTTGAAATCCTCTCACAGCTCAAACCGTTGGACGGATCTGGTTGAAATTCGGCATGAAGATAGCTATTATGACGTAGACGCGCACTGAGAAGGGATTTTTGAAAATTCCACCCCTAAGGGGGTTAAAAACTGTAAAAGGGGTAAACATTTTTTTGTTCCGATTTTTTTTTTGAAATTAAGTATATACGTACACACACTCTATAACACAAATAAACATTGTCGGTTTCCGTTTTATATAGTGGAGACCCCTTGAGAAATGATTTTCTCTGAATTTGTTGACCTATCCGCCTCTGATCGGTACCGTTTTGGTGGAAACGAGACGAGGAGCGATAGATATTTGTGGCGGTCAAAGAAGACGCGCGCGGCGCTTTTGGTGAAGGTTTTTTCGGTTTTTCGTGAGGTTGTTGTTAAGACTTTGATCGTGAGTATAATATAGTACCGGCCCCCGAGAGACGCTAAACCAGTCCGAAAGTTGGCTCCCGTTGGCCGCCGCCGCGTCACGTGTTGGATCGCGCCGCGTAGCGAGTTGAATAGGTCGTTGAACGCGGACGTTGCTCGTCGTTTAGATGCGCCAAGGAGTAGCGTCTCTCGGTGAGGCCGAACTATATATACTCGCTAGACGATCAAAGTTTTGACAACAACCTCACGAAAAACTCTACTTACTCGTGTTCATTGGAAAATTAAAACGCGGAAATCACTGACACGCGTTACGTTGTTTGTGTTTCATCACACGGCCGATTTCAAAAGCGTCCGCCGCCGCCGCCGCTATTAAATCTATCTATCCTTTATATACATATAAAAGAACAGGCCTTTTTTATGTTCCCATTTTGTGACGACGCTATTTAACATTTTTCCAATTTTTTTTTCACAGTGTTGTTCCGAATACCTTTCTGAGTGTCACAGCGTCGCCCGATTTTCAAAATTTTGCTTTCAAGGGTTGAAATCGGTAAAAATAATATTATATAAAATTAATCCCTATTTACCAGGTATCCTCATTTTTCTTTTTTTTTTGTGTTTGTTATTGTCAGGAGAAGGATCGTACGGAAAAAAAATTAAGAAAATAAACCCTAAGGGGGTTAAAAGGGGTAAAAATGGAAAAAATCCGGAGCCACTGGAGCTTTGTGGTATTAAATTTGGTCAATAGTTTCGTTTTATATAGCAGAGGCCCCTTAAGAAAAGATTTTAAGGGTTAAAGGGGTTGAATATGAAGAACGTTATTTATCCCTCATACCGGGAAAAACTTTTCACGGGCTAGATTTTGTGATGCAACGATCAGCGAGTGCGTGGTAATTTGCATTTTATATAAATAAGATTATTATGTCATCAAAAAACCCGACGATCTTTACCAAAAGGTATTGATTTTGCAATATCATATCATTACATAACTTTTTATCGAAATCGCGTGCGTGCGTGCGTGCGATGAACAATAGAACGAATACAATAGAACTTTTTTCATTGGACGGTCGAATACGATCGCAGGCAAATCTATTGTCATTGGTCGATAAGCTCGATGACGTATACAAACCCGACGATGTTTACCCAAAAGGTATGAATTTCATCAATTTTAACTATAAATTATACATTACACTTGTATTATAATTAATTGTGGGGCCACACGGAACGTTCTAAATGGCATAGGGTTTACAGCCCCCCCCCCTTAGTTTTTTGCCATTTCAAGTCCAGATTATATGGTTGGAATGATAAATATATTTGTGCCTTTAACGAGTCTTCTGTTCCACAGTCGATGTTGTCCCGTTGCTGTACGCGATGAAAAGAAAAAAAGAAAACATTGACAGTTGAATTTCATCTTCAAAAGAGTGTTGTTTAGTACCCAATGGTACGTTATCTTTTTTCCATAAGAAACTCGGAACCATTGGATTTCAGCCATTCGAAAGAGCAAGTAAGATGATTACGAATTTTGTTTATTTTTCCTATTTTTTTCAATGAATCATGATATAAAACGCCTATAGACTATTGAATTTCGATATTTTTCAATGATATGAAACAGTAATTATAAAATCCTTGTTTGCAAATAGATAGTAAATTACCTCCAGGGGTGGAGTGAGAATTAAATTCAGGCCTGGAGATTGAAATTTATCCAGGCCACCCACCATTTTTTATCAATTGTATTACAAAAAAATTGTAAGGGCCCCTCTCCTACCATTTTTGGTTCAAGTCAATGGGTTGAAAAATGGAACATTTTTTAAATAAAACTTTAAACATGCAATTTTCTAGTACACATTTAAAACTTTCATGACTTTTTAAAGTATATTTTACAAACAACAGACATTTTCTCTAAAGCTATTATTTGTAAACTACATTATTTATTGGTAGTATGATTGAAATCAATAAATTTTCAAATTAAAAATTATTAATTATAAAATTTTGAAAATTAAATGAAATCATTGTTTAGAAGCTATTACAAAATGTTTTTTACTACTAACTGAGCTGTTAGATGTTAGCATACTATTACATTGAACTATTTTATTAACTAGTTATTATATTATTATAGTAGTAGACAATAGTACAAATAATGTAATATACCTTTTACTTTCATACAGATTTTAACATTGTGTTTATCAAAAACAGTCAGATTTTATTATGCTTTTCATTTAATAAAAAATCACAAAATGACACATAATTATAAAATTAAATATTTTTAATAATCTTTATGGAGAACAACATTTTTATTAAATAATTGTTATTATTATAGACTTATATTAAAACAATATTTTAAATAATTCTGTTGAATCTATCAACAATAAAATCTCTTTCAATATTAATCACTGAATCAGTATAATAGTGTTTCCATAATATCTTGTGAAATTAAAGATCTTTGTTATGATTATGTTATAATAGTCTGATATGATTAAATAATCAAGCTTTTTTTATAACAAAATAATCAAAATGAATCAAACATATTGTGTTCGATTTGTTTTTGTAAATTTGTTTTGTACATTAGTTATAAACTTAATAACATAAGGAGTAGATTTAGAAAGCAAAATTAATTTTCTTTGTATAAGCCTTCTATAACAATGGTGTAAAGTACCTAGAACCTTGATTTAACACGGATATCATAAAATTAAAATTTTATTTTGAATTTTTAAATTTCCATTTTGTTTTCAAAGGCATATATTTTTGTAAATAAAATCATTTTTTTAATGCATTAAAATCCACAACTCAATATTTTTCAAACTACTCCCACAAAATACAAATAATTTTCTATTCGTCTTATCGATAATATCAAGGGGTCATAGCCGTTTAAAGTGTTCATAGAGGAACCAGATTTCCTCTCTCACCCCCACCCACCCACTAGTTAATGCCTATTACCGTATAGATTAAGATTAATTTAAAATACTTGTATTAATGTTACTCAACTACATATTTGTAACTGCTATATTATGTATATTAATGTGTCTATTAAAATTAATATTTCTTACCTGTATAATAAACATCTGTAGATACCGTTAATATACTTATCGGTTTGTGCAGACGATTTATTTTCATAAGCCCGTTATATTAAATTGAACAATATCATTAATCTATACCTACATGATGCACATTCGTTAGAAAATACCATAATATTATAGGCGTTTAAAATTCTAAACCAATTATTTACGGGACGTGATTTATTTCAAATAATATCATGTTCATATGATATATGTAACGTTTTTCTCGACGTTAATTTCGTGCCTCGCGTGGTCGTCGTGTGTTTTACCTATGTACGTTTCGTAATGATGAAATGTGGACCAAGTGGAGGTACTCGAGTATTCATCTGATATTATCGAACAACTTAATTAATTTTACATTTTATTGCCAAAAGTTATCGGCGGGCCTATTCGATCCCGGATTTACAACTCATTCAAACGCGCACATTACAATTCAATTCGTCGACAAAGCTGCGGCCGATGACGCGTTTCGATCGGTAACGGTTAATTTTTATAAGTATTATAGTAGATTGTCGCGCTCGTTATTTTCCATTCGAATGCGCCCTCGATCGACTCGATCCCGTGATTTGTGTCATTAATTTCGAATCGCACATTTATCACAGACGTTCCGTGAAACACGAAACGTCGTCGTTCACCTTTGATTTGGAAACTGATATGACTGCAACGCGTTCATACTATACCACCGGCTGTTGAACAATACAATCAACCCGCGTTCGTTATTGGAACACTTTCGTTTTGTGCAAGGGCCCCGTTTGTGCGATACCCGTAATAAATTAAAGGTTTATTGGCGTGCGCGGATAATAAGTCATTCGCATTGTATTTTAAAAACATTTTCGGATCTAAACCGAACAACCGTATACTAATTGTATAATAAATAATATATACGTATATATATATACTCGTATACTCACGCGGATGTTATGCACTCATATAGTTCTCGCATATAAATTAAATCGAAAATAACAAGTAGGAAACAATTTAAATATTTAAAACGTTCGAGTTCTTTCGCAATAATAATTTATCGACGTTTTAAAAATTATCCGCGGCGTTTTATAAAACAATAACAATAAGAACGGAAACAATAACAGATATTTTATCAGATGTTTTCAAACGCGACGGGTTTAATATTCTCCTCGTTTAAGCCGAATGCCCAATAATTTGACTAAAACTTTTGCGTGTTTACGTATATGAATATAATATTTAACAGTTAAAAATCGTATTATAGTAGTTATCACAATATGGTACGTACGTATGTAAATATTTGTGTACATAAAGGAAAGTGTCCAAAAAAAAAACCAGTCGAGTTCGTCCCACGGAGTGTCCAATGTCTATGCCGTTATGGAAATAGAAAATTATTACTACCTACCTACATTCCATTTGGTGGGTTGATATATTTGTGTTATTTATATACACAACCGTGTATCGTCCGAAATATTCCAAATTATTAAAGAAGAAAAATAAAAATATACATTATGACGTGATTTCAACGGTAAAAGTATCAAAATATTATCAGTCAGTATTATGTAATAAACTATAATGTCAACGTAACGAGCAGTAACGAATGCGTTTCCCGTATGAAAAATTAAAACAAAAACAATAATCGACAATAATAATTACATTTTATTTTGAGGACATTGTGTAGGTGTGTTGTCTATGCCGTCGTGCAAGTTTAACAATTCGATCTTTATCGTTTTCTTTGTAAACATTAAAGCGGTGCGCCGCTTTTGTTCTATTTTTTTCGATCACGCAAAATTTAGATTACGAGTACTACTTATTACTGAAAGGTATTGTATTGTTTTATCGTTTGAGACCCGTTTAAGCAGCACGAACACTTCGTTGTCACCGTTCAATAGATATGAAATATTTTCTCGGGCAGTTATGGAAATCGGGTTCATATTACACTATATTCGAGTATAAACAATAATTAGCGATAAATTTAAATAGTACAAGAACGTATAATACTACGCATATGGTTCAAAAAAACAATAAGTAGCATTTGATCTATAAAAATAAGTTATTCAATATCACTGCCCATTGTTCAGGATTACGTCACCTTCGTGCCATGGTTAAATTTAATTAAGTCTTGTTATCTGTAGTACAGGGTGTCTCGCGGAAATCTGACAAATACTCTAACATTTAGTTCTATTCTATATTTTAAAGTATTTATTTTTTTTTATTAACCATTTTGATTCCGCGCAATAATAACATATTTTTTAATGGATTATAATTATTAGGAACTGAAAAATGTAAAATGTTATTGTAATTAAAAATTTATGTTTAATATTTTTAATTAGGTTCAGCTGTTAATTTTTAAATAATATTTCAAGTTTATTAAAATTTAAATAATTTCTCCTTAGTATTCAAAATGTTGCAAAATGTAATTTTCTCAATTTATCATTTCATAATAAAATTAATTAATTAATTAAAATTTCTATAAACTTCTAAAGCTTGTAGAAAATTAACAATCTTCTATTCTAAATTGGTAAATATTTTAAATAGTTTAACTTTTAGTTAAAAAAAATATAATATAATATACAATTGCAGCACGGGGTTCTTGTATTCACTAATAATTATATGAAAAAATTTAATTAATTTTTGTTTTTAAAAATGTAGGTATAAAAAAAACCAAGGCTGTTGGACACTCGGCTCGTTCAGCTTCATAAAACAAATTGTGGAAAAGTCTCAGAATAAAAATATTCATATTCACCACAGGTATTTCTTTGTGTTAGAATGATAATCATGAGAAAATCTTTCTATAGTACCTAATTGCAGTTTGTGTTCGATTTTTAATCTAGAATTTTAAATCAGTGTTGACAGTATTGGGCTAGGAAAAAAAAAACTCGCGCGCTTACGAGATTTTCCGTTCGAAAAATTTTTCCAAAAAAACACAAATCGATCTAAAACCAAAGGCTCGACTGGGTTATTAGAAACCGAAATTAATTGTATCACACCGTCGACTGCGTAGTAGCAGAAAACGTGTATGCTGACCATTATATAAGACGCGTTATTATGATGACCTGCAGAGCGTACAGCGGAGATTACGATCGAAGAACGGGCGCAGAGTTGCGCGTGACGTCGCAAAGATGAGGTGCAAAATGGCGGAGAGCGGAAAAGTGATACCGTGACCGGTAGATTGTGGAGGGTAGGATACGTGCGAATCCACGTGTTTGTGTGTACGTGTGTGCGTGCGTCGAGGGTAAATTTATAGGCTAATATTATTTAGCAGAAAACGCGTAGGAAATTCATATTATAAATAATATATATACAGTGTGTTCGAAAATAAAGGTAAAACAACAAAATATTTTTGCCCTTTAATTGAAATGAACTTTTTAAATGGATGTTAAGGAGGTATAGTGAAATACCTACACGTTTCATGAACATTTTTTTAGATGCGTGCAAAAAAACTTGTATTTTTCTATTATTTTTCGAGGAAAATCAAATTCGGGCACCAGGTTAAGATTGGCCGATCTTTTGAAAGTCATTTTGGACCAACAAATGATGGTCCTAAGACTAGAATCGACCGAATAACAACTACTTTTTAGAAAGTACTACTACTTTAGAAAGTAAATTGATTTTTGCAAAAAACCTGTACCGATATAATAGTGATCGAATCGTATTTTTTTAAATTTTCCTCATTATAGGTCCTCGGAAAAACGAATTTCAATAAACGGTGCCGGGGAGTCGTGGAAACACGTCGATATTACCTTTGGACTTTGAACACGCTGTATATATGAGAGAGAAGGTGCGTATATATATATACGACGGTGGTAGTAGTGTTGGTCGTGGCGTCAGATATTAAAGGACGACACTCGCAGGACGGACGGCAAGGGTCGTCGGCGCGGGGACGATGCAGGGACTGGGCGCTATAGCCTATACGCGAGCAGAGGAGAGGGGTATCGGTTGGCGGCGGCTAATTACAAAAGATGGCCGGACAGCAGTTTCGTAAATCATTGAACAAAAACCCCTTCCGCGCCCTGCCGGGGCCGGACCCGCCCGCGCGTGCCTCCGCGCCGCCGGTCGTCACCGTCGCCGGCGCGGGAGGCGGACGGCCGCGTACACTTTAGGCGCGACCGGTGCCAAAAAATAGCGCCATAAAATCCGGCGGTTATCTTGCGAGCGCATATCGCGCCCGCTCGCGCATCCTTCTCCTGCCCGCCCCCGCGCTCCTGGGAGACCCGTCAATATTATATTATTATGCGCGCATACATATACGTATACGTATATATACACGAGGCGAGTGTGTAAATCGTCCATGCCCGGGCCAGCTTTTAATCGTCTGCGCGCATATATCTTTATGATAATTGCCCTCGTTTGGAGAGCGGCGGCTGTGGGGAAAAAGAGCTTTCCAGAAAGGTGATATACGGTTTCATAAATATTTTTTAATCACTTTTATTAAAGTCGGGGCGCACCGTCGTTATGGCCGAACGAGAGAGAGAGGGAGAGGGGGCCTGGCGCGCACACTCCGGACGAGCGGACGGGGGCGGCAGGATTGCGCGCGTATAGCGTAAAGTTGTAGTCGTAGTAGTAGTAGTAGTAGTAGTAGTACGAGTAGTAGTAGTAGTAGTAGCCTGCGAATGAGTCTGGACTCTTCGTCCTCGTTATCCTTCCTCTGCCCACCACCCCCCTCCCAACGGTAGGCCGGGACAAATCGCCTTTTATTCCTTCCCTCTCCTCGATATCGTCCATCCCAACCCTTTCTCGTAATTCCCCCCACCCCTCTGGTACACCTCCGAACCGCGGCTAAGTTCCAACTCTCGCACGCCTATCCTTTGCCGGACGAACAATCGACAGAAAAAAAAAATACGCGTACAACGCGATTTGCCGACTTTGATTTTTTCGTACGGACGATACGCGAGTTGAATTCGCGAACAGATAATCCGCGTAATCGTCGTTCTTTTCGACGACTATCGCGGCAGTTCTAATGTGTCGTAGTGGTAAACATTTTCGGCGAGACTTTTTATTGTGAAATTCATGGTGTAAAATACAAAATGTGGGCGATACGTCTTAAAACTATACGTTTTTTGAAATCGAATTAGAAATATAATATATCTTTCGGTCGGAAACTTTAACGTCTTCGAAATCACATTAAATGCGATTTTGTAGTATTTATTTTAATCTCAATGTATCTTTATTAATACTACACTATTTACGCGATAATTATTCACATATTTTTCATTTTTTTTTTTTTAATTATATTACAAGTTAATCTTTAGCACGCGATCGACTTTGTAAAACTCTTTACGACCCGTAACCTATTTAGTAAATTATATTTTTATCTATAACCTTTATTTTTATTTTTTTTTCAAGCAATCTGCCCTCTTTTATACGCTTTTTATTAATTAAAAACTTTAATGAAAGATGGTCTTTGGTATAATATATATAGGTGAGTTTTGATTTGCGGTGGTTTTTTTTTTTCGGTTTTTCGTTGGCTTTAATAAAAACAAGATAATCGTTTATATGTAAATTGAAATTTTGGTCAATCCTTGGCGTCTATACAATGCGCGTCTTTGTTGTTGATCTTAAGTGGACCACCCAGCTAACGCATTAACTGTTTATGTGACGTGTCCCATATGACAACATCGCGGTCTGTCTTATCTATGTTTCACGTATATTATGCTAATAACTGCACGACTGTCGGTGCGCGCCTTGTACAACGCGTGTTTCCATAAATATTAAATCGAATGCGAAGCTAAAAAACCGATAATCCGCGTTGTCTTGTAATGTCGTGAAAACCGAAAATATTGTCTCTCGTTTCGCGGGGCGTTCCGCGCCGGTTCAAGTGCGATACTTTACGTAATTATTATTTATCCTCGACGCGTTTGAACTCGTTTTTGAATTCGATTCGACGCAATTATAACATTATACCAGAGGTTCCCAAACTTTTCCTACTCGTGGCGCCCTTTTAGAACTGAAGTTTGCTCATGGCGCCCTTAATAAAATTTACGACCTTTTTTTTTTTTTTTTCTGTAGATAAAATAATAAACATGTATAATTATTTTCAATAGATAACATGGAAATATTTAATTTTAATTTTATTTTGGGGCGTAAAGTAAATTAGACATAGTTTATTTGTAGAAAACAATTGAATTAGTGAGACGGATGAGCCTGGACATCACCGCATAGTTTTTCAAATCTTGGGATCAAACTTGATACCGCGCTACCACCGTACCACCTACCACCGTTAATTTCTGTTGATGTAAAACCAAAATCCAAATAACTTTCATCATACTCACGACATTTTCGCTTTTTTACTGTTTCACCGCGACTGGTTGATGGTAAAATTTCTTCGTCTTCACATTGTACTCGTACCGTTTACGATTGTTTAATAAAAATCGATCCATAATAATTAAACACAGAACAAAGTCACAACTTAAAGAAAATCACACTACTAAATATATATATTCTTAAGAAACTTGAACAAAATATTATAACACACCGAGACTGATACCGGAGTGTATAGTTAATAAATAGGTACTAACGCAGAAACGAATTTCACCAGACACGAACAGTCGTTTATCTTTATCAAATACAATAATTTGTTTAGTAATAATAACTTATTGTAGGAATCAAGATAATGGTAATAAAAATGACCGCGTTCGTCATCGTAAAATATCGTAGTTTATTTTTTAGACCAGATAACATAGTCGGCAGCGAGGCACAGCCGCGGCGGCGCACAGTTTGGGAACCTCTGCATTATACAATATAATTTTCGTATTATTTCGAGCTACCCGTGCGGTGAACTATCTCTATAGAACGTTTTTCGTCCGTCGTCTATATACTTTATAAACACAACCTAGGCGTTATAACGAAATAAACACGCGTGTTTATACGCTTACAATGCCGTATTATACACCACTACGTCGTCGTCGCGTCGGGGGAAAAAAAAATCACTCGGAGGTGGTTGACGTGGCAGATTGCGAGATCGTCCTCCTCGTCTTCCCGCAGAGTTATTGCAGCGTTCCGCGCTATATAATATTTTATGCGCGACATTAAAACACACTATATACGATCCTTAACACTGTTTAACCGTATCATCACGTTCGAGTCGCCATCTGCGTTCTAGGGTGTACGCTCTCTCTCTAGTGCCGACTGGGATTTTACGATATTATTTACTCGCGTCGTCGTCGTCGCGCAAACGTGCAACTCGTTCACATAGGATAAACGCGCGCGCACCTACGCGTTACGATTATTATTGTCCCGCGGTGTTATAATCTCCGCCACGTGTGTCGCGGGGAGGCTGTTCGCGCGTATCTATACTTTATTTCGGTTCTTTTTCCTCGCGCAATCGCGGGGCTCCCTCGTTTCGTTGCTATTTCCGTTCGTTCCTTATCGGCGACGCATACGTTTTCGTATTAAATCACACGCGCACGGCGGCGCGGGCGCGCGATACCGTCCTCGCGGATACGGCTAACGACACTGTGCGAGTATTCAGGTCGCGTTCGATCGTATTATATTATTATATTCCACGTCGTCGTGCTGTTGTGATCCGCGGAGATTCGTAACCGCGGCAGGTAATACGGCAGTACACGCGTATCACACTACCTCTTTTGCTCGCCGTCGCGCGTCGGGAAATAAACGTACGCGTAAAGCTACTGAGAGCGATTTGCGATTTTGCGATTTTAACAATATTGTGTAATTCATATGTAGTGGCCCCCACTAAGCGCCGAAAGAACAAAATAGTTTGATATATCCGGCGATTAATCGCTCTGTCGAAACGTCTTCCACGTTGCAGGTTGTGTCCGAACGCTGTTTTCGTACAGCAAGCTATTTGGAATCATAGTCCACAAAAATAGGACCAAGATCCAAAAATGTTGGTCCAACGTTGGAAAAGGATCTCAACATGAATGGTATAATGTTTATTATTTTATTTAAATATCATATTTTACACCTACTAATGCGATATTGTGTGTCAACTACCTATACAATATTTATTATTGTATTACAATAAATTTATACAATTTATATATTAATTATTATACAAAATAAATATTGAAATTTTTTTTTATAAATGGTTGCTATTGGTTAATTCAATATTATTTAATTTTAATTTAATTCAGCCCATTTATATGTACGTGTATACCTATACCGTAACCATAGTGAACATTATCATTGTTTATAAATTTTTTTGCGAATCATTTTCAATTAAAATATATAATATACGCGTTTTATATACTTTTCACATATACATACTTACAATAGGTTAGTAATTTTTCATAATACAAAATTTTAAATGGCAAAACCACGTTTGCAAGGACAGCTCTTTTTTAGTATGTGCTATGTACGCGCACAACTCGAAAAGTACTCGGTGGATTTTAGTACGGTTATCACTAATGGATTGGCCAAGTCTCGGGGAAGGTTTAAAGCTATAGAACGTCTCAAAAATTCAACCCCTAAGGTGGTAAAAAAGGGTAAAGTTAGAAAAAATCGCCTAGCCAGAACCGCTGGAACTTTGAGTATCAAATTTGGTCAATAGTTTGGTTTTATTTAGTAGAGACATCTTCAGAAATATGAATGTTAATCAATACTGTGCACGGGCAAAGCTGTGCGGGGACAGCTAGTTTTGTATGATAAGAACCGCTCGTGGCCCATAGTACCGCGCGATAATATTCCGCAATAATTGGATGGAACGCGGAAGTTTTTCGGATTTCCATTTCCGTCCACACCATAGCTGTTTGTGCGCGGTCGTTTTCTACGAAACAAAATCCGTTATTGTTATGAAAATACGCTCGCAGTGGTGGCGGACGCGATGATATAGTGTGAGATTCGTATCGTCTAATTAATCATAACTCCTCCGGAAAGGACGTCAGGTCTGAAAAGAAAGATTGGTCAATTCGATAGCGGAACGACGCGCGTGTTTTTATTTCTCGCGCGCGCGCGCCGCGTATTGCGCTATCGATTTAAATAATATATTTGACCACGCGATTTTAATAAAATAACGACCGACAGCGAGACCTTGGACACGTGCAGCGTCGTAAACATATTATCTAAAAAATATCGTTACGCAGTCCGTCGAATGAAATTTTTCTGCGCGAAGCGACGAAAAAAAAACAAAATATACATATACGACATATTTACGATAAATGTCGTTTCAAAAACAGCGCCACCGACTCCGTCCAACACGTGATGTGTGGGCATAATGTATATACGCGTTACGATACACTTTCTCGTGTTCGCGAGTCGCTCATTACGTATTTGGTACGAGGCGGACAAACGCGAGTCGTACTCTCGTCGTCCGTCAACGGGTATAGGTACGTATATATATAGAATCATTAACTCGGCATTTACGAAACGTATAAATAACGATTTACAGCAGACGGAAATAATTTGACAATCCGCCGCAGTGTATCGTAAACGTTCAATTTACCGACAAACCTGTTAAATTTATTTACAAAAACCAGAAACGCAAAAACACGCGAAAATTCACGATTTCACATGACCGCGTTATTGTGATGGCGCACACGCAACCGACCCGCAGACGACTCATTCGACGTGTATTCGCGACTCGTATAAATATTAACTCTTGATCGTAAAAAAAAACAACAAAAAATATGGAAAATCCGACGAAACATTGGTCCCCGGAATGTTGTGGTACTTTATCGTCTTGTTGTAGTAGTGTAATTTGTATTTGTAAATTTGAAAGCGCGAAGGTATAGAATAGATCATCTCGCCTGAAAAACAATATTTCGAACGAATATTTTAGTGTAAATAATATGTATTCGATAATACGTCACGCGTTGGTCGTGTTATTAGTACACGTAATACGATGACCAAGTGGCTCGTATTGAAACTTCAAAACTTAGAATTAAGTAGTTTAACTTATTTCGTCTGGAAAAACGATTGTCAATTTTTATGAAGACAATGAATTTTCCATCGAATCGTTACACAAATCATAACACTTGTAATTGTAGAGAAGAGAGTTCAACGTAGATTTGTATTGTGTTAAAACAATTTTTATTTTATTTTTTCTAACGCATTGAAATGCGCGTCTCGGTTATAATTTCGTATTCTTCTAAACATAATATCGAACTACTCCGACAAAATACAAATAATCGTTTTTTGTTGTTGTTATTTTCTTAATTTACAATGAAATAAAAAAAAACAAACGAAACGAGCAGGTTCTTTTAAATTTTCAAAGAGAACGCTCTTTTCTCGCCTTTTCTTAGTTTACTTAATGACGCAACAGTACAAAATAAAATAGTACACGCACACGTGTGTATACATAACATTCGTTGGCCCCGAGCGTTTCCTGAAAAACACTGCCCCCCCGCCCCCGCCCTCAAATTCGAATCACTTTTTCGAATATTGTATTATCATTATTCCATTCTTCGCGGTTCAGTCGTTATTTACTCGTCACATCGGGCACAGTGGCGGAACTACATACGTATAGATAAAGGTGTGACGTTTCACACGGGCCTCCGACGATTCGACTTGGAATATTTTACCAAATAAAGATTCACTCAAGTCGAATTTCCAACTCGAAATGCGTATGGAAAAAAAGAACATTTTCACCGGGTATAGAAATTAAAAATGTAACTCCGTGTTTCGATTGAATTAATATCCAAAATTTTACGATCAATGTTTATAAATAAAATTCTGTCCTAGCAATAGGGCCTCCAAGAATCTAGTTCCTGGTCGGGCATACGTATATATATATATTGCGGCACAACACGATCGCCATTGGTCGCGAGCCGACGAAGAGAAACGAACGGAGCGGCGGCGTGCGCGGAGAAGACCGTACGTATGTATATGCTAGTATACGAGTATGTATAATAATATATATATAAATACACGCGTGTACGTGGAGACGGTGGCGGATCTCGGTGTACAACAATACCTATATTGTGTTATATTATTTATACGCGTGCGCGCGTGGAGTAGGTGGTGTTCGCCGTACCTGCAGGAGAGAACGGATAGATATATACGTACGGCCGCCATAATATGATCTGTCAGGACGCGCGGCTATGGCCGATGATTGAACGGTGATATTGGCTTGTCAGCTATAGCCAATGATTTACCGCACCTATAATGCCGTGTATATTATATAGTAACGTTTCGTACGCGTCGTCGCGATGTGTGTAACGCGACGTAATATATTATATATGCCGAGTAATACGACGGCGGCGGGTACGATCCGTAGCAGGCGGAGCCTGACTGTATATTATTTCCGTGGCATGCCCGGCGCGTATAAATAATAATCTCGCGCGCGCGCCGAGAAAAGTCATTGTCTGACACGCGGTAACGCGCGCGTATTTTTCGAGTCTAGGCGATTCGTACGGACAACAAAATAAAGTCGCCGAGACAATACGACGTGTTTCGCTCGAACCAACGCGATTGCGCACACTGCAAGACTAATACGAGCTGCCGACACGGCGTTGTTATGACGATATTCTTTGTCGACGAGAGAAAAATCGCACTCGAAAATAAAAAAAAAGTAAACGGTTTCAATCATTTAGTACATTATACAAATATTTGGTCAATTATAGCTCAATATGAACATCTGTTTTAGAAAAAACGTGTACAATAATATTACTATGGTAAAATGTATGCAAATTTACAACGATTTATAAAAACACGAGGGATAACCGTTGAGCCGAAATGTCGAAGGAAAAAACAAAACAATTACTACTATGCATTCGACTATTCGACCGATGTAAAATATAGAAAAAAATTAATTCCGCTCGTCGCATCGTAGATGGATGTTATTGATTTCGTTTAATAACGTTTTATAATAACAATAATCGTATGCGCAACGCGAGATTTATAATATTATAATACGCACACGATTAAAAGACGCAACGACTAAAGGAGACGAAGAAAAATTAGCAATAGTCGAAAGAAGAATATTAAGAAGAATATTTGGGCCAAAAATAAATAATATGACACAACAATATGAGAAAAGGAATAATATAGAAATACAACAATTATATAAAGAGCCAGACATAGTAGCAGTATTAAAAAATAGGAGAATGGCATGGGCCGGTCATGTATGGAGGTCAAACGGTCTTATGAAAGAGGTTTTAAAATGGAAACCCCAGGGAAAAAGAGGCCGAAACAAAGGTGGATTGACGAGGCGGAGAAGAATTTGGCAGAGATTGGAATAAGAGATGGAGAAACAATAGCACAGGACAGAGACAGATGGAAGCAAGTTTGTGTTGCGGTAATGGGCCTCAATGGCCTTTAAAAACCGACGGAGAAGAAGAAATACGCACACGATATGATATAACGTCGTTTACGCGCTGTGGACGTGAATAATTTGTCGTTTGGTGATCGGAAAAACACGCTTTCCCGAGACCGTCTCCGTTTCGTCCTCGTGCTTTTTCACATCCCGCGACGCGTCCTTTTAAACCTCCGTCTTTACAGGATAATACACACGTCGCTGTAGAAGTTCTCGGTCAAAGTAATAACAATCACGATGATCGCTCGTTGTTTTTCGCGCGCGCGACGCGTTCTCGTCACACCCCGCAATGTAACGGTGTTGTTATAATTATTATAATCGTATTTAGCGACGACGTCCAGCACGCTTTGTCCGAAACGGTTAGGTTAGTAAATCACCGCGCGCCGGCCCACAACGATTCGATCGAGAGAGGCATAATATTACTGCGTCTCTCTCTTCTCTCGGAGAGAAACGAGTTTTTGCGGTCGCGATAATATTGTAACGCAGTGATATGTGCGCGCCCGCGCGCGCGCGCGCGTGCGGAGAGAAAATACCTGCGCGAGAAATCAAAACGCGTCGTCTGCCAAATATTTGAAAATACACTTTGTACGTGTATCGGCACATGCCGTGGGCGGCGGCGATATAATAATAATAATATGCGCAGTTCCGACGAATATATACTGCAGTATACACGTTCCCGGGGCGTACGTTGTAAAAGTCATAATATTTTTATTGCCCGTCCGATCGGGATCGGCGCGAGTTTTTCAGCTCTCCTCTGCACGCCGCGGAACCGAATAACAATACGATTCTAATAATATATTTTATCCTGCCCGCGAACGCGCGCGACGAAACCACTAACGTCCGTTATTTTAATATGATATATAATAAATTTATAATTAATCGTTTTCGTGTGTTCCGCGCGCGCGCGCAGAGACCAAATGCGTTTCTCTCTTCAAAGAGCGTTTTATTTTTATACGGTCGGCCATTCGTTCGGACGAATCCGAAACCTTACCTGTACATAAATCAATCACGCGTATCAGAACGCCTCTACGGCGGCGGCGTGGGCCTTAAAATAATAATAATAATAATTATGATTAAAAACATAGCCATGGCATGTATTTTGTATTTTGTGTATTATGTAGTTTGATTTTTAAACGGCTCCGGCGTTATCCGTTTGACGCTGCTGCGTAGGTATACGTCGTCGTCGTAACATGAAAGCACCGATTGACCTTTCAAAGACACGTTATAATATGTTGTACGACGTTTCGTTTGATCTATGTGCACCGTGTAATAATATTATTAATACTATATACGCGAGTCGGTCCGGATCAGCCACGATTGTCTGCGCGCGCGCGTTTATGTATGTTATATTGTAATGATTCCCCGTGTAGGTACAACAAAGACCGCGTGTCTTCGACAATAAATTAATCCCGCATTACGGTTTCGGATAAACATTAATCAACGCGGGACCCCGGTAATTAAATATGTATACGTGTGCGTGTGCAGTCGGTGTTTTACTCCGCCGTGCCTAGAGCGCTAAAAATCGTTTTGGGCGTTGAAATGATAATTATTATCGTCAAAGGCGTCAGACGCTCGAAATAATATAATATATACGTATATCGAATAATGTTTGTGCTCGCGCGTACGTCTTGTAATTACGTTTTCGGTAAATTATTTATATCGCGAGCCGATAAAAATTCTTCGAGAGAGTCTCTTAACTCGCCCGTATAATATGCCGCGCACGGAGAACACAAAAGAAACGGCATGTTATACCAGACGATAATAACAATTATTAAAATAATATGATATTTTACTAAAAACAATATAATATGATATTATACGTGTATTGAGCCGGGTTTACACGCTACGATAAATGCTAGCAATTTATTGGAATTGGAATTGGATTGGATGATTGATCCGGCATCAATTTCTAAAATCGTAGCGATTAGTTGGTACATGTAGCAACCATTTATCGCTACAATTTGATTTAGTTTGCATTGGTCGTTTACGGAGGAGGTTGTGTATGGTTCGTTGTTTCGTTGACAATAATTGCTTTTATTTTTTAATAAGTGATAATTTTTATCAAGTGATCACGGCAGAACAAACACCTCCTGACCAACTACCCAGACAAACACCTCGAGAATTCTCGAGAGAATTTATTGAGCTGTACCAAAGTTTTACCTGCTTGTGGCTTGTCAAGAGCAAAGAATACTCGGACAGGAATAAAAAAAGACCTTGCTTATGAAGAGATGGTTAAAAAGTACAAGGAGATTGATCCTTCGGCCAACTGAGATGTGAGTGAACTGCGGTTGACGAAGAATATTGAATAGGAAATCGTAGCGTGTAAACAGTATCCACTCTTTCGATTAATTGGAACAATAACAACGACGACGATAAATTGTTAATCAAATCGTTACGATTTGTCGTAGCGTGTAAACCCGGCTTTAATATTACACCGTCGTCGTCGGCGCCCGCGAACTTAATGATAAAACGTCATTAAAATATTACGCTTTATAACTGACGCCTTTGCGGGTGCTCGTCGCGTTCCACTGTTATTTTGTGTTTTGCAGTAGTACGCGGACGCCGAGCGACATTACACCTGCGGCGTATCGTTTCCAAAAACCAAGTACGACGACGGCGTGGGCGTGACTGTAACGCGGACGGGATTGCGTTGCCGTCGGAACCCGCCTCTCCGGCGGTCCCCGGCGAAGAGATGACGACGAATAATTTGTGATTTATACGCGCGCGCAGACTAAATTTACCGTAAACTCCGTGATAATTATCATACGATCGTCTCGCAGGCTCGCGGCGGACGTTATCGTTGCGATACCGTTCGGCGCGCCGTCGTAAATCGCGCGCGTCGTCATCGTAGGCGCTCGTGTCGTCGCGTGCGGACACTGTGAATTTAAGTGGGCGCGCGTAATTCGGTAGCGCGTAATATTGTTTATGACTTGCGAGACGAGCGACTTTTGAAATAAACGACGACGGCGCGGCGGTGGGGCGAAGACGGTAAAAAAACGTCGCGTGCGGACGACACCGCGTTTACACGGTTTTTTTGTTTTTGTTTACCACCGCGCTGTGTGACGCCGACCACGACGACGCCGATCAGTCGCACGAACGACACGCGCTCGCGAAAATTCGACTCGTCCGGCCGAACTCCGTCCAACGGTGGCCCATCGATGAATATATTTCCTACGAAGAATGAAATTTCTGGTAGTCACGATAACCAAAAATAGCCATCCACGCGTATTCCCAAAACGACCTTTTCGACGAACGCAAAATAAAACATCGTTCGAGTTCATCCGATTTCCACATCGAAAACTCTCTTTCACAGTATCTCTGCGGCGGCGCACATTATAATATGTTATCATAACAAATTTCAGTCGTTATAAGACCGTTGAGTTTATACATGTGCCTATGCAAATATTTACCGATTTCTTTTCTGGAGCTCTAATTTTTTGTTGTTTTTTTTTTCAAATCGTCCGGACCCCTTTGGAGATACTAATTGCCGATTGTTGTGTTTTACGGTGCAGTTGTTCGCTCGTTACTTTCTGCACCCGGTAGGAGGGGATGTCGGTCGAGATCAGTCACCTGCCCGGACAGAGAGAGAGAGAGAGAGGGCTGAGTTGTGGTGCGACGGTGACGTACCGTATTCTCTCACAGGACAGCGTTTAGGACTAGCATCTGAAACGGTGCCGGCGAAAGAACGAAAACACAGAAGAAAAAAACAACATCCCGACTCGTTCCCTCCTCCCGTACACCGCGCGCTCTGACCGTCGTCGACGATGTAAATGAGTCGGCGGGTCTCGGGTTAAAGTTTGTCGCGGCTCGAGTCGATATAATATACTCGTGTGACCGATACAAACGTCGTCGTACCGCACAGCGTATGTATGTACGTACGTATGTATTATTATTATTTACTATTCGATTATATTACAAATCGTTTGCCGCGCGGCGGTGAATTCTGCACAATATGTGCTCCCCAGAGGTCGATTCGGCTCCCGTACGGCCGCACGTTCACGTTATTGACGCACGACCGTTTGATTTGTGCACGCGCGACGCCGGACGACCGCGCGTATTATATTATATTGTACGTGTACTATTATCGGCGGCACCGGCCGTTAAAGCTCCTCCGAGTCTTGTAATACATACCGGCCGCCATATTTCAACCTAACCTATAACGTCACGGGGCCAACCGGTCTCATTGTTCGGCGGCGGCGGCGGCGCGCACGCATAATATATGTGTAGTATGCGTACTGTTTATACGTGTATATTATTATTATTATACGGCACACGATCGGCTGATTTCTTCGACTCGTCCGCGAAACGCGTCCTGCGAATCGTTTGGGTACAGAACCGCGGTGAAACGGCCGGGTGCGAAACGTCCCCCGGATCGAGTGCCGTAGAATTATAGTCGCTCGAAACGAATCGCGGCAATGACAGTTCCCGGTTAGGTTAGGTTAGTTAATTCCAGAGAAATCCGGCTCTCGCAAAATCGCGCAGTTTGGTTTTCGTAGGGAATTCGAAAATCGAGTTTATAAATTGCATCTCTATATAATATAATATCATTATGTGCTTTTAGTTGTCGATCGTCGAGTTGACCGAATTTTATCCAGAAAATCATGTTTCAACACGAGTAAGCACTCGGCAAACGCGAGAAAAAAGTGAGCTACAAAGAAATCGTTATGAAACCGCTGTGTTGTGCTGAAACTCAACTGTTGCGTTTGCTTACTAAAATCGAGGTTCGTAAAAAATATTCTCGCAATACCTGTAGTTTTTCGTATTATTTGTTGAAATAAAAACCTATATAAATTGGACAGATAAATTGAAATAATTAAATTAATATTTGCAGTCTTGAACACGATAATTGGCACGTACATATAAAGCATAGTGTCAGTATTGACGAAAAAAAAAATTGAATATAGACGACGAAGACATTCCTTTATTGTTATCTAATGGAACGATTTGATTTATTAGAGCAAAATGGCCCACAAGGTAAGTGTGCTATGTTAATTTTAACGGAGTTTCGGTTCGAAAAATTCCGTTTACCGAGCACTCGTTGAAGTGTCCCTTATTTTAAAAGTTGTACATTTTGAGGAGTGCTGACCGGAAATTCGTTTCGATATGTTTGAAAATAATATAGGTTTCGAATAGGAATAAATTGTTTTTCTCGTAATAATTTGCGCGTGGTAAAAAAATCGATGAAAAGGTCGAACGAAAGATATCTTGAAAATTTAATACAGAAAAATATCGAATATCACATTTTTTTTTGTTTCAACCTTCTTTGCTCTTATACGGGTTCTAAAGCACGGGTTCAGCATTTTATCGACCAATCCGCCCGTGTGTTTCGTTCAATTTATGATCTTGCGTTAATTTTGGAAAAAAAAAAAATGTTTTTCTTATCGTTTTATCGATATTTATAAACTCAGAAATATAACCGTCGTCGGAAACGCGAGAGATTGTGTGAAATGCCGCCGCTATCGCCCACACACGCGTCTACAGTCGAACGGTGCAGGCCGAACGCCGCCGCCGCCGCCGAAATGTTGTGACTTATTATTACGTTGCGTGTGCGAAAACGAATTGTATTGCGCGTTTCACGTTATTATCCTGCAGGTACAAAGCGCGTATACTTTCTTTTTTTTTTTTACCACGTATCACAACGATATTAAAACGGCGCGGCCCCCGTCGACGTCGGGGCGCGTGCTCGGAGGGCGAAAAGACGTCGCCGCCGCCGCCGACTGCAATAACAACAACAACAACAATAATAATACGTACTCCTACACACACGCGGCGCATACGTACGTATATATATTATTATACGTCTCGTACGCGCCGCGCCGCGACTGGTCCATTGTTTTTTTATTTATTTATTCGCCGGGCGAGCGCGGCTTAGTTGAACGCAAAATTATTTACATACACAACATTAAAATGTCCCTAAGTAGACGATAGGGAAATGTCGTATTATGAGCAAAATCGTTATACGCCGCCGGGAGGTGGTGGTGGGGGGGGAAGGGGAACGACGATATTTATGTGCGGTACAGGAGCCGGTATAGGTATGTACGAGTATACGTATATGTGTACTTCCTTTCTTTTATTTTCGAAAGATATACAGCTCCGTTAAAAAAGCACAAACACACACACGAACGGGGGCGCGAATACGTGTGTAAACGTGTATAGTATGCGCATACCAGAAACGCGCGTTAAAAAATAAAAAAGAATTATACGCGGCGGCGTTTCTCCCTCGAAATGAAAATTTAGGGACTCGAGTGTCGAGCACTATATACATACGTATGTATACGTATACCGTCGCGCATCTCCGCATATCATCCTATATGTATGCTTGTTATAATATATTATATGCATATGAGTTGCTACAGCTACTGCGGCAATAACCACGGGTATATCGCGCGGCTCAGTCGTATATAATATTATTGCTATTATTGTTGTTGTTGTACGGCATTAGATAATAAATATTAAATAAATTCGTTTTTCTCTCCCGTAGGTGACTCGTATACGCACCCGTTTCACCCCGCGGCCGCCCGCCGACGACGAGAACAATCACACCGAATACGCGATCTCATCGTGCCCGCGATCTCTGACCTTTGGTTCGCACACACCACCGCCGCGCCGCCGCCGCACTGCCGAGTCGTCCATCTGCGCCTTGAGACGTACGCGTAATAAAATAATAAAAAAATATATATATTATATACGGACGAGACGGCTGATACGCGGTGCTCGCGATAAAGGGCATTACGCGAAAGGGTTGGTTACGACATTAATGTTCTTTTAAATAATACCCCGCACATACGAGAGTACGTCGCCGCCGCCGCCGAGCCGACAATAATAACATCGCGCATTCGTCTATATATATGTATACGGTGTGCACACAAACACACATTAGTCGTGTGGTTTCGCTCAAGTTGATCCATTTTATATTTATTTATTATGCCGGGCGGGTGCGTGCGTGCGTTTCTTTTTATATTCTTTCATTCTCTCTGCCTCGCCGAGCGGCGATAACATTTCTCTCCATTGTGCCGGGGACCCGCCGCACTGACAAGGAACCGGTAACGGCGTTTGATTTATTAAAATAATTTTATGACTACTCGCCGTTTTTTTTTTTTTCGATGGTTGCTAAATTCTCGATTCTTTTTTTCTTTTTCTTTTTTTTTTTCGCCGCTCCGACCCGAGAGAGGGTGAGAACTCCAAAGGGAGCGAAGATCATAAATTCTGTTTCTACTATATGAAACCCCGGAGACGAATAGCCGTCCGGTTTCGTTTCGTGTTTTTATTTTATTGTTTTTTTTTCCTCTCTCTCTCGTTTAGCGTCTCTCGCCGAGCGCCAAACGAAATAACCGACGATGCCGCGCCGCCGACCGGTCGCGACCACCGCTCGCGATCGTAATATTCGTTATCGACGCGTGTTATTTCGTTCTCATCTCCGCGTTTTTGTAATAATAAATTGTTATCGGTCCGGACCGCGTGTTTATTCGTATCGAAAGACGTTTGTGTTCCGACAGGATCAAACAGTAGTTGTCGCCAAGGCGATATATTTGCACGGCGGACGACGCGCGCGCGCATAAAGCTCGAGACTGACTGCTCGGCCACGTTCGCGAAAACGTCACTGCACCGCGTTTTTATGCATCCCGGCACGGCGATAATATGTATTATAAAACGCTATCGGGGACCGGCCGAAGCGAAACGAATCGGATAATGTTTTAATATTTCAGCGTGACCGATCGGTTTTATTTATTCGGCGCGGGCGACGCGATAAAATACGCGATTTAACGCCGCCGCGGCGACGGCATGCGGGAAGACGAAGACGCGATGGGCGAGACCGTTGGATTTTCGCGCCGACTCGACGATGAAACGCCGTAAAAAGAATTCAAATGCGTAGAGTATGTGTGCCTTTCGATCGAATATAATACGGCGAAACCGTTCGATATCGTTATTTTATACAGGCTCCTCTAGCGTGAGAATACATCAAAGTGCATGTCTGATTTTTATCGACGAAAAACGACCTCCCACACCAATCGAATCGATAATACGTATATGCTGCCACGGTTCAACCCAGGTCGAAATCGAAATTTAAATTTCCCATCGAAAGCGTTACGACCGAACCGTTCTCGGCTGAAATCTGAAAATCAGTGTAAAACAAAGCAATTTTATGGATACAACAGAAGATTCCGACCAGAGGGCTCGTGAAATCCGGCCGCTCGAACAAGTTTTGTTTTGGAAAAAAATTCCAAAGTCTAACACCGACTATAATATTGGCCGCCTCGTATTTCGCAGTGCATTGTTGTTTGCGAAAGAGCGCATTCGTTTTTTTTTCTTTCTAACGGTCACCTTATACCCTAAAAACCTCGCAGGTATCTACAGGGTCTCTCGCACAGCCCGAGCAGTCGACTATATTTATTTTTATATCGTCTAATCGAGTGGAAAACGTGACGAAATCGCGGAGAACAGCGTCGCGGTCGTGGGCTTTTCGTGAGGTCCGAAAACAGGGGATGGGGGGGGGGGGGTTGAAAAAACGCACTCTTGGCCGTCGCTTGACCACGCGTAATAATAATATCGTACGGGTGTGTGCGCGTACATGCGTTTATCTATACACTTCTCGGCGAAGTTTCGTCACGGTCGGAGAAAACGTCGTTTTTATTTATTCGTTACGTGTATTATTTACGACCGCACTTTTTTTTTCTCCGCTGTCATCGTCGCCACCACCGCCGCCGCTAGCTGCAGCCGGCCGTCCGGCTACTGCGACAGTGGGTCAATATAATATTATTATTATTATATGCACTCGAACGACGACGGTGTGTATTCGATGTACACGACGTGTGTGTGTGTGTGCGCGTACACAATACTCCGCCGCCGCCGTCGGACGATATAATATTTTCTCAGAGTATATTTTATTTTTTCTTCGTATTGTTTCCGTCAAACGGTCATCCGGCCTGCTTTTGGCGTATTCCTACGCAGTATTCACATATATATATAAACGTTATAATATACAATCCTTACGCGCGCGCGTCGGTGACATCGTCGAATTCTGTTCCGCAAACTGTAATTGATGGATCGTGTATATATGTATATACGAACACGTTCGTTCGAATTATATCGGGGTTGAGTGATTTTCGTTTCGTTTTTTTTCCCCCCCTCTTTGTCGTTACTCTTTACATGACGTTTTAGTGACATTTCCATCTCGATCACATATTGTGTATGTCTTTTAAGCATTAATGCATCATAGTACAAACAATATATACGAACGCACACAAACATTGAAAGTAAAAAAACGCCACTACGGCTGCTGTCTGTCGTATCCGAGACTTCCTCTTACCGAGTGATATCGACGAAATCGACAAAAACAAAAGGCTTCTAATTCGTTCGATACGCGTCGAAACGATAAAATATCGTGAAACACTCTTCGAACTATAGTCTCGAACTAAAAAAACATTATTCCGACGAACCGGTCGATCGACGCAGGAATCTAATATTTATTCTAGTTTTCAGTATGATATACATACACATTACGATGCGAACAATATACCTAATTATATACACTGGGAATAAGAGAGATTATTTAGTACAAATTAAATATGCCAACCGCAAACGTCACACGTAATATAAATACGAACATGGCTTGAAACACGTCTAAATAGTAAATACAACTGACATGTCATTGACTTAATAAACACAAACGCGAAATTAGTTTGAATATTAAAATTAAGCGAGAGGTTAACCGTTATTTACTGGCTTTATTCCTTGAAAATCTCATATTCTCTGACTAAATGCTATAGTGACTATAATAACTAACGATTTTTGAACTTCAATAAAAAGTAAGAAATCATATTTAGTTTGCGAAGAACGTACTCGTCGGCGAATCGAAACGATGACAAATATTTTACTAGAAATTATTAAATATGAATTTTCAAAATAAACTTATATCACAATATTACACTCGGCCGATTGAAGTCGATGTATTAATGTGCGATTATAATATTACGGAATAAAACGTACGGGAAGTTAATATTTTCTTATTTGACGGTTATTTAAAAACTTCCACTACAACGACGGTTTTTTTGGGAAAACCAAAACCGTAGAAAAAGTATTAATTTCGCCTATACAGATCGGTCGTCGGGGCAACACGAATCCTCATTACTCGTCTCTGCAGTGACCGCCGCCGCGCCGGACAAAAACATTGATACGCGCCGTGTTTATAAGAAGCGAAACGCGCGAATTAATTTGTTTCGTTTGCACCGCGCGGTTTTTTTTTTATTTTTGATATCCCCCGCAGAGAGCGATACGATCTCATCGTCGCGGTCGCGGACGAGATAACGAACGAAACTACCGCCGCGCCGCGGCACAGAAGTCGTGCACGTTCCGAGTGAACGCGATGTAATTACTGAAGGTTTTTGCAAAAGCACGCGGAAATCATTACGGTAACGGATTGAAAACTCGCGTACAAATTGAGAAATTTGACTTTTTAAAACCCGTTTAGATTTTCACCGGGCGGCAGCCGTCTTCAGAATCGTTTTCGCGTAGAGAAATCAATAAGTTTTCTTTTTTTACTCGCCGTTCATAGACGACGTGCAACTACTACTACTACTACTACGGTAATTCGTTACATCCTATAGCTAAATTATACATTATAGACACGCACTATACGTCGGCCAATACTCAAATTACACACACTAAACACTTTGCGACCGCTACACAAACATATTGAAATGACACACATACAGTCAGTTCAGTATAGTTCGACGCCTACCGTCATGACGAACGCACTCTAATACCATCATTTGACAGCCATCTCGACAAAATTAGTAATGTATTATAATTATTAAATAGATACTCGTATGTATATAATTAAACCATAGACATACAAATCAAATCGAACTTATTATTGATTATAAATCCTCTCGCGCGTGTTCAACCCCCAGCTAGGGAACTCGCTATCCATAAGGACCAGAAACCCTTCCCTGGACAAAACTAATATTGTAATAAGGTTCCCAAGGACCAAGTTACAGTACAAAACGGACGCATATTTTTCGCTACACTTTAACCTCCGCGCGGCGTTCGGTGGCGCCGCCGGAACAATTTTTGAACCGTGGGGACTGAGCACGGCAAAATACAGAGGAAGGTAAAGATTTTCCCGTGGGACAATTTAAGGCTAGTATATTAAATAAAGAAAACAGTAGAAAATAAAAAGTCTTTAATAATAATACATACATACATACACAGTACGTGCAAGTTATTTCTAAATAAAACAATTAGTTTACTGTATGTGTGCGTTAATACTTGAAAAACAGACAGTTTATTAAATATATTTGTTTCTATATTTGAACACGAAAATTGAAAACTAAAGAAGATGACGTCGTGTGTATTTTTTGGAAGCATAAATTCTAGGAAGTTGTCCCCATTGTTCCGGCGCCCACGTCCCGGTACACACGTGTTTTGGGGACTCGATTCCGAAAGTATATTCGTGAGATTCGGCTCGTCGGCAGGTTTCACGCGGCCGTTATTAAACTCCGGGGCCGTCGCGCGTCGGGTCGAATGCAATAAGACGTCGGAGATTAGTCGCGGGCACGCCGCCGCCGCCGCCGCCGCCGCCGTATGCAAATCGCCGGGGCCGAATGATATCGACCGTCCGGCGATATTGGCCGGTATTATTATTAGTAGTATTATCGCATATTACGCGTTATAATAATAATACCGTACGTTTAGGCGCGGACATTATTGTTGGCGAAACTTAATAAGAGCCCGTCGCGAAAGGGTGCGCCGGCCGAACCGCCCAAGTGTACGGAACGTTTGTGTGGACGTGACGTCCGGCGGCTAATATTATGTAGTCGCGGAAATTCATTTCACGGTGACCAATTGATATTTCGACCCTTGTCCCGTTCGCGGACATATTTCCATTTCGCGAATCAACGGAGGCGGCCGCCGCCGCCGCGATGGGATTTCAACGGCGGAAAAACCGTCCGGGCGATCCTGTCAAGTCTACGGTATATAGTCCTGCGGACGGTCGCCTCAGTCGATGACGATATCGCTGCGGGACGGCGGCGCCCGTGCCCCACTCGGATCGGATCTGCTGTCTGTAGAATCGCGCGAAAAACATAATAATACTAAAACAGTGATCGTCGCGCATCTGTTAACTGTACGTTGGCGAGTTTTCCGAAAAACGCACGAAAAAACGGGGGCCAGACATAATATAAACGACGAGATTCGGGTGAGATGTGGGTGACGGGCGACTGATGTCGCTGAATTGTACTTATTAATTTCTGTTTCCTATGAATTATTAATAAAAACGATTTCTTTTAAGAATAACTAACCATTCGTCCAAGTATCCGATTTCGTCGACGTTTAATTTCCTAGACCAATTTTTTCGAGACTTTCCTGAAAAATTGTTCTCTTTGTCCACTAGAAAGAGAAACTTGACAATATGTAAATACGACTTGCCGTATTCGAGCCTTTGTATTGAGATTGGAAATTTTACGAACTCTCTCAAACATACAAAGTTTTCAGACGTACTTGGTTTATGATATTAAAAACTATATGATTTTCTCTTTAACTCGAGTGTTTCGCGTAGTAAAATGATTTATTATTCCCTAATTAGTATAGTATAGTAGTATTATACTGCTCGATTGAAAATTGAAAAACTATTCATTGCTCAATAATACCTATATTGTTTACATAATTGAAAAAAGAAACAAGAAATGACAAGAAAGTCCGAAACGTTAACGATAAAACACAAACCAAGTATATACTTTGAGAAATCTTAAAACCGTAAACTATAAACTAATTATTACTCGAACCTGCAGAGTTACCGCGGGTCACAGCGTACACAAAAATTATTTAATTTCTCCAAATAAACGTGTGTGTGTGTGTGTGTGTGTGTGTGTGTGTGTGTGTAAACCGTGTAACCGACGACGTCCGAGTTTGTTGTCCGAAAAAAAATAAACCGTCGACGGGAAACAAAATAACAAAACAAATAATACCATTGCTCGCTTTGCTCGGTATCTAAAATATTGTTCTCGCGCGCGCGCGCGCCGATATCGTTGATATATTGCGGGCGTGTCTCTCCCGTGCCACACGGTCGTATCATAATAATAATTTAATACAATGAATATCGGCATTGATTAATTAGCCAATTACGAAAATATCAGTCGTGCGCGCGCGAATATAAATCCTGAACGGTGTTTTCGCACCGTGGCCTTGGGTCGGCCGAGTCGACATCGAGCCGGACGCGACGGCGGCGTTTTAGGCGCGCGCGCGCACCCACTCTATACGTTCTCGGACATCATAACGCACAGGTGTGCGTTTTATACACGTCATTGAAACCGAGCGCGGCTGTCGGCGGGCGAATACGTCACGCGTATTCCCGCAAAACTATGTATCATCGTTTGCACACGTCGGCGACGTAGCTGGGAGAGATCAGAGGCGCCCGCCAGACACTCGGAGAGCCCGTCGTTGAAAAAAGTTATAAGAATAAGACAAAAAAAACAAAAATTGTAAGTATCTGAAACGCTCGGCGATAGTGTAAAATGAAGTTTTAAGAAATTAAAAAAAAACAAACGATCGAGTTTTACAATTTTTTCGAGTCGTCAAAAACTGCGTGTAATTCAACGATTCGAAATTCAAACCCTCTCCTCAAACACCAGCTGGAAAAAAAAACACTTTTTATCATATAATATCTATACGTATTATATCTCGAAATAATCATTTGCGCAACTCGTCGCGTTATAAAATCGATTTTCGTTGCTATATCGGGATTAAAATTTCTCTTTGTTTCGGCAATCGAATGTCGAAAAATCCTGCCGAATCAGACACTGGATCCGCACCTGTTCGAAGCCCGCCCACCGGACATCATCGATACATCGATTTTTTATTTCTATTCGTCTACACTCGCGTCTATCAGACGTGACAAACTCGTTGCACACGACGATCCATCGCACAATTTCGTTACGATTTATTTCTAATAGGCTGCGGAAACACGGAATCGGTCGTCGACCGTTATCGTTTCGGAGATTTCCATTAGTACCGTGACAATCGGCCGATACGATCGGTGGCGCAGAGAAGTTTTCTTGCGTTGATATACCGCATACAAAAAATGCGAAAAAGTCACCGGCGGCGGCGAGGAGACGTAGAGCGAACGCGATAAGAACTGGGACTCGACGTGTGAATTTTGGCACCGGTTCCCGCGGTTTACTACCGTGCACATTATACGTATCGTACGGCACCGCGCGCGCTCGCGTATGATAAAAGTAGTGTGACAACAAAGACCTCGAGCGGTCGCGCGGCGTCACGTATCGGTTGGTCAGCGGAGATAAAAAAAAAAAAAAGGAGAAAAAAGGAGCGCAATATATTATTATAATAACAACAACGATACGAAAACGACGAGGGAATACCCGCGACTGTAATATATATATACGCGCGCGTGCGTGCGAGCAATATTTCGTGTACGCGCTTTCATACGGACACGAGAAGATATTATTATAATATAATAGGTATGCCCGCGCGTTCGGTAGCGGAGAAGGAAACGGAGGACGAGGAGGCGAAACGGCGGCGGCGGCGGCGGTAGTGGACACACAGAAATGAACAAATAAAAAGGGTCAGGCTTTGGTCCAAGAAACGTTCATGCGGATTATAATGCGCGTGTACGCTAAAAGCTAAAAAGTCTACAAAACGAGAGTAAATCATGAATAATCAGTAAATCTTATTAGGTCGACGGCGGCGGCGGCGGCGGCGGGTTGTGTGTTCCTCAGGGGTCCGTTGTGCTGCTGCTGCTGCTGCTGCTGCAGTGTCCACCACTGCTGCCGTCGCTATTGTTATTCAACCGTTTTGGGGGCTTCACGATTTATGGACGTAGATAACGGGTCCAAAACAGAATCCTTACATTACATCATTATGATAAATGTCGTTTTCCAGGGTGTATATATTCCGCCTTTCCCTAATTAAAAACTACCGACGCCGCCGTTAACTTTGTACTGCTCCGTCCGTCTGCTCCACTCGCCGCCCCTTATTATATTCTCCGCGCGAGCGACGCGCCGCGCGTTCCGAATGCGTTCGTTTTATATATATATTATAATATGTTATGTACATGTATGTACGTACCGTATATACGTATTTTAACCTGTGTAAGCCGTTTATCGTTTACCCCACTGGTCACCCATTATCTTGTGTTTTATATGACGTTGGATTTAATTAGACCGTGCGCCATAGCGTGTTGCGACGTAGCTGCTGCTGCTCTGCAATACCACCGCACGGACTATTTCATTTTCGTTTTTGTTCTTTTTTTTTTTTTTTAACCGCCGCGCGCTTTCTCTCGCTGTAGACACGCGGGCGGCGGGAAAAAATTAAATAAAAGGGAGAGCAATAAAAAGTCGCTTTTCTCTCTCGCTCGCTCTGAGTTTCTCTCTTTTTTTTTTTTTTTATATTGTATATATCTCCGCGTCACCCTCGTATTATTATTATTATTATTGTACGCGAACGCTAACGCGTCGGAAAACCAGAGATTTACGATTGCCATATCTTGTGACGGCGAACCCTGACGCCGCCGCGGGAGATGGAAAGAGAGCCGCCGCCGCCGCCGCCGCCGCCGCTGCGGATACTCCGCCAGAACTTCCGAAAATACGTCCGGAAAACGCCGCGACGTGACGCCGCTGGTGGATGTGTCGGCCGATAAAACGGGGGCGCTCCGCGTCCGTAAATATGAACTCGCGACTTGCGCGTATAATATAAATCATTGCGATTTTGAATTTCGCCACGGTCGCCGCCGCCGTTCTCCGCGCGAACCGCCCGCTTCGTGATTGACAATCGGTCTGAATATTTACGGCTGTTGTGCCGCAAATCGATCGGCCAGACGTCGTATACTCACGTATGTTGTTCGCCAGCGCGTCGGATCGTGTTATCGCGATAAAAATACGCGAAATTCGCACACGTCGACGGACGCCTGTAGTGGAAATAGCGCTCACCTTCATAAGAGTAAAAATCCACGACCGGTGACTCGAACGTTTTTATTTTTCTCTGGGACAGAGACAAATGGAAAACACTCGATCGACTTCAATCTAATCGGACTCGGCTTAGTAGTGGGCGATGGGGAGAATATTCGGAATGATAAAATAATATTCGATAGATTTTCTTCTCGAATAATTTTTTACCTATGGTCGCGTTTTTTTTCTTCCTTCGATCTATGTTAGCGCGTCACCGAATTAACTGAATACGTAATTTAGGAAATAGTAATCGCCCACGCCTATTTAGGTTCGTCGCTTGTGATAACGAAATAGAAGCGATCGTGCTCGGAGTTCAAATAAACAAATAAAACGAAGCCGATCGCAATCGTCGTTAACACCGCCTATACTACCTAGAAAGACAATGGTCTCTAGGGGTCGAGTGCAAAGTCCAAATTAACTACGAAATAAAATCTGTCGTTATCGTCACACCACCCGCTGCGTCTTGCAATACAATGGCGCAGACCCGGAAACAGGGGTAATGAAATGAAATCGATTCGGGGGTTGGGGGGGGGGGCGAAAATCGTTGACTTTCTCTAATTAGACTTTGTCGCGTTAGTCTTGTCCGGATCGTTGTCGGATATACGTATATATAGTCGTCCGAAATAAATTGTTAATTAGTTCGCCGTCCAATCGTATTGTTCATCAAGCTTGACCAATTGATATGGTTTGTTTTTAGTACGTTAAACATGTAAATTGAATTGTCATTATAAATCTAGTCGTGACGAACGCCGCCGCCGCCGTCGTTGTACGTGCCCGCGTTGTTTTGTTGTAAACGTCGCCGCCGCCGTCTGGACGATGAAAGTCGAGCGACAGAAACGAATCAATATAGTATCTCTCAAACCGAGTCAGCCCATTCGCATCGAGTCGTTTTATCATCTAAAAACCGCACAGTATAAATATATGGTTAGGTTAGGTTATGTAGTATTAAGCAATGTATAAACTTATAAAGAACACCTTGTAATATTAGACAACAGAATTAGTTAGTAATACTAGACACTAACTAAATGTCCTATGGGAACCTAAATGTGCTGATACTAATAATACGACACTATTGGTTTTCGCTTTAATTGTAATAGGACATCCTGTTGCCTAATACATGTAAAATGTTATGTTTATAATACGCATCAATCTTGTCCAGTCGTATAAACATTTTACCGTATAAGTTTATAATATAAGGAATGAAAACAATTAAATAAAGGGCACTTCTCCAGTGGTCGTGAGACGCGACTATTGTAGGAAGATTTTGGATAATTTTAAAGTTAATTAATTTTTTGTGTGTTTGTGTCTATGCGATCGATTTGATCGGCGTATACGACAGTTAGGACGAGTTTCTAACCAAAGAAAACCATTCTCTCGCCCGATTCGCAGTTGTTACGGATCCCCTGTATCTCGAAAATTCACCTCGGGAAAACAATCGGTAAATCGTCGAATACGATTTCGCCTTCCGAAGCGAAATCCAAAAGCAGCCGCCGCGCCGCAGTTTGTGTCGCGACACGATAGGCATTGCGAAACAAAAAATTAGCCATACGCTTTCCAACACGTCGAAGCACCCGTATACGAATGTCTACGTTCGACGAATCGATTTTGTATTTTTTTTTTTTTTAAGCAGACACCGTTTATGCTGCGAAATCTCGGAAAAACGTCGCCCTCGTTTTCGTTTGAATGCGGTTCAATTTTGACCTAGATTCGGCGTGTGAAATTTCCACTCGGGCGGTTTTGCCACTCGCAGTCGCATAACGAGGAATTTAGAAGCACGTAACGACTGCGATGATGACTTTGATGTCGGAATTTCGCGCGTAAATGGCTCAATCAATCCGAACGCACACGGCACACGTATAGTACGTCACTGCGCGCGCGGCGGCAAAGGTCGCGAGAAAATACACGTGCGCGCTGCGGTACGTCTCGATACGATATTATTACGATTGCGTTTTGGCTGCCACGCGCCAGACGACTTTCGCGTTCGCCAGGAAACTCGCGTGAGAACAGTTCGTAATAATTGCGACCGCCGAGGTTAGGTTTTATGGGCGATAACTGGTGAGCAATGGGGGTTTTTTTTTTTATGAGAACGATTTAGAAAATAGGATTCGAAATACGTATTTTGCGATAGTCATCACTGCGATGTCACGCCGCCCCTCCGACGAGTCTCCTCGTAATAACGGCGGTTGTTCTTCAGGACACAGAAATAAATCGTTAAAGAACATATACGAAGAAAAAACGCTCGATGAACATGTCGAGCTCGACCATAATACGATGACATATTATTAGCTATCGAACTGCAAATGTTTTCAAATTAAAACACGTTTTCCAAAGAAATTCGCAAAACGTGTGCACGTCAAAATGAGCTCCGGATTAAATTCACATACATAGTACCTGCTACATACGGCCAAGTTCACATTGTATAATATATTTTATTCAGGGGCGGCTCTAGGGGCGCGGTTGTGAGGCGATACCTCACCTGAACTTTCGGAGTGATTATAATACTCGATAATTATTAGCGACGACGACGGCCCGATTTTCTCAACGGTTTTTATCCATACTGGCGACTTTTGAAGCGCGCAAATAAATTATCTCCGAATAAAGCAATGCGAAAACGCGGCGGTAAATAATAATTGCGAAAACTCGGTGTTCGTCGTTTCCGTTTGTGTGAAAATAATAGTCGTGGGCGGCGGCGCGCGGCGGTTCGAACGGTCGCGTTCAAAGTTCAATCGAATAAGCACTATTCGCGATTGTTATTGTCTCGCGGTCCGCCGGAAAAACAATAGTTACCGAGGCGAAACCGACGAAATAATCGTCAACGATGCTCGCAGTCTCTACGGAAAAGATTCGACGAAAAGTCGTCGGGATCGTCGACAGCGGAGACGTTTCTGCAGTCTTTCGCGTACGTTTTCGTATCGGCGCGGCGTTACGTTCGGACGTGACGCACGCGGGGAAAATAGGAAGGAAAAATAAGTTTAAAAAAATCCCAGTTCGCCTTCCGTCCGTAACGCCGCGATCCGCCGCGTCTGCGGTTAGGTTAGGGTTTAGAGAAACCCGGCGGTCGTTTAACGGCACACGTATTATATATCGCTTGATATAATAACATACATTACGAGTCGCGATTCGACCGCGGTCGGGCGTGTCTGAGCACGAGTGCCACGTCGTCGTCGTCGCCGCGCGCACAACGTATTGTCACGTATTCCCACACGTCATTATTATCCGCACACACTCGTACGCGGAGGCGACAATATAACGCGAGATATTATTATTACCATTGTAATCGCTCGACGACGATCATTAATCGCGCGGCGGCGGCGGCTGCGGCGGCGACGACGGCAGGTATTGCGCCGGCGACGACGGAAAGGGGTAGTTTTTTTCCCACTCTTTTGTGCGCGCGACGTTAAAAGGGCGTCTCGCTTTTCTCGCGATCATATTACGCGCTTTATGGCCGATCCACTGCCGGGCCAAACGATCCCGCGTCGCCCGATCCGGTTCGCACCGGACGACGTACGCTTTTCGTCGCGTAACGGCGATAAATAATTGAATAATCGTACGTTTTCATTCGCTTTATTAGAAACACGGATAATTGATACGACCGGCCGTATGTTAGAACATTGAAAATAAATCGGATTATTGAAACATCATCACATCGGTCGTTTGAAACAATTGGGCGAAAGTCAGTTGACATATACACCGGGGTTGCGATAACCAATGTAACTTAATGTTATCTTTGCTGTCGTCGTCACGTTTATATTTTGACTGTACTTTATCTTAAAAAAAGATGCGCCCGCATTATGTTTGGTCCACTTTTACGTCAAAAAGCAGAAGACCTGGCAAAGAAAACGCGGAAAGACGATTTTGTTGCGACGACGACGGGAAGGATGGTTTCAACGTTGGAAGAAAAGGGAGAACATCAAGCTTGGACTTTATTTTAGAGCTTTACCTGAACACACCCTGTACGCACTCAAACTAAACAAAGCCAAGGGGGCAAAAACGAGCAAGGAGCTAGTATTTTTTCTAATTTTTCGCGTATTTTTAATTTTTTTTTTTTTCCATAGTACAAATAAAACCAATCGCTTATTAGAAACAATCGGTCAATTGACACATTTCACTTTGGTCCCAAAGTGTTTCTAATAAGCGGCTTCTACTGTATATGTTTCAGGTTTTTCGGTGGCAGCGAAACGTGTAAAATAATAAATTCCACCGCGTCGTGTGGTATTCGCGGCCGCGGTCGCGTTTTCGCGCGACCTAATCGTCGAGATTTCTCGGACGAAAGCAACACGTTTTATTCGTTGCCGATCATACGTTCCGGTCGTAGCGCGTTCCGTTTGAAAAATGTCCCGGTAAAATATACGCGTCGACGACGTCCGTACGCATAAATGACATTCTCTCGCGCGAACGAAAATAATCGTTTAACCGATGAACTTGATAGAATGATAATAATACGGACTTTGAAAAAAAATACCGATCCCACCGCGAAAACCCTCGCGTTTTTAATTTCAACTCTATTGTTATATAGTTTTTCGTATAAAATATTTCAATTTTCTAGCCCGAGAAATATTTTCAATTGAAAATATGGTCAGCGAGTCCGTAAGATTGCCCGTCGCCGAGTCGGACTCTACGATTTGAGTTTGGCTATTTATGACAATAAATAAAACAAGCATACGAGTGTAAAAATGCATTTATTAATTCTATAATATATTTTTTGCAACTATTATATACGACATTGAAAAAAATTATGATTTCAGTAGTTATTGAAAAAATGTCGATTGGCCTGTACAACGTTACTGTCGCGATATTCGTATAATTTTGTCTTGGATTGCACGATTTCATCACAGTGGACGTTTCGCTGATCCGAGTGTCGTCGTGTCGATATCGAGTAAGTCCAGGTAGGATTATCCTACACAATTGTTATGATAAATAAATTAAAAAGTATTATCTAGAAATTTAATTTATTCGACTTACCTTGTAGTGTTCCGTATAAACCAACTGTCAAACAAATTTTACTTTTAAAAAGTCATTAATTGCATATACTTTCGGAATCGAAACGCGCCGCTCGAATGTATAATTTGTCACCATAGATCCGAGAACGCGCCGCCGCCGCCGTCGGAAATAAAAAATGAACCTCGTCGAATTTGTTAATTGGGAAAAGTTTTTAAACATATTTTATTAATTATTCAATAAAAAAAAAAAAAAAACTTCTTTAATTACAAACGATTTCGCGGACTCGTGACTGCGAATCTCGAGGGTTAAGCCTCGCAAAATTGGACCTTATCGACACAATCGCATCGGCCACTATGTCGACGATCGTGGTGATTGTAGAGTATAGTGCCCCTTGACGATCGCTCGGATTTCAATTTGGATTATACCGAGAAATTATTTACGACAACAGCCAGTGGTGTATAAAAGCGGTTATGAAAACACGTCGTATTTATTAAGCCGTATCGTTTACTCATTTAGTTTCGCGTCGACATGAATCCACAAATCCACTCAACAACACGCGTCGAGTTCTCGTAGCAGATTATCACTCTATACGAGCGTTCGGCTTACGTTATGAATAAACACAAACGCGCAGCCAAAAGCGAAGAGTTGTGAAAAAAAAAAAACACCGAGTCGTCGAAAAGGAGACGGAATACTCTATTTTACTCTTACTCACTCGTATTCGACCGTACGTCTAGTCTAGTATCGAACTATAAAATGCAATCGACGATTTCGGTTCTAAACGATTTGAAATTAATGTTATAACTAGAGCTAGGACTTTGGTGACTTTTGCATTTTTTTTCTTTAAGTGCCATATGCATTTTTAAGGTCATTTTTACGTAATATTACAAATATTACGTTCATTTTGTGTATTTTAACTAATTTTTGTTTATTTCAAGCATTTTTTAAGTTCATTTTTTAGAGTTTTTAGGTCATTTTTGCATTTTTTTTTAGTGCATTTTTGTGTATTTTTTAAGTCATTAAAATCCTAGCTCTAGTTATAACAGTATACTTTTAAACTTAAAAAATATTGGTTTTTGGAGAAAAATCGCAATACGAACGGCGTTTTTAATTATTGTTAAAACAAAGTTGTTTTATCCAGGACATAAACCGTGACACTTTCGACTGGACACACGGGTCCGTACATTATATTGTATTTTATGAAATAATCGCCACCGAGAGGAGAACGGGGGAAAAAGCGTTTCGCTCGAATCCATCATTGGGCACGGAGTACCTGTTCCGAAGTAGTTTTGTTCGACGGCACTATTCATCAATTAGGCATTTGTTTTCGAGAAAAGAAAAATTCGATCTCACAACGCTGCCGAGAATAAACGATACGCGATGGCGGATTGCTGAAATAAACACTACGAGAACAAATGGCGAGCACGCCGCGGATTTTTACCACGTTTCGCCAAGCCACTCGGGTCATTCCGAAACGGTCACCGATTGTAATTATAATTGTTGTTGTGGCGTGTCCTGTTAATCGGGTTTCCGTCATTATTTATTTTCAACGAAATAAAACTATAATACGTATAATAAAAATAAAAATCGAGACATGCTGCGGATTCTCGACATTTTTCCATACAAGAACAATTTATTATTATAAATTTCCAAGCTTAAATAATTTACCAACAACATTTCGTCGACATTTTACGAAAACGTTTTTTAAAAAAAAAAAAACTCAAAAATTTCATATGTCTACGAATAGCACAAAAGAAAACCGTATTCATAAAATCCAGTCGGTGATAGCCCCGAAGTGCTCCGACGGACGTTTCGTATGAAAAAAACTCATTTCAGATTAGTGTAAACTTTTTTAACTCTAATGATCCTTTTTATCTCGATCGAAGGGATTATTATGATAATAGGTCAACACGATCTCGTTAGCCATCATTAGGGCTCGGATTTAAATGCCCTAAAAATATCAAAAAAATGCCCATATAAAAAATGCATTTATGACCTAAAAACTCTAAAAAAAGCCCTAAAAATATCAAAAAATGCATTATTTATTAAATAAATTCAAATTAAATTATTATTAAAAAATGAGGAACAAATAAAATTCTAATAAAAATTATAAATCATAAATTATATTACAATGTACAAAAAAAAAAATTAAAATTAAAAATTAAATTATATTTGCATTGCATTGTACAATAAGAATTGTAAAAACCGGAAAACCTGATGTTAAATTAGTTAAAATAGTTCAAAATGAAAATTATTTTTATTACGTAGTACTATACTACTATGTAGTACTTATTACCTCAATGAGGTTAATTTTTTTAGTCACAATACGACAAATATGTCCTAAAAAATTAAAAAATGCAAAAAAAGCAAAAAAATGCCCCAAAAAATTATTGTGGTTAGATCGCGAAGTACTTGAAACATATTTGTAGCTTGGAAAGCATCGCGTAAGATATCCCAAAAAAAAAGATGCAAATGCATTGAAATCCGAGCCCTAGTCATCATATATACGATCTTTTTAAGGATAATTGGTAATTACTTGAAATTTAACGATTACGTAATCGTGAAAATAATGACGACGTTTATATAGCGATAATAAACACGTAACAATGACGACGTTTATATAACAATAATAAACACGTAACAATGACGACGTTTATATAGCAATAATAAACACGTAACAATGACGACGTTTATATAACAACAATAATCACGTAATAAGTGTGTGTTGGCGTGCAATCCGGAACGAGCGGAAGTTCCCCTCAGCCGAATCCTGCGGGCCAATGAAAGCCGCGAGCTGCTCGCGCCGCCCGACCAATGGCAGCCGGGTTGCGCACGCGCGCGATTAGCATAATAGTGTCACCAACAGCTCGGAAAGCTCCTTTCGGTTAGTCGTTACTGAACTCTCCGTCGGAGTCAATAGTGTTGTGAATCGTTATTACTTATTTTTTCGTCGACGACGAACCGAACTTCGTCGAATCGTTAAACTTTTTATTAATTTTTTATTTAAATCGTTTTCATCGCGAGTGACTAGTGGTGCATCCGTCGTGTTTTATTTCACAAACCAAAAGACCAATGCGCTGTGTGGCCTTCGCTTATACGAACACCGAACCTCTCAGCAGCAAACCACCGTGAGTAGTACCGATTATATTTATTTACAGTAGTATGTTTATTATTATTTAAGTCTCGATTTGTTATAATATTCGTCATGTCATTATAAAATAATACGTTTATCACTATAAAATTATTAAAAACGTAAAATCAATAATAAATCTATCACAATAAGATTATTGGAAAAAAATAAAATTTATTATGAATTTATTATTATAAATTTATTTTATCGAAACTGAGTTGATTTTACCATTATTTTACGTCATACGATAATTTACGTAATTCTAAACGTAAATATTTAAAATATTAAAGAGAAATGGTTCAGTTCGTTGTAGAAATTCCTATGTTTAAATATATTTATTACGTCTGAAATAACCGTCTGAAGTACCTAAATGACGAGATAAAATACGCATAAAACAAATAGACACAAATCTACACGAAAAACACAATTCTCATTGTCATTTTAACGACAATATTTATTTATACATTTTTTTTTTTTTCACTTTAAAGAGTAACTTCTCCAAAATCGTGTATTACATTTTCAAACCTAGAGCATATTGAAATAATATTATGAATTTTTAACTACGAAAAATTTGTGATTTTCTCGTTTTTTTTTTCATCAAAATTTCAATTACAAACGCTTATATAAAAAAAAAAATTAAACATACGGATTTTCGAAATTTCTTTATAAAAGTAAAAAAAAAACGTACGAGAAACTTTAATATTAAATTGCCAAGCTTTAACGGTTTATCAAAACATTTTTTACGACGTGTTACGAAATTTTTTTTTATAAAAACCCAAAAAATTTAAATGTCTGTTAAACGCATAAAAATGCCAAAACCGTTTGAAATTTACACCATTTTTAGAGTTTTGCCATATAAGTATTCGATGAAAATTTCACGCCCCCGCGCGATCGATACTTTTTGAGTTACGATGAAAATAAAAATTCGATTTTGTCGAAAACCGACGTAAATGTTGTCTTTGTTTCACGTATAACTTTAAAATTTTTGGGAAATTCGAAAAATGGCCCGTTTAAGTACCAATTAGATGCCATTTGCTACCAGGTTAACCAAAACATTTTTATCTACGTTTTACAAAAAATTTTTATAAAAACCCAAACATTTTAAATGTCTATTAAAAGCATGAAAATGCCAAAACCGTTTGAAATTTACGCCATTTTTAGAGTTTTGTCATATAAGTGTTCGATGAAAATTTCACGTCCCCGCGCGATCAATACTTTTTGAGTTACGATGAAAATAAAAATTCGATTTTGTCGAAAACCGAGACGTAAATTTTGTCTTTGTTTCACGTATGACTTTTAAATTGTTGGGAAATTCGAAAAATGACCCGTTTAAAGTACCAACTAGATGCGATTTGCTACCGGAAACCTAACTTAGAGTTTTAAATCTGACCATTTTTTTTTTCCGCATCGTGGTAAATCGTTCACTGGTTTCTCTCAGAATCTTATAAACAACAAAAAATTTAGATAAATAAATTTTAAAAACAATTTGTAAAACGAGTGACTTTAATTCTGGATAATTCTGGCGACGGGTGAAATTTAACTGAAACTATACAAATTTTTCATCGTGAAACATTGGGTATACCTATAAAGTCAATGATTTTTGTAATTTGGAAAAACAATATTGTAAAAGTCCTAACCAAAGTATAATATAATGCAAATCTGACCGATGTGTTTATATTTAAACTGATTAAAAATAAACATTTTTTATACGTGTACTTATCGTATAAATACGCGTACAGTACAATATCCTTTTTTTGACATACCCTCGACCTGTGCGTATAATACGTCTACGAGCTTTAGGTAATAATATATAATATCGTCGTGAAAACTCAAACGGGCTCTGTCTGGTATAAATTCTAAATAAAACGACGTCGTTGCTGATGTACATTTTTTTTTTATTCCGAGTTTTATATCCTTTACTACTTTTCGAAGTGTACTACTTTACTACTTTTCTCTATTGATCCTGGACATCGTAAATAGTAATAATGGTAATGGCTTCCTTTTATAACGTCTATTGTTACCGATTGATACCTCCTGAACTGATGGTTGATGAAAAAAATAAAATAAAAAAACACGCACACACCCATACCGCGAGAAACTAATAAATTACTCAATTGATTGTTCTAAAATATCTCCTATTAGTTTAATTGACATTTAAAACGAAAACATTTTTAAAACAAAAAAAAATACACCACTGCGTCGAAAGCAGCATTCCTTCGTTCGGTACGCAAAGATTAACCAATAAAAACGCTACTAAAAATTTTCAAAGACATTTTATTGCGGTTCACACGATTGACGACCGGTCGCTTCTGGTCCGACGTCGACTTTAGAACGGTTATTATCGGCAAAGTGCTGGTTAATACGACAATAATAAAATAATAATTCCGTTTATTAATATTATTATTCATATATTAATATGACTGCTTTTGATCATTCGCTTTAACGTATGGTTTTTAACGCGGATTACTCACTCGAAATTTCTTTATCTACCAATAGCATTCGTGAAATCATTAAATTTAATCAACGGGCGTTAAAGAATTAAAAAGTGTAATTCAAGTTAATATATTATGATTAGGCAGTACGTCGAAAGTACTTGTCTATCGAACTCACTTCCTACGTCCACTTGACGAATTTAAAAATATCTATCAACTCGATCGACTTAATTTTCTAAACAATTACGTCCAAGGTATACACTCGTAATAATATTAAAATATAATATAGTCACGAATCACTCGTTATTCTAGCACTTTCTTGATGAATTATTTTATCGAAACTACTTGTTTGAAAACACGAAATGTCCGATGCATTGACTTTTTCAATCGCGATAACCGGACGGGGTTGGGTTAGGCTGTTTTGAGAAAACTAGAAAGTCGACGTGTTTAAAATTTATTTACATTTGCACGAAAACTATTGATTTATTAAAACGCGTACATTTTTTTCCCGTCACCTGTTATAAATCTCTCTGCCTATTTCTCCGTCGAGGAGATCGCCTGCGTAATTGTTTTTTTAATATTCTATCGAGTTCGCATTGACTGTACTCGAAACGTGGACATTTTCTTTATTAGATTTTTGAAACATTATACGTTTATAATATAATCGCGGGACAATTTTGAAGGCTCTCTCTTCGACGGTCGGTTTTCTTTCTCTTTCGAAAAGAAATATTTTAGAAATGACGATTTAGTGTGACGCGTGATGATTACGTACTATATGGAAAAAATCGAATATAAAACATTGACAAAGTTACCGCCGTTGTGTTATTATTATTATTTGTACGCTATCGACAGTGTTATTCTGGACGTAAATATTATTATTAGAAACTAAGTGGGGAGTCGTTGTGAGCGAAGGATTTGGACTAGAGACGACGACTTTAATAACAAAATATTATTAAATATATTAAATTATTTTCATACAAACTGTATTAATTAACAAAAATAAAATACAAAATAAAGGTCTTGCCTTGAGTGTTATAATTAAGTGTGCAAAAAAGACTTTAAATATAACACGTGGCTGACGGAGAGCGAAAGAAAATGTTTTTTTTTGTTTTGTTTTCGTAAACGCATAAACTTTGTTAAACGCTGCTCCTAGCGAAAATTTCAATCGTCGTTCGTGTATCGATGCTATTGAGCAGCGGTTCAGAAACTTTTTTTTCCGCGGTGCCCTTTTTTGGAATAAATTTAACCCTTCTCTGTGAGAAATAACACGAAAGACAGAACAAAAAAAATAAATACTCATTGATAGCCGATTTTATTGATTTTATTAAACCTAATACAATCTAAGCATTCCGAGCCGAGTACACAACTAACTTAATTATGAATTAATGCATTTTTAAACTTACAAACGGTGCACAGTTTGGGAACCGCTGCTACAGTGTTCAAAGTCGGATAATATACGGACCCGGCAGACGTTAAAATGAAACACAAGACGTGGCTAATACACCGCGTAACAAAGTCACGCGAAACCGAGCTGACCGCTAAAGAACTTTAAGTTCAAGTGGTGACTACGAGCAGTGAGTGTTGTTCGCACATGCACATTGGCACGTGCGCGAGTTATCTATAATACCCTTAAACACGACAGCGGCGGTTATATCCGGGTTTTGAAGGGAGGAGCGGATTTCGAATCCGCGGGTGAGCTTACGCCAGGATCATCTGCCCTTTAACCGTGTCGTAAGTTTATTACTCTAATCCAGTGTTTTCCGACCTTTTTAATTCCAAAACCCCCTTTTGAGATTCACAAATCGATTTCGGAGATACACATACACACGGATACATAGATTCTCAGCCCCTCCTCCCCCCCCCCCCGTCGGTTTTTTTTTTTCGTTTTTAAATCGTTACCTTTTTCTTCTCTTTCTACTCCATACAAACTCGTAACGTTGTTTGATATTTAAATAGCCGTCGAGAATATAAATATTGTACAATATAAAAAAGGTACGCGCGCACACTTGCAGTATATATTGCATATTATAATATTTCATATGCGTTTTGTCGAACGCGACTCTTGAACATTATTTTTATCGTACGCAGTTATACATTATAAGTCATAAACTATAATATAAAATCGACAAAAGAATCGCCGCCTGCTCCCTTAGCGTCACTTTAAATTAAACGCCTCCATCGTTATTAAAAATGCTACGACTCGTTTGCGCACGTTTACCTTTTTTACGACTCGCTGGCGCACACATACATTTTCAGTTGTCCACCGAATGAATTACATTAAAAAAAAAACAACAACAACACGTCACACGTTTTAGCGTTCTCGATTATTATTAATCAACTCGATATGTACTGCTCGGTGCAGTGGCGGTTTATCCCAAAGATGGGCCTGTGTGCAAAACTATAAAAAATTCTAAAATCTTATGAAATTATAGGTACTTTCTATTTTTATTAAAATTTTAATGACATGAAAAACAAGATGAAATTACGTACAAATAAAATAATATGTTTTATTAATAACGATAGGACTATAATAATAACAATTCAATGGAAATTTCGTTTTTTCTGCAAAATTATTAATTATTTCTTTTAAATTTAATTGACGAGCTCTCGATCGTTTTCAATAGATAAAATTCCAAATCCACTTAATCTTTCTTCACACATTGTGCTCCGTAAATAAAATATTACAAATTTAATAATGGGCCCCATTGGGCCAAGGGCCCGTGGCATTTGCACGCATTGCACACACATGTATGACACGCCACTGGCTCGGTGTGCCGGCAAACAGCGACTCGAATATGTCTCCGACCAATATAATATGCCTTTCGTGATCATCGTTTATCACACGTTCTCAACTCAAAGATTATTGTGATATTACGATAACGCGTGAGAAATACGATTTAAAAGCCGGTCGGTTTCGGTAAAACTTGCGCGAACTACGTAAACTTACTATGCGATATTTGTCTGCGCGCAAACGAATCGTCGAGTTTTCAGCGAAAAAGTATTAATTTTTTTCCGCGCGCAAACGTGTTTCGCCGAATTGCAGGTGTAAAAATCGCGAAAATGCGCCGGCACAATCTCCGAAAATAAGTAAACATTTCTCTACAATAACATTGTCCTCCCAAGCTCTGCCGTTTAATTCCTTTTGGCGCGCTCCCGTCGAAATCCTTTCCTATTTCGATATAATTCGCAGTTCGGTTAGGTATGTTTTGTTTTTTTTTTTCAATGACGCGTACGATTTCGTGATTAGTGGGCGCACTAATGTCGAGCGATTAAAAGCTCAATTTAGAGGAGGGGAGGGGGAAGGATTCATCAATCGCGCCCCATCACATGTTATAACCGCAGCAGGAACACGACCGCGGGCGCGATACCGTGACACGACGACACTCGTTGTTTTATCATTTCGACGGTTACACACCCCTTTCCCGGCGCGTCTACAGAATATTAAGGACCTCCGCGCCTCCTGCCCCCGCCGACAACACTCACCCCAGGCCCCGACGACGTTTAGGCCGCGGCGGTCGAATTACGGTTCGGCGGCGGCGGCGGCGGCGTGCGGTTCGCCGCGCGCGCGTTGATGACTAATGACGTGCCCCCGCAGACTGCGCTCGGCGGCGCTATTAACAGCCGCCGACGACGCTGTTGCTATACTGCCACCGTTTAGGTACCTCTCATCAGTCATTTAATCAACTACGTCGTCGTCGTCGTCCACGACGGCGTTTACACGCGTTTCCTCGGGCCCGCGCGAACGTAGACGATCGTAGTTTTCGATTTCGGATTCCGAGTGAAGCGACGTCCGGTATTGGTTTTACTGTCGTGCGTTTGTGTTCTTTGCTTTCTCGTCATCGCGGTTTTCGATTGGTAAAAAATTGTCAGGAAGAATTATAGTCGGTACTTGGGGACGGGGGAGGGTCTCGTTTTGAGTTTCCCCACCGCGTTTTCCAAATGTTCGTTGCTTTTCCGCCGTAACTCGAGAAATATGACGTATTTTCAAGGATTTTAAGTTTTTATCGAATATTAAAATTCCACCACTACCTGTATATGATTTTAATTCGGTGATTATAAATCACTATTACTACAAGTCATTATAGAAATAGATCGGTCGAGCCGTTTTCACTAGGAATAGTTTTTCGAAATCAACGTTACACGGAGATTTCAGATTTATAAGAACGAACAATATTGCAATCGCATGTGTCACCGCCCCTCGTGTACCTCGTTTTTTTTTTTTTTCCGCGTCTGTCATCGTGATTTTGATCGAGAGACCCGGGGTCCAATTATATCCACTCTGTCTGACAGGTCGTTGATCCACTCTTACAGACTCGGAATTCATTCCGCTCGTCCGCAGGTGTGATACGTAATAAGTAGCGCTCGGTAAACGCGAGTGGTTCTCGTTTTCGCGAAATTGCGCGCCGGATCGTACGCAATATCGAATTTCAATCCGTAACACTTGGTGTCTCGTCACAACCGTGAACACGCGATACGGTTAACGACCCATTAACGCGCGTGGCGACCGATATAATAAAACGAGTACAGTGGTCTCGCGCGCGTCCTTTGCGCGACGGACAAAAAGACCGACGACGAACACGTCATGTTCACGGGGCCGTATCATAATACGATTCATATCGTCGTACGTTTTCGGCCGCGGAAACCGTTAGGGACTCGAAAACTTTGAATCGCATTCCTCGATGTGTACAATATAATGATGGTAGTTATGTACGTATTATCGTCGCATTAAGGTCACTCGCGGCAGATTCCGGTCGGATCGAGCACGGCGGAAGGTCGAAAAATACACGGGTAATAATAATAATATTATGTCCTGTTCATAAATTACATTTCTATGTACGTTGTGCGCGTCGTGTACCGCCGCCGCGCATACATCAAAATTATTACACTATTATTGACGTTTTCTTACCGCTTTGTCCGTACGTGTAACGTATAGAAACGCGCGCGCATATTATTATAATTTTTTATTTTTTTTTTTTTTTTTTAATGCCAGGAAATTGATTAAAACGTTGGCCGCCGCGGCACTCGTCGTGCCCGACTCTGCGACGGCGGCGTATACGAAATACCTATGCAACACACGCGCGTGCGTGTAATACGTACGGTTTTCAATATTATTGCACTCCGAACGTGATTAATTTAATTTTTTTCTTCCAGATTAACGACGACGATAATAATAATACGTATTATAATATATTGTGTACGTTTTTCCCGATCGATCTCGCGCGTTCGCGGGCGGCGGCGCGAGAAATCTTTAGAGTTTCGTAACGCGCGCGTAATTAATTTAATTCATGCGAAGCAATGATAATCGGTCGCGGTAGCGAAAAAAAAAAAACATTCGTACGACCATAGTCGCGCGTTTCGAAATCCATACGATTGCAGGACTTCCCTGTTACGTATTACGCGGCACATCCGTCACGCGACGGAGACGACTGCGGATTACGATCCGCGCGTTACTACTACATAATATACGAGTACAATATAGTGTTGTCCTCGACGAAATATCGAGGGGAACAACAAACTGAATATCGCGACAATTAAAACGGCGACGCGCAGCGATATAACTGCGAACCGACTACACCCCCGTCCTCTTACGTATTTTATATAGACGTGTTATAGACGATATAACGCCGCCGCCGCCGCGTCTATAAATATATACGGCCGTCGCAGACGGGGAACGCGGGTGTTTAATTTGTCGGAAGAATCGTTTGACAGTGTTTATATCAAGTTTAAGCTTTTAAACGGGATTAATCAGGTGAACGTATAAATCGTTTCTTTCGCGAGCGCGCGCGTAAATCGGCAACATTAACATAGGTTTACGCAGCGCGCGTCACATTGTCCGAGCGCGTGTATAACTACTGCCCCGCCGCAGTGCTGCGCGCGATAAATTTTCGTACCGTCGTCGTCGTATAGAATAGCCCCACGTCGTCGTCGTATTGCGATCGCGATGAGAACGCGACGTGTTCGAGACACCGTACAAACCGACCGTTTGAATTTCCCACGTTGGCGCGTTGACGGCCGATCGATTCTGTAATTTTCGCATTTATATACCACCGGAGGTGTTTTACCATGTGATTTACTGTTGAAAAAGAACCGGAGAACGGCGAAATATTTGTATGGAAAAAAAAAAATTAAAAATCACTACTGCTAGCTCGTTATTGTATTCGATCGCCCTGCGGTTTTCTAGTGATTTACACGCGGGGACAGGCGTGTTTCGCGAGACGCGCGTTTCCGAGTTATTATAGAAATATCGACGATCTCTGCGCGTCGCCGCGATATTCTTCCGAAGTTCGGAATCCGAACTAACGCGTTAAAGCCGTCCTCTCCGCCTTGTAAAAGTTTCCGAGAAATCCGTCATTTTTACCACAGCAGTTACGGTTGTAGTGCTGAGAAAAATAATTCCGATACGCGCGTCAATTTTCGTCATCCATCATGTTATTACATATTGTATACGTTTTAGAGGCGTATAACGCGTCCGACGTGTATAATATTGAACAGATCTCCGCGAGTTTCCGAATACTCATAGAGCAACCCGAACGGCTAGACGTGCTCTTCTCGGCGTGTTATATTTTGTCCTTTGTTAACGAGTATAAATATCATTATTGATTATTAGGGCAGAGGACTTGTAGCATTTGCATATTTTTTTTGGACAGTCACAAAAATAGCAGAGTGTGAAACAAATACATTTCATTCTTCCACAAAGCTAGTTTTGAAATTTTATTGTGCATATAAATGCATATTTTGCGTTTTTTTGGTTTTTAGGGCATATTTTACACTTTTATACGCTATTTTATACTTTTTGAGACATATTTAACTTAAATCGATTTTTTCCTCAGTGACATTTTTATTTCAAACAATACAGTCAAAATGTTTGAATAAAAATGTATTTATTTTTAATTTTTGTCGTATAATATGGTTTTTTTCTGTGCTCGGACACAAATTTTTTCTAGAAGCGATAACTATCTAACGTAAACTATACCTACGACATCACCACTACAGACGTGTACGCACCATGTGGGCTTTTATTCGATTAGGATTTATTTATAAAACGTTTCTAGACACGACAAGAATCAATATTTTAGTATTTAGTCTCAGTCAGTTCTGCGGAAAAATTTTAAGTGCATATTTTAAGTGCATATTATGGGGTTTTTTAGTGCATAAGTGCTTGCATATTTAGAGCTTTTTTAGAGCTACAAGTCCTCTGCCCTATTGATTATGAATTATTATTATGTGTACTTTTCGCTTTTGAACGTTATATTCGATATGTTATAATAGAGACGCGCCCCAGTTAAGAGTGTAGTGATTTAAAAACAAAAAAATACATCTATTCGGGAACGTTAACGCTTTTTCAATAATTATTTGGGTTCACAGTTTTAAATACTCTTTCCGCAGCGACTCGTGCGCGCGCGCTTCGCTTTTAAAAACGATCGCGCGCCGTCTATAGATTTTTCGTTTCAAACACGGGCGACACTAGAATCTATTAATGTTTCTAAACCAAAAACGATTTCTACGTCGTTTCCTACAGTCGACGCAAACGGTCGTCTGGGGAAAATTGCGTGAAAATGTTTTAGTTTTTAGAATCCTCGGGACGCGCGGAGGTCGCATATTTTTTCAACTCGTATCGTTCGACCCTCAGCTAATATTTTGTCCGAATCGGCGCGCATACCTCCGCGGACGCGTTCGAAATTTCAAAACGAATGAGCCGGTTTAATAAATTCGTTTTTCGATTTATATATTAGTTTTTAATCGAGTCGCGATACAAATTTTAATATAACAATAAACACGAAGGCGCATCATCAACGAACGTCCTAATATCGCCTTGCCATCCCCCCGCCCCGGTCGGTTTCGAGCCACGTCTCGTATATACATACCAGGTAGGTGGTATACGGTTTTATCTGAAAACGTTGTGCTCGGTTAATTCGGCTCGTATTTTTTATTTTTCATGTCATTCTTTCAATCGTAAAAATAAATAAAACACTCAGACGATAAATCATACGCGGATACAACGCGCCCGCACGTGTATATATTAATCTATAAAAAAAACAAGTGGGAACGATCGTATTTATAATGTGAAAAATAAAGAAAGAAAACTGTCCTATATACGTATTATATACGGCGTACATACATATATATATATATATATACGAGTGTATACGTATAAAAGTAGTGTTTCTGATATTCTCCGTCGTCGTGTGTGCGCCTATATTGCTTAATAAATTATGACGTTTGGACGTGACGGTGGAAGCGGACGACGACTACGATTCACACCGGTCCCGGAGACGTTAAATAAAAATCAACGGACGCGTCGCCGCGCTCAAGGATATACGCTCCTCCGCCGCCGCGGCACATCACGACCCGCGCGCACAGTAAATTATTATTATAACGTCCATAAAACGCGTCTTCAGCGCCGTAGGTAGGTCCCGTCTATATATCATTTAATTTGGCAGCGGATAAGTATTATTTTAATTTTATGATTTTTGACTGAATTTCGGAACGATGAATCATGCACACGTGCGCGCGCGTGCGCGTCCTCCGTCTTATGCGCGACGGCGGCGGCCACCGGGTGACCGTATGGAATACACGTATTGTCATGAAGTAACTGTATACCGGGCACGTTTTTGAGGGGGGGACAATCGCCCCCCCCCCTCCGAAGCCTGTATTTTATAGGCTGTTTTATTTTAAATTTTTGTAATCGAGATTGATGAGAATGTTTTTTTTTTATATTTTCTAGTCTTTATTCCAGACAACGGCTCGCCAAAATGAAAAAGAAACATACCGATCTAATTTTGTAGAAAACAATAATTGCAGTCGATTGATAAATTTATTATGAGGATTGTTTTCAAATATAAGAGCACACATGAGGTACGCATAATAAAAATATCTCATGGCGGGTTTGGACTATTTCTAAAAATGTAATCGCCCCCCCCCCCCATGTTGGTGCCTCTTGTACAAGTTGAATTAACGAAGCGACTTCTCTTGTGTAAAATATAGAACCGTATTAATTTTGTAAAAGATGTTTTCACAATAATAATCTCATTTTCATCGACCGTCGCCGCCGTTCGATTTCCGTCGCGTTCCTCTCGAACAAGTGACGTTTTTTCTCTGATCCCCGGCGTCCCCGTTGGAATAATTACGGCGAACAACAGTCTCGAACTCTCCAGACGCGCGCGATACACATATCGTTTTGTTCCAACGATTTGTTCCGAGCGTCGTGTGCTCGCGCCCGTTGGAAACGCTCGCGGATTTCGCCGAGTAAATATTGACCCTTTTTCCTCGGAAACACATCGCGCGCCGTGTCAATAAAACGTCGTCTTTGTACGGCGGAATCTAGGAAAAACGTCACCGTAAGCGCCACGCGCCGCCGGTAATACGCGCGCGACACGCCGACGTAAAAACGAGTATTGTGCGCGAAAAACGATTTCCGCGAATAATGATTTGTCGACGGGACTCGGCGGCGGGAATCTTAACGTTTTCTCGGACCGACGACGGGGGTATATTTGTACGGACGCGCCAGACAGCGCAATCCACTTAGCGTCGTCGGCCGGTGGGAAACGGCGGAGAGAGAGAGTCGCGCGGGAGAACGACGACGACGACGACGAAGAAATTTGCTCGTCGCGTCCGCGTCCGGTCGAATGAACACGTTATAAAATAACGTGGGTCTCGCGCGTCGTCGTCGTCGTCTACCGACAATGCGCGCGCGGCAGATGAAACAGATAGACAAAACAATGAGACAGGTCACTTCAAACCGAGCGCGTTCGCACCGAAAGTACACACACACGCGCGCGCCCACCACACGATCGCACGCACGCACATTCCTCGGAACACTTTTGTCTCCGAGGGCGACAGAAGACCAAGGTCCTGTATATATATATACGAAGCGCACGTTAATGTCAAAGCTCTCGATCGCCACCGCTGCGGCGGTGACCCTTTGCCAGCGCCAAAACACTCGAAAGGCTCGAGAGTAGATATATATACATACCCTTTAGCCATACGACGACGCGTGCATATAAACTGGGATAAGAGTCTCGTCAGAAAAGGTGTGCGACGGCGCGGCGGTGGAAACGTCGTCGCGTCACAGTGCCACTCGCACCACAAATATTTGCACTGGCCTATACGGTGGCGATGAAATTATTCCGCCGCCGCCGGTTTTGCTTTTCGCGAACGTCCATCTCGCGAGATGTCGTGCGATTTTTTCAATATCGATCGTGGCGGGCAACACGCGTTAGGCTACACCTACATTGGATCCGTATTTCTCCCGATCCGATCCGACGAAAAACAAACATCCTTATCTTAATGTTAGTGCCTACATTGGAAACGTTGCTCCCGATTTCTCGATTCCCGACGACTCCCGACACTATCCGATTTGACGGCCGATGTTTGTTTCCAATCCGACGAGTAGTTGTGCTCGTGCAATTTTATCATATGAAACTATGAAACTCGGTCGGCGGTTTCGTTTTATATAACGGAAACTCCTGGAGAAAGGATTCTTTCAAAATTCCACCCCTAAAGGTGTTAAAACGGGTAAAAAGGGCGTAACTAGAAAAATTCGCCTGGCCGGAACAAGGTAAACAACAAGTAGTGAAAAATTTTCCCGTAAACCTATCTAAATTAAATTCGTCGACCAGTTTTTTAGTCTTACGTCTTTTTAAGTGGACGTTGTTATCCAGTAAAAACCAGCACGAAAAATCGTCTTCCGAATCACTCGTTTCGCGTGTTTGCCGCAATCGGTTCTACAGCAGACTGCCGTAGAACGATTAGATAAGATTAGATTAGATAAGTATCGGATTACGGATCACGTCGGGAGTCGGGACCATTGGTAGAGGCACTCACGTCTGACGTCGTCGGATACCGATTATCGCAAGACGTCGGATCGGATCGGATCGGGAGAAATACGGATCCAATGTATAGGTGTAGCCTTATCGGTATCGGAAGAATAAACACGTTCGAGGCGTTCAAACGTGATTTTTTTTTATCGGGTCGAATATTTTCTCTCGGCGCCGCCGCCGCCGTCATGTCCGTCCGCGCGAAATCGGTATGTACGAAAATGTGTGTACGAGTTCTTCTATTTTCAAGACGCGTACGCCGATCATCTCTGTTTGTTCGTCGAACAGTGAAAACACTCCTCTCCCACAGTCGGAATTCATTAAAAACACAACAATAACTAATTTCGGTTATTTTACGACCGCCGCCGCTCTCGTGCGGCATACACACACACACACACACGAGTATTTTCGTTCGATTGTTATTATTAATTTCGTTCGCACGACGTGAATGTAAAACGCGAAACCCGAACGTACGATAAAAAGCACCGCGCGAAACAACCAGTACGTGACGGTCATTAATTCGTAGAAAAACCATCGCCGCCGACAGAGCTCCGACGGCGTCAGACGTGTGCGTAAGTCATGCCGCGGACACGAATCAAACACATTATTGGTGGCTCCAGTGTGTGGGTCGTCATCGTTATTCCCCACAGTACGTCGATGCGTAATCGCGCAACTATTCGATCTCCGGCGATCCCGTTGAGAATATCTATATGCGCGCGGTCCAGATAAGGCCGGAGAGAACGCGATAATATTATGATTTATATATTATATATTTGATACATTTGAAAAGACCGGTTTTTCTGGTCCGCAATGCAAATCTACATCGATCACGAATCGAAACCAAATATCGCACCGACATCCTCTGAAATCCGGGTCCCGCAGTGGAACGAAAACGACACAATTTTCACAGACGCGGAGACTCGAAGACCGTATAGTTTGTTGACGTAAATGCTTCGGTTAGAAGATTATTTGTTCGTCGATTATTATTCATAATTGACTGATTATACTATAAATATAGTCATTTATATATTATATTATATTATATATTATCTAAAAACATACACATATATCTCAAGAATTCGAAACAATATGATCAATTTTATGAGGCAAGACATCTCTTTTTTGAATTTGACTTTATTACGAGTATAAGGCTAATGAAATTTAGGAAATAATAATCGTGAAAATTGAATTCGTTGTTTGTGATGATGAAATAGATACACGGGTTCAAAGTTCAAAATAACAAATAAAATGAATCCGGTCGTTACCGTCATGACGTCTACTTCTCTAACAAGACAACGGTCCCCAGGGATGGAGTTCAAAGTCCAAATAAACAAACAAAATAAAGTCTGTTGTCATTGTCACGAACCGTCAACTACCCGGCGGTATAAAAGTAAACCAGGAAATAAGAATAACGAGGTGAAATCGCTGGCTTTCTCTAACAATAATTAGCCTTTGTCGTGTCGATTTTGTTCGAATCGTCCGAAATCGATATCGTCAATTTGCTCTCGGTCGGGGCGGGTACGTATGTCGCAGTTTTTTAATTTTTTAATTTTTTAATTTTTTTTGTCTAACCAATTAATTTCGTTTGTTTTCAGAAAGTCATTCGTCTAAATTAAATCATCATTGCATAACGAATGTGACGGACGGCCGGCACCAGTTGTATTGTCGTGTTGAAAACGCGCCGCCGCCGCAACGACGTCGTCGGAAGTCCGGCGATAGAAATTACGCGAGGTACGTCACGAAAAAGCCTATTTTTATTATGTCGTTTTACCACGTGAAAGTGTTGAAATTATTCCAACTCTAAGTCACCGGGACACGGACGTTATTAACATCTCGACGATGATTTGTTTTAACTCCTTAATTTTGACGTGTAATTTTTATTAGTTGCCTCGCCCGAAAAAATAAATAAATATACCGCTCGAATCTCGCCGTACAACAGTTACAGTATTTTATTGTAGACGAATTAATCATGGTTTTTTTTTTTTTTTTTTTCATTACAAAATAATCAACTTGAAATATGCATCGTGTATGACATACACTGTACGCGGTGTACCTAGTCGATTTTTCATAGAGTTATAATAATTGTTTTGACACACGAGTTATACGTTTATAACTACTATGGGGAGTAGATTTATAAATAATATGCAAATTGAATTTCTTTCCGAGAACTCTAAAACAATGCTTTTTAGTCCGTTTTATACACATATAATAATATCATATCTAAAAGAGATCAAATTCGATTTTGAATCGTTCTTTGAATTTCCGAAGTTTCGCCGAGGACGTTTTTTTTCTCGAATCGAGCTGTTTTTCCGCTTTCTTTCTCGACGCGCTAAAATCCGCGTGTCTTAGTGTTGCACAATTTTACATTTCCGAATAAAACGCGAATAATTGCCTGTCCGTCGTCGTCTAAATATTATTTACTTGTTTTTTTTTAATCTATAAAAAAAACTAAAAGGGGAGTTCCCCTCTTAAATTTCCAGAGGGGTCGTTACCCACCCGCGTGTCGTTCCCAGTTTACGCGGGCATTAGAGGCGGTATAAAATTGCATTATTCCTTATATACGTTTCTCATACTAGGATAAGGTTTCCCGTAAATTGATTAATATTAAATTAAAAATGAATAAACAAAAAGATAAATGTTAATTGATCACATTAAAATAATAATTGCCCCATCGATGTTTTCACCGATAATTTTGTTAATAGTCATCGGAAATATCATAATATTGATAGGTACATATTTACTGCTGTAGTCGTACACGTTATATAAACGTAATAATAACACTTGTCCCACATTTCAAACGTGATTACCGATTAAACGAATAGGTGATAATTTAATTCATTTTCATTTAAACATTACTGATTACTTTTCAAATAAACCGAAACACTCCATCAAGCCGTTACGGTTTATTGGTTGTTTTAACTAATCGAGGTATCGAGTTCATCGGTAAATTAACTAAACGGTCGTATACAAAAATCTATCTCTCTGAACAAACATTAACTATAATAAACGTTCGGATAACTCTAATGATGTCGAATACACATTATCGTTCGGAAGCAATATTTTTTAATAGAGCGCTCTCGTGTGATTTTATGAAATTTTATTGGAAACTTCCCTAATTGCGTTATTGTATTACCTATATAAAGATTTCGAAAACCGTTTTAGTTTTTCGACAAAATCGATTATAGTAGATCGGATCGAATAACTCCATTTTTAACCCTTTTTTTGTCCCCCTCACCATACAGGTAAAACGAGCGTCGCCTGGTGGGACTCTACCCAAGTTCAAAACCTTCGAGGATGTGGTTCCAGTTTGGTCTAAATCGGCCGACTATTTAAGACGCATTACAAATTGGCAAAAAACGGCGGCGATACACATTACACACACGCTGTTCTTCTCTTCGCAGTCAGGTAAGACACTCCCGAGCGACTAAATTATTTTTTAACCTACACGTCGTACTATATCGAAACGTCGAACCGCGCACAATTATTCCTATACCGTTACGATACGCCGTAAATCATTATTTTTAAAGAGAACACACGACGTTTAGTTTTTCAATTTAAAAAAAATAATTCAATCGACTTATCTTAATCCTCGATCTCGTTGATATCACATCGTACACTGTGTCTAAATGATTTTTTTCACGCACACACACACACACATACACGTCGTAATATTATATGATACTAAAAATAAAAAAAAAACGTTCTATTCAGATTTTATTAAAACATGTATTGGATAAATAATTCATAGTGTGATTTATATATTATTACTATACGCTCGCGCGGTATAGATTTATTCATTGCACACGATGTGTATAATTTTCAAGGTCGCGCGTTCCGTACTCAAACCTAGAACTATACAACCGCGTAGACTTTATATTACCACTAGCGTATCTCATTTAAGTGCATTGAAAAATGATCGATGAATTAAACACACACTGGACGTAATGTTATTGTGACCTTATCCACTTAAGAAGAAGGACTGCGGCGTGTGCCCGGCCGTTTTGTTTTTGTTTTTTTTTTATTAATGTTGATTGGCAATGCGTGGTGGTACATCAAAAGTCGTACGTTTTTCTATACGAGACATTATAATACGCGATATTTACCTATAAAATACACTGTATATTTGAATATGCGCGCGCGTCGGCCGGAATAAATACGATTTAACGAAATCGAATTACTCGCGAAACGAAGTTAGGCAATGTGTGTGTGTGTGTGTGTTTTTTAGTAGCTAAAATGTTATTATAGCCCGAGCACGTATTCGTTGCCGGACGCTCGCGACCACCCTTCGTCGAAACAACAACGTAAGGGTTGCGTCGTCGTCGGAAGGGCAAGTCCCTCCGACCGTGTAATATTAAGCTTATTGTAGTCGGCGTTTTGATTTAATGGATTTTTACTCGGACGAAATCGTACATATATTATAATGAGTAATAATAACTAATTATTATGAACAGAGCCCGGCGAACAGCCTGCGATTTATTAGAGTTGAAAACCCATGGTAATTTATTGTTATTAATATTATTTATTATTTCGATCGGAGCGCGTGTAAACAAACAAACAAAAAAAAAAAAAAAGAGTTATAAATTATAAACAAACAAATTATTTACGGGCAAGATAATGTGGAAAGTTATCGGCAATAACTTAAATTCTATAAAATTATTTCGCGCCGCGACGACGTGGAATTATTGCCGAATAGTCATACTGTTTATAATAATAACCGACGGTAAAACGGAAACGGTCGACTAGGGGTTTTGTTTTTAAACGAAAACAATTAAATTCTTTTCTCTTTGAAAGACCTGCACGCCTAGGCGTACGTGTACGGACGACGCGTTTCTTTCCCCCCCCTCTCCCGGTCGGAACACTCTGGTTATTTATTATTTATATTTTATATTCGGTCCCGGAATGAATTTAAATATTAAAAACTTTTAATTTCGTCTTAAACTCTATCGTAAGAAAAAAAAAAAAAAAACGAAGAAAATTTGTTGTGTTTTCATTAGACGCGTTCGAGTTTCGAATGTATTTATACTGGTTTTACGCCGTCGTCGGACCTATAGAACGCAGTGTGGTAGTATTATATACACACCTGAAATTAATTTCTTTTCGTACAATAGGTACACCGTAGTCGTTTTCTATGATTACATATTATTATAATATAGTTTGTTAAATACCGTTGGCGCGGATCGTTAGCGAACAAAGTGGATTTCGTGTTTATATTTTCACGAAAACGTTTTAATTTAAAACAAAGAACGGATTATTATGGCTAATAATTTATACGCGATAATAACAATAATACGAGCGCGCGCGCGAGTACAAGTATTACGACGGAAATTAAAAAAAATAAATAAAAAAACCACCCGAAACGAAACAAATAATAATAACAAACGAGTTTTAATCTCGATGCCGCGTGACGTGGTACGATTTTTAGTACAGACCAGTCTATAATATTCGACCGAGATTTTCATCTCTTCTTAATCGCCGCGACTTATTATGATACGTAATGTGTGCATTATAACATTTGAACATTATACTATGCGCGTATTATAACGACGAGGAGAAACTGAATAGAAACTTAACGACGAGGGTTCGAGACGTGACTTTTATTTGTGTATTTATACGTATGTATATAATATTACAATATACGCACGGGGGTTGGGGGTAGGGAATCGATATCGTTTCACGAGGACCGTGTAGGTTTTTTTTTGTTGTTCGCGTCCGCGGACACGTGTGAGGAAACCGCGGGTTATCAATCGGTGCGGGCGGCGACGAGACGTACGTGTATTCGTCGGAATAGAGGGTGAAATATTATATTATCGTGTTCGATCGTTACAGAGGGTTTGTTAATTATTATTATCGTCGTGCCTGTTTTTCTGGCGCCGAAAAACCGACGAAAAACTCATGAATATTTCAATATAGGGCCGGTATCCGCCGCGGTGTGTTATACGATTTTATTTGCGTCACGTTTCGCAGGCTCTGGGAACTCTTTCTTTCGTTTTTCGAATATCGAAAAGTTCGGAGAAATAAAGATAATTCTTATCCGTCATCCGTGCCCCCCGATATACGACCGCGGTAAATTGTTTTGAAATTATTTATCTCGCGCGTCATTCAATCCTGACCCCCGACGACGTACCTGCACGTCGTCGTTTCCGAACATCGCGGGACTAATCGTACGGACGATTTTCACGTTTTCGGTTCTAACAATCAACGTGTTAAGGATAGGGTGACCATTTCTAAAAAAATAAAATACAGGACAAAAATAATATCCATAATATTTTTCAATTAATAAGTATTTATTACTCGTACATTTTTTTTGTTGATTTCTAATTAAAGATTAAAATTAAAATACATAAAACTTTATTTTGAAACGTCACGGCGCGCGGCGGCGCTGCGTCGAACTATCTGGCCGCCCGAATTTCCCCGAAAAACTCCGTTTTTACACGGAGTGTTTTTGATGAGATATAACTATACAATTATAAATATACTATTAATATATACGCCACCAACAACAATGTGATGTAACAATAATAATTATGGTAAAAACAAAAATACAACTGATAAGTATTGATTATTATATTATTCTATTCAATAATGTCATACATAAAAACATTCACAATAATAAAATCAATTTCGAAATTTTATGAATAAACAGTAAGTAGGACAAAAAAAGGATTAATAAGGGACCAGACTTGAAATTACGGGATAAAAAGCGTCCTGAGTGACGTTTGTCAGGACAACAGGACACGAAGCCGATATAAAGGACAATCCTGTATAAAACAGGACGTATGGTCACCCTATGTTAAGAGCATATTTTTCAGAGCAGCGTTGGGTCGCACACGCGGACACGCTATAGCCCTGGGTAGTACCTACTATTATTATTATACGCGGCGGCGCAGGATCGCCCACGCGAACGGAATAACTTTTATCTCTCGCCACCACTATCCGGCGGGCACGTGTGTGTGTGTTTAATTACGTACAACTCGCGCGAATTATTCAAAAACCGATTTGAAGAACGTTCTATTTTATTTGTACGTTATAAATTTCGATCTGTCAATTAGGGCAGCGGCTGCGAGAAGCCGTCGTCGTCGGTGCGCGCGGTTCGTTATACGCGGTCTGCTGGTTTCGTAAGCGCGCGCGCGCGTGTGTGTGTACAAGATGTATTAAACGAAGTATATTATTATAATTCGACGAAATATTACAATCTTTGGCGTGACACGCCAATCAGTGTGAAATATGAATCGAGAAAGATGGAAGAAAGAAGAAAAAAAAAAAAACGAATAAATAAATAACCGAACGCGTGACGACCACTGGAGCGGTGGTAAAAAAACACACACGCGCGCCGGCCGGACGACAATAATCCGGTCGTTTTTTAAAACATTTTATGTACGATTTACGCCGGCCGGTATTATTATACAATAATAAACAGACGAAATAAAATGAAAAAAAAAAAACGGATCGTAAAACTTCTGTTTGTCACGTGAAAAGACGACAGTCTCTCTCTCGAGCGCGCGCGCGGTGCGGTGCGGTGACGCTCTCTCGGGTAAATTATTGGACTCCCGTGTGTCGGGTGCGCGCGTGTGACGTGAAAAAAAAAAAAAAATGAAAGAATTTACATCAGAAAACCGTTTGGTCAGGTATTTTCCGTCCGCCGCCGCCGCTCCCCCTCGCCGCCGCGTCCCGGCCGGACGCGCTCTTTTCGACGGTTTATTATTACTATTATTATTATTATCATCATCATTATACGATATTATTATATGGTCGCGTCCGTTTAATGAACTTTTCCGTATATTATAACTCGCGCGCGTATACGACTGCGTTGCACCTGTGCGTGTACAGGGTGTGACGGACTCTGTTGTTTTTTTTTTTACTGTCAAATATTCAAATTCATTACGCGAAATTTTCGCGTGCCGTCCGTCCGAACTAGCCAACGCTAGGCCTCCCTCCTCCTTTTCGTCGAAAATCGCACGTCCCGTAGCCCCCGAGGTCAGCCGATTCGATGGGCGACGAGCGATTACGACACGAGAAGAGAAACGAACGGTTTCGCGCGACGAATGTTTTCGATTTTTCATCCGAATACGTATCGTATTATAGGCCCGCGTACCTTTTTTATTTGGCCCGCGCTACATTTTCAAATTACTTCATATAATTAAATAAATAAAGATAAAAAATAAATGTTAGTAAATTTGAAGGACCTTTTTTTTGCTTTCTCCTATGCACTGCGGCCCGCTAGATTTTAGTGTACTCGAAAGTGGCCCGCTAGTTACTTTGAGTTGCCCATCCCTGGCATAGGTAATAGTCACTGGCGTTGCCGTCGACGACCACCCTGTACATATTATAACGCCGTGGTCGCGCACAGGCGCACCGCGGCTGCGTTCGTTACGTTATTATACCCGGTCTTTTTTTATCCGTCCGTAATTTATCGTGTATTTTATCCGTTTCCCTACCTGCCGGCCGATGATTTAATGACGTGGCTGACGAGGTCCGTCATGCACACCACGCGGCGTATACAACATGCCTGTAATAATTCCGACGCAGCTTTGAAGGCGCGCGTCGTCGTTTACCTATTTCGAGTAGTAGTACATCGACAACATCCGCGTCCGTCACCCCGAGAATTCCGTTTCCCGTTTGTCCCCCCCCCATCCGTATTTATTTTTTTACGCGCCGCACGAGCATGCTCACAATAATACCGTCGTCGTCGTCTCGGACGAAAACAAAAACCGCGCGTCCGCAATAATAATAAAACGACGACGACGACGACGACGACGTAACGAATGACGCATAGCGCGCGCGCGGCACCTCGCCGTCGTCCATATATCAATAAAAAACGTCGATATTTTTTATACTCTGCACGACCCGTCCGACTCGCCTCTTATGTATTATTTCAGTCCCACGGCGTTTTTTTTTTTATTTATTTTTCGTTTTTTATTTCCTCCCGTCCGGTTTTCGACGGCCGTCCGTCCGTTTCGACTCATTAGAACTTATATTACACACGGATTTTTCGTTATTTATCGCCCGAGTCCGAAACGACTCGTTGTTATAACGTCGAGAGTCGCCCGTTATTTAAAAACCGTGGCCGTGAGTAGGCCGCCGTCGCCGATCGAAACTGCGTGTAGGCCGCGGGGTGACGTGTGGTGGTCGCCGGATCTGCGGTTTTGTTTTTGAATTTTCATTTTATTCTTTTTTTGTCCAAATCGAATTTGCGTTTTGATACGAACAATAATACGCTCGAAGTGTGCGGAAAATCGCAATTAATTGCCGCGTCGTCGTCCGTGTGTATGCTCGAACGACGGGTTTTGTTTTCGTACTCGCGCGTTTCGATTATAATAAAGTTACAACGACACTTGGTGTCACGGCGTACGCGCGTTTATTATTGTTGTGCGCGTCCGACGACGACGAGAATATTATTATTTTAACATTCGAAACGTTTGTTATTGAAACACGAAACAGGTGTTAGCGTCGAAAACCCGACCGAGCGCGCGGCGGCGGCGAGCGGTGTATATTATTATTATTACTACTATTGCTGTTGTGAATCGTCCGGATCGTGTGTGTGTGTGTGTGTGTGTGTGTATTATGTATATTATGCGTTGTTGTTATTTACACACCGCCGGGGGAACGAGCGTCTGTTGGAAAAAATCAAAATCGACCTACGCGCCGCCGCGTGTACGTACGTACGACGACGGCAAATTAGACGGAACGGGAAAAAAAAAAAAATAATAATAATAATAAAAGACCGTTTTATTTTTCGGTTTTAACTCGATTGACCTATATAATAACGTCAAAACAACAATGTTCTCTCAGCGCGCGCGCGTGTCACTAGTCGTCATTCGTTCTTAACCGTCGACCGCACACAAATTTTAATTCCACGACAACTAAATTAAATGAAGCAATTTATTATTACCAACAGTGTATTCTACGAATCCGTCTCTCTCGTGTGCTGCAGCGTAACGTAATTATTCGTCGGCTTGTTACGAAAATTCAATATAAATATTAAGCGAAAATTATCAACGGCTCGGATGCGATTAATTTACAAATATTTCCCCTTCTGCGTGGTTTTTTTATTTTTTCATTTTTTTTTTTTTTCCCAACACAGCCGACGGACACGCGTTTTTACGGACCGATTCGATATTTCTGATACGTATACCATAACGCAACGTGCGTTGCGATTATAAGAAACTCCTAATTATTATCATCATCGTATAAACACGGCCGAAAAGAATTCAACAACGTTTGGTTTTCTCGACGATTCCGTTGTTACACGCGCGTTACTTGGCATATTTTTCGAATACGAATATAGAACGTACAAAAACGAACACCGCAGTGTTGTATGAATACAATAAACTTTCACAAATCGATCAGCGCGCGCGCGCGCGCGCATATTTATTATTCGTCTGAGCGAATAAACTTAATGTGAAAGGACGTATCGGATTTGTGTACGATTCGATATATCGTATATACAGCGCGATTCGTGTAAAACGGTTCGCTCGAACTCTCTTGTGCGGAACGAGAAATAGAATTTGAAATTTCCAAGGACCACAATGTGGACCGTCTCAGGCCCGATGAGAGGGGGGGGGGCAGCCGGGGCTGTAGCCCTGGGGCCCGGGCTTCAAAAAAGGCCTGGGGTCTGCCCAAGTCCACTACGTCTTGGTCACGGTGTTGAGCCTATTTTTTAAAACTCTAAAAATAAAACTTTTTAATAATATTACTTTGTACCATATTATTATGTTACAACATGACTTTTGCTTTTAAATATCTTACACTACATACGTAAAACCAATATAACAATAAAATAACAAATTTTTGTATCAATAATAAAAGCATCATATATTTTTATGTCTCAACATTTGTGTATCAATTCTCGCATAATATTTTTTCATTACCTCTTTGGTATACACATTGGGACGACACTGAACGTTAGTGGTAAGTTTGATACCTCGTGTAAGAGGGGCCCGGATAAGTTTGTCCTTGGGGCCCTTGATTTCTCTCCATGGCCCTGGACCGTCTCTTATACTTCTTACGTACATGTTATATCGGAACGAAAATTAAAATAATATTACTCGAAACCGCGTCGTCGATATGCCACGATTTTATACGTACGTATACCGAAAGGGTACGAGTGTATTTTTCGGAGGGGGCTGTCGACGACGACGGTTCGAGAGGGCTGAGCGCACTCAAAACACTCGACCGCTAACTCAAATAAACGGCCGAAAACGATATTATCAATACCCCGAACTCGGTGTAAACGGTTAGTGGTCGTAGACGTTTAAGACTATAATAAAACTCCATACCTGTTTGCAGGTCAGACGAGTATCGGCTGGGTGTGTATAATATAATTCGCGTTATGACTCGGACCGAATTTCCACTCGTGTTTATCGTAAATACGTACGTCATTATCGTGGTGACATCGCGTTCGCTAGAAACACGACGGATTCGCCTGTACACGTACGCTCTGGGACCCCGCGGACCACATGATCGTCTTTATTTATATTACATAATACGTATATGTATATAAACGTGTATATATGTAATATGTAACGCATGTATATGTACAACGCGCGCGCGTTTGTCAGCAATAGCGTACGATTGTGATCTCCGGCGCTCGCGCGCGCGCGCGCGTTCAAACTTCCTATATACGTTTTTCAGTTATAAAACACACGAGAGACATTGAAATTTAGTACTCATTAATTTTTTCCCATCGGATTTTTTTTTCATCTCTCTTTTCGTTTCGTACACACACACACACATAAATACTCGTATATATTTTATGTGTCTAAACTTTAACTTTAATTAAGGACATGACTCGTAAAGCAGATGCAGGGAGATGTTAATCAGTGGCCGTGTCAGACGCGGGCAAGTTTTAAATCACTCAACGTCCACTCATTAAACCAGTTCTTGATAAAATAAAATAAAAAGAAAGAAGAAGGAGAAAAAAAAAAACGAAATAATTATAGTAAATAAATAAGAACTGGAAACGACAGTGATGGCGGGAGGAGGAGGAGGGTAAAAATTTATATTTCGGCAAGACTTTGCGCGCGCGTCGCAACGATATATATATATATGGGAGAGGGAGAAGGAGAGAGAGAGAGAAAAGCGAAAAATTTCTTCATATATATATATATATATTTTGAAAACAAACACTTAATTTAATAAACGAAAACGCATTACTGCCGTAAAACCCGTCATTACACAGTAAATTATGTTTTAATCTTGTAAGTGACGTATACAACACTGCAGAGCATTACGCGCGCGGCGGCGCGGCGGTGCGCTGTAGTAGTGCCCGCGCGCCGTACACACAGCTATAATGAATAAGTTTGCGCTTTGTATTCCGGAAATTGTGTGTGTTTGCCGTCTGGAAAACGGAATGAGTTTGTTTTTCGCCGCGCGCACTTTATTTATTTATTATTTTTTTCTCCCCCCCCCCCCACACGTATTCTGCCGCCACTACTTGTTCTCCTCCTTCTTCTCCGTTTCCTTTTGCTTATCCTTCTTCTCCTCGCAGTCGCTCTCGTCCATTTTTTTTCTCCCCCTCCCCTCGTTCGTCGCCGAGCGCAGGAATTAGGCGCGCATCACCCGGCAGCAGTTTTTGACAGGTCGGAAAAACAACGTCAACAACGTCGTCGTCGTCGTCGTCGTCGTCGCCGCCGCCGCCGCGGCCGTTTCCGCCGTTCCCCCCCCCCCCCCCGTCTCGGCGTAACAATATTCTTCGGTCCTCGTCCGCCGCACACGCCGAAAAAGGAATTAAACGTTTCCTTTGATGTGAACACAATCCGTTTGTGCTCTCTTTTGTGTGAATAATGTGTGTGTCCCCTTCTGCGCCCGCCCCGTCGTCGTCGTCGTCGTCGTCCCTTTCCTCCCCGTTCCTCTGCGCGCTCACGGCACTCGCTTTTACCAACTCGGCAAGCCGACGACGTTTGGTTTTTCTGGTCGTTTTTCTTTTTTTCATATCTTCATTTTTCGAGTTTTGCACTAGGCGCCCAGCTTTTAATGCAGTTATTCGTGTTTACGACGCGTTTTTCAACAAGTACATGATATAGATAAGCCCCGTGTAGTCGATTGCGCGAGGTCCGCATTGCGCGCAATATACGAGTAATATGTATACGAGTGACATCGGCTCGCTGATTTCGAACGGCCGCCCGTTTACATGGCCGAGCGTTAACTTATTAGTAAGTCAAAGTTAAGCGAAGAGGTTTAGTTTGCAAAAAGTTTTCGAGGTATAAACCGATCCGATTTTGACTCGACATTTTCAAACCCGTCCGGATTATTTGATTTTCAATTTTTGTCACTATTGAAATATAATATAATTTCGTATAGATGCGCACTTAGATCGTGCGTAATGTTCCTTCTCTTTAAAATTTACAATCGTTTAGTGAAAACGAAAATATTTTACCACAGGTACACGAAAAATTCAACGGGGTGCTAAAATCGCTATTGACTTTAGGCGAGTCGAATAGATTTCGATCTGACCGAAACGTGCTCGTCGAAGAAAAGACGACGACGAAAGAGGCGAACGTGCGTATTCACTAGGGTAAGTTATATACGCGCGCGCGTAACGATAAAATATATTACTATCTATGAACGATAAACTATTAGTTGACTTTTAATTAATAGTAAAATATACTGTTATATATCCGCACGCGCATATTATTATTATTGGATTTTAATACCGGACGAAATGAAAAAAAATAAAAATAATATTATATACATATGGATAAAAAATCGCCCTCGTAATATACAATAATACGACGTCGCACACACGTTTTATTATCGGATAAGGAATTATCCGATAGGGTACGGGACTAATTTGTTTTCAGAAAACGCGGCCGTAACGAATCGGAAAAGCGTAGTGTAGTAATATTATTATTGTCGGATGATTTATCATTCGCGTTTCCCGTCATGTGTTTGTTATTATCGTTGTACGCGGGTGCGTTTAATTTGCCTATGCGCTGCGCGGACACGTGACGACGACGACGCCGCGCCGCCGCCGCGCGGAATAATATTGTTTCCGGTAAATCATTCCGGAGATAGTTCCTCCTGAATCCCGACTCTGCTGTGACTGTAGCGAATTTTATAGTTATTATAACGAGCGTTATGCTCGTGATCGCTGCTGACAAATTTACGAGCCGCACGGCGCGCACGCGTCGAGTCGAATAAAATAGTCGAAGACGGGACACTAAACGAGTCGAAAACTCCGCGTCGAGTTGTGATATGAACTCGAGTTACTTTTGACCCGGGTTCGTCTCTTGACGTTGACGAACGTTTTTTTTTTCCCCCTCGAGCGACTTGTAAATAAAAGAGTTACGTGTATTCACGACGAGTAGTGACAGTCTTATTATCATATATTAAATTATCATACCGATCAGTCCACACCTCACAGATTTAAAACTATAATCCTTTTTGAGATGAATTCTACGAAAAGAGGGCCACTTATGCCCGACGGACGACGATCTGTTCGTCATATTTATAGTGCGTACATTTTTTTCATTCGTCGTACGATCTGTTTATTTTGATTTATGTCGAGCGTAAAAAAATATTCAATCGATTTTTAACGTAATTTTCATTCTCGTATAAGTGAAAAAAAAGCAACTGTTGACTGATATTTACCTAAGCCAAGGAGTTAAAAAAAAAAAAAATAAATACATTTACGCGTCCAGAAAATATTATACCCGCGTACTTATAAGTACGTGGCGTGCGAGACCTGCTGCGAGTTTGCAATAAAAACACATTTTTCCCCATAAACATCGACAAAATATTGTTTCAACACACTCGACGTTATTGCCGCGTAATATTAACGTTTACATTTAACGTTTTCACGAAGTCGATAAATTAATAATAATCAATATTAGTGGTATATTATAATTATTCATGTTTGTGGTCACTATTTTTCAGAGTCTACGAGTCAAAACATGCCCGAATACAACAACGAATACAACATGCGCATTCTTGAGAGTGAGTACATCATACTATTTCGACTAATACAATATAGAACTATTAGATTTTCTATTCGATCGTTCGGATTATTTGCGTACGTTCGCGTAAAACATATTTGTAAAAAAAAAAAAAAAAATAATAATAAATAAAGCTCAATTTAATAAAACTCGTTTAAAATATTGTCACAAAAACAAATCCCAATACGCGTGACATATTTAGTGTCTCTATTTGCAATGTCACTATTTCGTACGGAGGTACCCGATAGGTACTATAATATATTACTTCGTAACAATACGGTTTCTATATAGAGCGCGCTGCGTCGATAGATTTCGGTCGTCTCTGTTGAATAAACACGCTTGATTTTGAAACGGTGATAAATATTTTGAAAACGAATATTTTCAGCGTTTTTGGGCCTTCCGGCGTGTTGAAATATTTTGATTTAAAAAAAATTGTTTTTATTAAAACAAAAGTATATTTACGATCTGTACTATACAAGTACGACAAGTAAATTCGGCGACTTGTCTAAGACGACGACTCAGCGAGGAATCCGTCCGTCTCGGGGGTGGATAAGTTTAGTTTAGTTAATTAAAGGTCGATTTAAAAATATAAAACAAAAAAAAAAACAGTTTGATAATCGCTATTTCAAACTCTGTTTTATTAATAGACAAAAAAACCTCCTGTCAAACGATTGTTCTCGATGACTCGAATAATATAGGTTAAAGTCGCTACCTGTCGTCCAGTCATAACGAGCCAAGTACGGCGAGCTGCTTTTCTACTGTTCGCCGTACAGAATTTGCGGGCAAAGTAAAATCATAACAGAAACGATCCCCGTGTTTCGACGTGATCCTTTCTCGAGCAGTGAAAAATAAAATTCTAATCACTCGGGGTATAAATAAAGTTACGAATATAAACCGTAACGTCGAACCAATACGTAATATAAATCGTACGTGAAAAACGCAATCGTATTTAAGAATTATAAATACGTAATTTCGTGTCGAGCGCGGTTTAAAAAAAAAAAAACAAAAACAAAAACAAAATCTCTCGTCCACAAATTCCCCCCCGACGAATATGTTATTTCGATTATTATTCAAATAAAACACGTTAATATAATATTAAACGATTACAACCCAAATACCTTCTTACTTTTTAATTGTATACGAGTGTAATGTATTTAAAATATTAATTATATTTGTTATTTAATCAGACCGCCGCCGCCGCCGCCGCCGCCGTACGCACGGTGTGTACCACGTATATACGAAATCGATTTTCAATAGTAAATACAATAATAACACGGTTAGTCAATAAAAAACATACTTTTACGACGGTAAATCATTTATTTTCCCTGTAATTATCTTTAAATAACGTTTTCTCTTATTTATTTGTCGAGTGCGCGTTCCGTACGAAAATTTGTTCACGTGGTGTATATTCGCGTATACGAGTATGCTCGTACTCTACGCGGTACACGTGCAATAAGTTAAATATCGTACAGTATTATAAACTACAGTTATACCCGGACAAATATACGTATATATATATATATAAAGAAATAACGCGACTCGTATATAACGAAAAAGAAAAGAAAAAAAAAAGGACCCTAGCATATGTATAAATGTACGAAAATAAAATACACAAGGAAAAGAACTTTAAGCGCCCTATATAAAAAAAAAAAAAAAAAAAAGAAAAAACCGTTTTTCGCCGCGCTTTTTTCTAGGAATAATTTTAAAATATAGAAAGGATAATAAAAACCAACAGCAATGACCCGTAGATATTGTTGTCCGTACAACAAACTCGAGCACTGAGTATTACGACTGAGTATATACGCGTATATCGTATATATATATATTTATAGGTACATAACGTATACAGTTTCTTCGCGCAAAACTATTTACGATCTACAGGGTGGACAAAAACGTTTACGTGTTTCGTGAATAACGCGATAAACCGCGCGCGAGCGCGCAGACCTCGTAGGTCTGTTTGAGAAAATAAATAATTCACCGCGGAAAAAATTCGTGTGCTCGCGAGAGAGCGGTTATCGAACGCGAAAACATTTCAAGTGTACACATATTATATTATACAGGCGAATATTTCGTATCCGAAACGATATCAACGCTACATTATTTATTTGCGACTAAATTATACTTCGTGATAATAAATACCTGTTCGCGTGCCAACTGCGCCGCGCCGCGCCGCGCCGGCCGACCTCTCGACAGTTTTTCCGAGTCGAGGTGATAATTATTTTTCACAATAAATCAATAAACGGAATCCGCGGCTCCTCCGTTCGATAAACGCGCCAACTATTGGGTGCAATCGTTTCTGCGTTTTAGGGTTTTTGTTTTTTTTTGTTTTTTTTTATTTATTACAGACGATCGATTTCATCGACGCGCGGCGCGGCGGCGGCGCGTCGTTATAATAATCGATTCAACCGTCGTCGTCGTCGTCGTCGGTCGGCGCCTCCTGTGTGACATACACAGGTATACCTTGAACTAAAAAAATACCAAGTTTAATGATTTTTGGTTTTTTTCTCATTACTCGTAATCACGTTTCCCCCACCCCCCCCCCCTCTTTTCTGCATAACACATCGAGATGGGCTGTTTTATTGAAATCGTCAAAACACAAATCGTCATGAACATGAGTCCGATGACGAATAAAAAACATTAACTCGGACGTTTTTTTTTTTTCGCCTCTTATTATAGAGTGTTCACGACCGGATTTATGAGTTTTTACGCCCGGAGAAAGTAATTGAAAACACCCGTTTTTTTTTTTTTTAATTTTAAATACCAGGTAAAATAATCTACGAAAGCATCCGGGAATCGACGAAATGTAAACAGCGCGCGGACGTGATAAATATTATTAGTAATAACAAACTGGCTTTTATTATTAATTAAACGCTTATATAATAATGTAAAAAAAAAAAAAAAAACATCGCAATATTATATTACATAATATTACATTAGTAATTATTACAAACTATTACATTATTATTCTTCATTCTGAAACGTTATCAATAGACTGTCTTGGAAGAAAACAGTTTGTACGTATTATATAACAAAGTCCGGATGGGGAAAAAAGTTTTCGTCATCGTCTCGCGTCGTTTTCGACGATATGCGAGAACAGCGAAGCAAATTCGCGTCGGAAAAAAACCCATACCGGCGCATAGTGCGTGCGAAATCATTGGATTCAAGTATAGTGTAATCTGAAAGTTCACGTGAAGTCACGGCGGAGAAAAACCATATCGTCGCAGAAAGTGCGACGAGTCGTTTAATTCAAGTGGTAATCCGAAAGTTCACGCGAGAAGTCACGGCGGCGGAGAAAAACCATATCATCGCAAAAAGTGCGACAAGTCGTTTATAATTCAAGTAGTAACCCGAAAGTTCACGCGAGAAGTCACGGCGGAGAAAAACCGTTCGACTGTGAAGTTTGCCCGAGATCGTTTACGAGCAGAGTGTGTGAAAAGTCATTTTATTCAAGTGGTGGTGGCCTCAGATCGGTGTTTAAAAATGTATAAAAACAGGAGTTTTTTAAACGTAAACATCAAATTTATTCGAACAAAATTCGTCGATATAAATCGCCTGGCGATTTTTCGACTTTTGTATAAGTTCTAAAAACGAAAAAACAAAAAAATTGGCGTGATCAAAGTAACTTTTAAGACCGTTCGTTTAGTGATTTGGTTACCACCTCGTTGCTAATATTATTTGTGGCGATTGAATTACGATTAGTAGTAGGGCAAAATAGAAAATTCGACGAACATTACAAATCCAACGCTCTTGACGATGATTTAATTTCAAATCGACTGAGATTCCTAAGAACAAAGTGATTTGAAATTCGCGAACCTGCAGCGTCACTATAGTGGAGAGACACCTCGCCAACAGACGTCGAAAAAACTGCTTAAACGTCACCCTGTACGGCGGGGGCACACGTAGCGACAGTAAAATCTTTCCTTCACACACACACACACACACACTAATATACACAATCGGGTGGTCATAAAGAGCAGCCGTCGGCGGAGGGTGACGTCATTCGTGTAACTTTCGCAAAACTGGGCACCGCGTGACGGCGGTAAAACTACGTAGCGTACACACGCGCTCGCGCGCGCCCGCTGACGTCTTATTGTTCTCCGTCGAACGCGACCGAACCACCGCCGTGCACCTTGTTATTCGCACCCGACGACACGTATATAAAATAATATTTTCATATCATAATCCTGCCCCCCCCCCCCACACCACTATACCGTCGGCGTTTACCTCCGCCACCTGCGCCACCGCCCCCCCGTCCGTTTTTGTATTCTACGGATACGTAGTTATCGTACGCGAGACAGTTTTTAAGTATGAAAGAAACAGAGAAAAAAAATAAAATAAATACGAAATACAAAAAAAATCCTAGTTACTCGTGTTTATTACAATATACGCTATATCAGGGGTCGGCGACCTTTTCAACACCATGCGGGCCATATTTTTTTTTTCAATTGTTCATCTCGAGGGCCACTTTAATAATAAAAAAAAAAATTTTACACACGATATAATACTATAATACGTAATTATATTGTATTGCTATTTTGATTATTTCACGCGGAAAAATGAGTATAAAAAATATAAATTTTACTGGAAAAAATTAAATCGAATGAAAAATTGTAAATAAACTGGGCCTGCAGTTTATTAGTTAATTTTTCGTCTCCGACTAGATAATAATAATAATTTTATAGATTAAACCGACTATATACGTAACTATATTAGATTATATTCAATTTGTAAAGAAAAAAGAATTAAATAATATTGAAAATGATATGAAGAATATTATCGAACAAAAATAAAACGCGAAAATTAACTAGCGGGCCATAAAAAATTGCTTCGCGGGCCGCGGGTTGCACTATATTATTATGATTTCGCTTCGGAACTTTTTTTTCTTTTTCTTGCCCGTCATTACGTTTTCGACCGGAAGAATCGTTTGACTGGTGTGGTGTGGTTTCTGGAACGGTGTCCTGCTCGACGACCCGGTCGACCACCGAATATCCTTTTGGGAATTTTCCCGACGAAAAACCGGTAAGATTCGTCGAATTAGACTATAAATGATGTTTTCTTTTCTTCCCGTCGTCGTTTGACTCGAACGTAAATATTTAATCGGAGAAACTCGGTATAGTTTTCAAACGATTTGTGGTCTCTTTTACAGGCGGCCGAGTGAACTGACGACGTGAACCTCCGACGACGACGACAGTAGTGCAGGGAAGGGCGGATTCCGCGACGTCGCGTCGTCTATAGCCGAGCGGTGCGGGAGAATCAAATAAATTTACCGCTCGGACTAAATCCGACGAGAGAGACGTTTCGCGAAGAAGAGCAGCCGGCGGAAAAGCTGCAACATTGTCCCGATCAGATATATATATACACGTAATAGAGAGCGGGGTAGGGGCGGGGAATTTGGCACGACCGGTATAAACTGTACCGCTCTGTCCTTCTCCTCCGGTCAGTCCGAAACGTGAGCGTTACGGAGAACTGCGCTGCCGCCGGTGTGTGTGCTATAGACCGCATTCTAAGATTCACAATTTATTAAACATCTCATCATTTTTCACGAAATGATACATAAATATTAATGCGCTGTACCCTACCTACGTATGTAACATTAATATCTCTACGCCGCCGCCGCCGCCACAAAGACTACATCAAAACATAATAATATAACACGTACGTTTTTTTTGTTGTTTTTTCTATATTCTTTTCTCCGTCAACGGCCACATTAATATTGTCAATTATTCGAACTCTGCGGCCGTTCATTTTTCGCGTCTATACGCCATTATAATCGTCTGTACGCGTGTTATCGTTAAAAAATCCGTCCGGCATTGGTTTATTTTTAATGATTGATTTGGTATTTTTGAATTTAATTTAAAGCTAAAGAGTTCGAGAAAGCACGAGACAGAATAAAGCGTAGAGGTCGCACCAAAGAAGTACGAATAAGACCGAATGTTATTGTTGCGCTTCGTCGTCGTGTTTAAAGGACCGTTTTTCGCGAAATCTGTTGCCGTTCGCTGCTCTATAATAAGATTGGCTACGATTCATCTCTGACCGAAAGTGGCGAATCAATAACGTACAACAACTCCGAGTGTCTAATTTTTATTTTGTATTTTATACTATTTTTTTTTTTTTAAGGACACGACGACGGCTTGACATTTCAAGGTCGTTTTTAACTATTTTTTTCACTTATCGAGAGATTTCACTCGTTCGCGATTTTATTATTTATTCGATTTTTATTGTTATTTTACGCGTATTTTTTTTTTTTTTTCCAGTCTTTACGGTCTATTACAATTTGACGTTCGTACATAAATTCTACACCGCATTCAACACATAAATAAATGTCGGTAATTATTATTGCTGATTCGAAGAAAAATAATTTAAATAATTATTATGAGGATGTTTTTTCTTCTTCTTCTGCGGCATTAGATTATAAATTGATCTTTAAAGGACATATTATTTTTAAAATTTTCAGGACATGAAAATCCCGGGCCAAATAATGACGTAAATACGAGAACGAACCGAGACCGGTCACGCGGCCGCTCGAAATCATAATTTATACCGACCGGTACGGAGACGAACTCGCGGAGTGTTTGGGATTTTTCGCCGGCCAATCTGCTTTTAAAAACAATCGTGTCTCGTTCGCGCGCGCATCATCACGAGCGAGCGACGAATTATTGCGTTCGATTTCACAATGAGCACAACAGCGTACGCTACGAAAACTATAATGCGTTTAATCGCAATTGCCAGAAATCTGAAAAGGAAAGACGCGATATCCCCGACGCACCCCGGAAATGGAAACGACGTGACTGAGAAGCGAAAACCCCAACGGAATATAAGGTACTGAAAACTATCGGTTATGCAAATAAATTATACACTTCTTTTCGATGCTTTTTCTTGCCGTTATCTTTCGTTCAAACGAAATCCGTTTGTGTGTACGTTTTATATTGGTTACGATTTCAAAACCGAATAAATACATCGTATTTTACAAAACTTTAATTTACAATAATTGTTTTTGGTGAAAAACAATCATTTACTAATATCGTTCGACATTATTCATACTATGACAGTATTTTAACACATATTTTTAAGTCTAAAAATTCATATTACTTTTGAAAAAGACACCTGAATTTAAGAATATTAAATTTCAAATGTTTTTTTTTTTCTCACCCCAGTTTAAACATTCGTTCACTTTTTAAGCGCCGTCGTTGTACAAATATTAATGTTATAAAACAATTTTCGTATTATTTATACATTATACGTCATAGATCTCTGGGTATTGGCTATTCGTGTTAAGGTACACTTGATAGTGTTTATGATAATGTCGAGAAGTAGGATATTTTTCGGTATCTGTAATATACGTCGACTGCGTTTTCACGAAAAACGATAAGTTTTCCGGATATTAGAGACGTTTGCTATAAATACGACAAAAATCTATAAAACGTGCTGTCGATATAGCAACAATGTACACGCCGCCGCCGCCGCCGCAGAGTAAGAAACGACGAAATTCTGAATACTGCAAACCACCACACGTCGATCGTGAAACGGAATAACTTTAATAACATTTCATTAAGTTTTTCGATAACTAAAGTTGAAAAAAAAAAACAAAAAACGAACGAGCTGAATCATAATACATAATATTATAAAATTGTCTAAAACCATCTAAAATGTTAAATTTTTGTTTCGATAGTTTGTGGCAATTTTGAATATTATCGGATCGACTACACCTCGGCGGGTATAATTATTTTTAATTCGTCAGGAGAAGCGAATCAAGTCCTATCCCAGTTTGTAGACCCGTCGTCGTCGAAATAGGAATACGATACGCACTCGCGCGCTCGGTAGAAATTACGAGAATGAGATTTTACCGAAACCTAGGGTAACTATATCCAGTCGAACGGAAATACGTGTCGTATACATAAAATGTTTGTTTTTTTTTTTTTTTAGGAATAAGACGGGACGCGCGTGGTTTCGGTCGTCGTCTTATAGTTCGACGCCCACCGACGAGGACGCGAGCCGAATGCTTCGATATCCAGCCGCCGCGCCGTACAACTTATACAGTCTGTTGGCCGTAGATTATATATATATGTATTATATGTATACGCGCGGCGGAGGGGCATAGGATTTTGGCTGATGCGCGATTTGGCGGCGACCCCGCGTGGCCTTCTCTCCTTCGTCTTAAGGACTTGTTTTATATATAAATACATATATACGTATATACGTATATCGAGGGTCCGGTGGCGGAGCGGAACGCGTTTTCTTCTTCTTTATTGCAACGACGGCGCAAAACCCTCTTGTCTATATTGCCGGCCGGAAGAATTGTGTGCTCGCATTAAACCTCCTTAACGGCGTCGTCGTCGTTGTCTTGGGTCGGTCGTAGCATCAGCAGCAGCAGTAGTAGTAGTAGTAGTAGTGTACGACGTTATATAATAGTATTAGTATAGTTTTAGTGGCGCGCGCGCGCGTGTGTGTTTCTGTAATCAAAAACGCTTGTATTCCGTATACACGCTCGGCCCCTTCTCGGTCGCGCCGACCGCAAACCGAGAGGGGTTATTATTGGCGGCGACCCATTAGAAGAGGAAAAAAAAAAAACAACGAAAAAACACAACGAAAAAAACCGCACGCACACGAGACCGGAAACAATAAGACCACGTGGGTCTTACGTGTACTGTGCAGTATATACGTATACACACACACACACACACACACACACACATAAATACGCTCCGGACGGTCTGGAAAACAACACGGGTTTACGTTTGACACCTATTCGGAGGAAATTACGGTTTTACGAAAAAATTCGATTCGATCTGTATCGCGCTGATACGGCTCGACTTTGAGATTCCGAGAGAGAAGCGAGAGATTATTATGTACCGTTTTTATATTATTATATAGTGACGCGCGCGCGCGCGTTTTCGACAAAAATCATTGGTCCCGTTTTCGGTTTCAGGTAGCGAATTTTATCTAGTTGATATTTTTTCATCGGAGGATTCAACATCGAGAGGAAATCCCGCGGGAGAAGATTTTTTTCATTAATCGAGCAAATCTGTACACGGATTATGTATCGGTTTTTGACAAAATCAAATTTTTTTCTTCTAATCCAATGAAAAATTATCCTAAGAAAATCGATGTTTCATAAATAACTTATATTTTACCGTTAACTAGAGAGGGGACGGGTACTCGTTGAAAAACAAACATTTCGACAAAAAAATCTGTCTGCTCTTAATTGTGTGGCGAAATACCGGAGACCCGTCGTCGTCGTCACAGTTTCGTCTCGAGCAAAGTTTTATCGACGAAATAGAGTTTTTCTATTCAAATAGAAGCCGAAGACCCACCGGCGGCCCTCTTCTCTTCGCTAAGAATCCATTTTGCAATTGCTTTAATATTAAAAAAAAAGATCAGTTCTTCGTTTTCAATATCTCGTCCTCCACCTTTATCTCGACAAGTCTCCGGCTCTATCTATGATTTTTTGTTCGGCGTCACGGAAATAAACCACCGTTTTCACCACAACAAACTATAATATAACGACTACGTTATTTTATCGTTCTGTTTATTTTGAATAAGTATTGCGTGTTGTTCTCGGGACGTTTGCATTATACGCCATCGTTATGGGTTAAAACTATATGGTTTTTTTTTTTTCGTCCGCGGTAAAACAACGCTCTAAACAATAATCGAGACACTATAATATTGCACCCTTTCTCAGTAAACCGTGTGCAGAATCTACAAATCTTCCCACAGCATATCATATAATGATAATATGTTGTATTTTATGCGGTTTTCTATTGGCTTTGTACTCCTCGTAGTTATCTCCTTCCCGGTAAACGCGCGGTGGTTCGAAGCGCAGTACCCGATCGGATGTTTAAATAAATCGTTTCATAACTACTATTTCACTGGCCATCGGTTATTACTGTCGACGCGTTCGCGAAATCGGAACAAAGTCGATTTCATCGAAAAATCAATACCGTTGAAATTCCGCCGAATATATCAAATTTTCTCTCTCTCTCTCTCTCTCCGTAAGTCTTTTTCGTTTTGTCGTATACAATGATCTCGCGAAGATTTTTGTTTTTTTTTTATAATTATTTTTATTTACTTAACTCTGCAGCCCGCGACGCGGCAATTCGTGCATGCTCTTATACGTACCGCGTAAAAGATTACCGTCTTTCGAACACGAAAATAAACGTCGCGTAAAACACTCCCCGCGTGGTTCGTTAAAGAAAACCGATCCGTGTAGTTTTTATTTTTCGTTTTGGAAAAACGTAAACACCGCGTCAAAACGTATATCCGTTTGACTAAAGGTGATTTCATTGCGGAGCGCCGTGCACACGCGCGCTAATAATAATACGTTTAAAACGAAACGCGACTTTTTTCGCGTCGACCCAAATAATTCTCTTATCATCGACGAATCGATATAAATATAAATATAATATGTATATCAGAAGAAAAAAAACTCGAGCGCGTTTACGACCGAAAATTAATAGCTTGTAATAACGTTATGAATGCGATTTTGTTATTTTTCAATCAACGTGCACCGCGCCATTATAACGTTGAGCTCTGGGCGTGTGTGTCCGTATATTTTAATTGTAATTAGCGATTATCGTGTGTAATTTCACCACTGGAACGGTAATATCTTTTACGTTTATTTATGTGCGTCGAGAAATAATACGTAACGTTTCAATCAGAAATTTTTAATTTACCACTGCGCCGCCGCCGCCGCCGCCGCGCCGCACGTTCGAACTTAATCTTTTTGGACTATCGTCATTTACATAATATTATACGTACGTATGTGTATTTATTTATTTTTTTTTAAACTATTAATAAACTACTAATAATAAAACGATTTTACGAGAATTCTTCAAAACGCGTTTCATTTAAAACCTGATCAACTCTAATCGGTTAATCATTTTTGTCAGAAAACATAAACCGTACACTCTTTTCCTACGTCAAACCAACCAACTGTCATATTATTTATAGTATAATAAAATATACTACAATATTAAATAATATAAGTGTACGTTACACAGCGCATATGTGTGCAATGGAATCGAACAAATTATAATTTCAACTGTCACCGGTAAATCGTTTATATTCCTAATACGAAAAACCTATTTTTTTCACATTACTTTTATTTATTTAGTTTGGTTTCGGAGTTTTTTTTTTTTTTTTTTTTTTTTTTTTTTCACCTCCATAAGAACTATAAACGGGAATATAAACGCTTTACCTACTTTATGTACACGAAAAATATCATAAAAACAAATTTATGTTTAATAAACAATTTCGTTTAAATTGTTTTCACAGTGTCGTCGACGGGCGAGTACCTACATACACTCGCGCACTTATCAAATTCGACGAATACGTTACCGCGAAAAGAATAAAATATAACCTGTTTGTCGAATCCGCCGGGTTCGTAAAAATCAAAATACAATAAGCGTAAATGGCGATAGCGAAAAAAAGAAAGAAAAAAATCGAATACAAATCAAAGATTCGAAAACGGGACGCTAGCAATATTATTTTCGTTCGATAAGATTATTGGCACGAGAGTAAGTACTAAGTAGTAACCACGACATTACCGTCGTCTATTTTAAATTGTATTTTCTAACGTCATTATGATCATCGTATTATTATTAGGTAATAATCGACCCGTAGTCGATCGGCTCGATCCAAACGCTGTTCGATTTTATGGGCGCGCGCGTTTTTTCACCCCGTTCCAAATGGAAAACTCTCTTGGACCGTTTGAAAATTATTGCCAAACGATCTGTTTGAAATTTCCATGTGCACGCGGTCACGCGTTTGCGTGTTATTCGATTAATATAAATACGCGATCGTTATTCGTACAGAACATAGTATTATTATTTTATTACACCTGTAACACGATAACCCAATAATATCGGCGCCGTATTTACACCCAGACTCGAACTCCTTATAAGGAGAATCCACTGGCGACTGAAATATAGATGACATATTATTATTATTGCGTTGAAATATCGTGTGCGCGCGCGCGCGCGCGCGTTTCACGTGGTAACAAGCAAACGGGGCCGTCACGACAATGTCGTCGGTAGAAGAAAAAGAAATGTCGAAACTTGCCGAATCAACGAACGGTCCATATAGACCGTTTTTCGTAATTCATAATCGTCTCATTGGATTACGCGACACGGGTTTATCGCGTTGGATATTATAATATTATATTGTTCTCTACTTCGGGCGGGTTATGATTCGCTGTGAAAACGTTTAGTTGCACGTCGGGCGTGTTGCACAATGCGATTTCGTCCGTCCTAGGACGCCTAGTTTATCTAGTGTCTGGCGATATCGTTAAAAATCAACGCGATAAAACACGGTACCGAGACACGTCGAGCTCCTCTATCGGCGTTGATTTCGCTACCCACGTTCGTTTGTGTTCGCGACGGCTTAGTCCTCGCGGCTCTCGCTGCCGGCTCGCGTTTTACTCGTTCGCGGTACTATCGTGTTAAATAGAATAGAATAATACATCCGTTTCGCGTTTAGCAGTGCGCATGTGATTTAAATAATAATAATAATCATGACAATATTATACTTGGTTATAGTACTATATAATAGAGACTAGAGATTCGTTTTAAGACAGCAGCGTAGAAGTACGTTTTGTTCGACTATTTTTACAAAACTTCCTGACCGACATAGAGTTTAATATTTAGCAGATAAATAGAAATACGAACGTATTCTAAATAAAAATGAAAAGAATAAAAGATATTATTACTGTATTCATATTAGACTACTTCGAAACAGGCAAACTAAACGATAAAATAATTAAAACCGTCGTGGGTAAATAATAAATGCAAAAAAAAAATAAAATACAAAGTATGTGTATACTCGACCGATGGTAAATAATTTTTCATCTATTATCATATTCGTAAGCGGAAAATGAAAAGACAACAATATCGTCGTGACGTAATAACGGTAAATGATTTTATAAGTCGATTCGATCGTCCCGCCCGCCGACACGAGCAAACTATATAATATAATATTTATTCTGTAATGGATTCCGCGTGGCTTACCGACAAAAACCGTGTTTTTCGCGTAACGCGAGGTATAGTGAAAGACGCCTTTGAAAAGTTTAATTTAACTCGATAGCGTACGGTCAATGAACACTTTCCTCGACGGCAAAACGACCGTTTAATGATATTAGTAAAAACCGAAACTCAAAGACGAACCCTCGAAAATTGTATAATTCGATATTCGATGAAAAGTGATAGTGAAAACACTACAAATATTATACGTACGCGTATAAGAAACGTGGCGCCAAGTATTTTTTTCATTAGAATTTTCGCACGGTTTCAAAGCGAAACTACGTATATCTACGCGTTTGATTTTCGTAAACTCTTTCGACGATTTCGACCAGAATTACGACCGCCAAACGTGGCGAAACGCCCTGCGCCAAACGCGGCTGATAACGTCGGTCGTTACCTTTAAAAGTTCGATCACTCTGATATCGAAATCGAAACGTACGAAAATCGGTTGTGCCGAACGCGAATCCGCTACAATATTACGCGTCAGACACAATACGCACCGCGCGTCATGCGGGCGTGACGTGCTCTCTCTTAGCACACGGTTTATTTACGACGTAAAGTCATCATCATAATATTATAACACACGCGAGTCGCGTCATATTTTTTTTTTAAACGGGTACCTAATAAATATGCACATAATATTCATATCGATAGCTCCCTCCGCCCACCCCGGACAAATAAATACTCCGGGTCCCCGGCGCCCGCGTGATGTGTTCGGTACAATACGGGCGTACGGGACTCGGCGGCGGCGCGAAGAGTCGGCGCGTCACGGCGGATATTGTCGTAGTTGTTACATATTACAACTACACCTATCTCGAACGAGCGAAACTTAAACGCATAAATTACAAACGCATATTATATTCGTACCGGCGCGCTTGTGTGTTATATATATACGTATAATATGTGTAAATAACAGCGATGATAACGGGCCGCGCCGCCGTTAAGTTTTCTCCGATCGCTTTCCTTTTCCGCGCCTCCCCTCGCGTACGATGCCCCCGCAATAATATTATGCGCCGCGCCGCCGGTATTGTACGACACCGTCGTCGTCGTCGTTGGGTCGCGGCGACGAGAACTCCGCGCCGCGCCGGTTTCGTCGTCGGCGAAAAATTAAATTCACTTTCGATACGCGTTCGCGCGACGTCTCTCCGAGGCGATAAAACTTTTCCGCCCGTCCGCCGAAACTACGTATTACTCTACACGACCGCGTATAAATACGCGCGACGATATTCCATATTATTACGAACGCGCCAACGAGTACTCGTATTATTATCGGCGACGGCGACGATAGTGCAAAAATAATTATCATAAAACGCCGCGCCGCGCCGCCGCGAAAATCAGTCGTCTCGGTCGAAAGACAGTTTTCAAATGGTCTTTCACGACAAATCCCCGCCCGGACGCGAAACTTACTTTCAATTATCTTTTTTTCACGGTTTCAGTTAGATTCGTATGGTCCAAGTCTCCTCCGGTCTACGTATCGTATAGGTAACTGACGTGTAACATACATACAAATTCGTAACATAAATAATAAAACACGTGACTTTTCGTACGTTTTTCAACAACAAAAAAACATCCTAGTAAAACGGGATGAGACGCCGTGCCTCGACGATGTCGTCGGGACTTGAATTGAAACCCCGCGCGCACATCGAGAACGGAAAATACGCTCCCAACAAATATTATAATCGTTCCGGGCCGTTGCGACAATGGGTCGTCGTACTCGTATGTTATGGCCGACGAGAACGTTTCCACCTATTTATTACTGTTTTACCTATTTATTATTATCGTACACGGCGGTTTCTCACTGTTGCGCACTCTCGGGCGATTGCTATTACACGCCGCCGCCGCGGTCTCAAAGCCGTCGTCGATACGCGTTTTTATACGTGTTATTAAATCATAACGCGGCCGTATTGACGTAATAATATTACCGCCGTGTAATCGGCGTGATGTATCGTGCACGCGCCGCAGCTGCCGGAGCATTAAAGTCGGCGCGCGTTATATTTTTTCTACAAATTATTACACCGCGCGATGAAATAAAAACAAACATTTCTCGCGTTATATAATATAGGCAGAGTAAAATAACATCGTATATATTGCGAACGTCGTCATCGTCGTCGACGTGCCCGCAACGCAACAGTCACCGACCGACCGACCGACGGCGGCGACGAATAAATATTATACGAATATGTAATATAAAATACTATCGGTATTGTATAGACTGTAGTAATATGCGTTTGCAGTTTCATGAAAAAAAAAAACGAAAAACGCCCGCCCAAATTATAATATTTAGGTCTGTGGTGGAATTAATTGTTCCTATTCGATTCGGTAGTAGTTTTTTTTTTTCAATTGCGCATGGGTTTGTCGTTTTCAAAACTCGGTCGAGACAATTTTTCTAAAATTCATTTGTTTTACTCGTTATTATATAGTCATGGTTACGACAAAGCGCAACTGCGTTTGGAAATTTTATTGTTTCTAAAATTTTTATTTCACTCGTGGTTTGATAGCAGGTGTAGAAGTACTAAAATGACTAGAAAACGTCGGTATTGCTCGTTTGCGATTAGATGTATTCCCTTTTTTCCAATAGGATTGATGGCCAACGGGTTGACACGAGAGTTCAAGTCGATCACGACTTTCGTCTTTTCTTGATTTTTATTTTTCTTTAATTCGAATCGTATTCTTATTAAAAGCAACAATATTTCTAATTAAACATATTTAAGTGTTTGACACGTAAAACAGTACATAATAAAGCACATTATATACGTTTTAAATAAATAATAACTATAAAACACGCACACTCGTACTATATGTATACATTCGTTATTAATTTACGACCTTTTTTTTTTCCTTTTTCGGTCGATCGCGACGACCTAATAAACTCAAGGGTCGATCACAAGTCTTGTTAAAGTTAGCCACCGTTGCCGCGGTAGAACTTTCGTTCGGATCTGAATGCCGAAAATCGCGTTTCTCGCAATCGAGATGACTGCGCGGGATCATGCGCGGCAGTGAGTACCTCGCCGATACAGACGATATATGGTTCGCGCCTCGATGATAACTGTTTAGTCGAAATCGCGAGTCTTTTCTCGCACTCGATCAGATATAATAATGCCACGACGAACATGGTATTACAATATTATATCGTGTAACGTTCGTCGGTTGTTTCGTTGTATGAAAATAAACAGCGCGACCGGAGAAATACATTGTGCGAACACAAATAATGGAATAGAATCGTAAAACCCGACGACAATGATAATAATAATACAGTCGACGACAATAAGAGTCTTGTGCGACGTATTATATTTGTCGGTCAGGTCGGGCGATCGAGAAACACATACAGCTATCATATTATTATTATCATAGTAGGTGTATAAATAAACGAATAAGTCGGACGATTAAAAACGCCGGCCGTCGGGCAGGTAGTATATACTCTACACCTACGCGTCGTCGCGTGGAATGTCGGGGTGCGTTGCGAATTCTTTTTCTTTTCCACTCTTTTCAAAATCGTTTTATTACGCGAAAAACGCGGCTGTTCTCTCCCCCGAACACAACGACAATATGCACTCGTCGTCGTCCTCAGACACACGAGCGAGCGCGCGCGCGCGCGCGCTCGCCGCACGATCATCAGTCACCGTCAATTTAATGGATTTCTTTTTTCTTTTTCTGTTTTTTTTTTCTTTTTTTCTTTTCAATAAACTCATTTGTAACGCGGCGTATACGTGGCGCGGACACTGCAGCCGATTTCTAGTGTCATTTTAACGATCGCAATTTAAACGCCGCCCGTCCGGCAGGAGGTACTTTGATGATCGGGGACGCGCGCACACATGTTACGGATCGAAGCGACGACGATTAATCAACAACGTTCGATATCCGGCGAACGCTGTGGATCACGATACTACTCGTAATAACAATACATATTATATCGTATCGTGTATTCGGGCTCTGCTGCTATCGTCACGACGAAACCGCGATAAACCGGCTGCAAAACCAATGACTTCAATAATAAAATAAAGGTCTTGCCTTGAGTATATTACAATAAAGAGTGCAAAAAAGTCACGACCGGTTTCGATTAAAAAATCATCATCGGGCGTGTAATAACTTTGTTGGTTTATTTATTTTTTCGCCCATTTTAAAGGATCGCCGCCGTTTCGATAGGGAAAACATAACGGGTAACGCGCGCGCCGTGCACGCCGGGAGAAAGCGCGCGCGCGCGCCTCGTCGTTTTTTTTTTTTTTTTATTCTTATTATTTATTCTTTTTTCACGACATTACGACAGACGCACAATATTATTGAATTGTTTTTAAGGGCGTGGATTTTAACTGTTTCTCGTCGCCGGCGCGCCAAAGATAGCCAATCGAAACACCACCGCCGCGCCGCTTTCTAACATTATAACATTCAGTCGGTCAACAACCGTAACATGCTCGTAATATCATTATTATTTACTGTCCGTAATAGGTACCCGGTGATTTTCCACACCGGCCGCGTTAAACGTCCAAGTCGTTTATATATTATAGTTACACACATATTATTACGAGTTACTATAACGATCGTTCCGAAACGATTCGTACAATATTCTCAATCGACTATCTCTATTTTACCGAAACATTTGTTCTCTTGTTCGAAATCCACGAATTCTGTACTACGATACAGACGAAACTCGTTCCACGCGGTCCCAATAGTTTTACATAAAAAAAAAATAAATATAATTTTAATGAAAAAATTTAAACGTGAACTCGTCTTTTTAAAAGTAACAGTAATATTAATCACGATCGTGAGATCGACATGTTATTCGAAAAGAAGCAATTGATTTTTCCAAATCGACTTTTCTTTTTACTCGTGAGTGTCGCGACTCGCAACTCATACACGACGATGTACTTTGTTCGACTCGACTCGAAAAGTCAAAAAAGCGGTGTTAGTCCCCACCGGTGTGCTAGGCGAGCCATCGTCGAGAACTGCACCGATATCGATATTAGAATTTAATCCGTCGAACGATTATATAAATCATTAATAAAAAATCTATTCGCGTTGCAAACTGTTTGGGTCGTTTCGAGTGCGCGTTACAAATTTTAATTCAAAAATAAAAACGTATAGCCATCGCACACAATTTATACGTCGCAGACTTGCAGTACGCATGCTTAAATGTAATAATTAATATACTATTATGCGTATTAATTAAATATATTTGTAATCGAACAGTTTGATTATGAGTACTGCGCTATCGGTACATCTATTGGTTTAGTGGTGGTACGTTCGTTATTCGTTTATTTATTTTTATGTATTGATACGTGTATGTATATAAATCGTATATAGAAGCCACGAAACATAACGAAGGTTTTAAATAAACACGCGCGCGCGCGCGTTACAAAACTTGTAAACGACGTTTTTATATCATATAAGTTATGGGCGGAATTTATTGTGCCTTTATCGAAGTAGATTGATATCGTTTCGGACGACTGAATATAATTAAATACGTATATAAAACTATATAAGTATTACAATTTTCAGTAATAAAATATCCAGTTTTTCGAGTCCTCCGAGGCAGGTACCACATAAACATTTGAATTTATTTAAAATTAAAATACCGCTCCGCTACTAGTAGAGCGGGTATCCTATTATGACAATATTATTTTAATATGGTACTTTTTTTTTTTTATTATTCTAGTCGAATTCGCCGGCCTCACGTGTTCGTTGTGCGCGCGAGTGTGTACAGGACGTCCCACCGTGTCGCGTCCGCCCCCCCCCACCTTGAAATCGGTAAGTTTTCGGATACTCTGACAACTAAAGTATGAAATATTTAAAAAAAAAAAAAAAATCTTTATTTTTCTTTTTCGACATCTAACCGTTATTAGTCCTTGAGGAGACTCTATAACAGTGTTATTTCAAAAAACAAATGACGTGCCCGCGACGAGCGCACGTGTGAAAAAAAAAAAAAAAAGCGAAAAAAAATTCGAGGTTAGTGCGTATGGTCGCGATACGAACTCGTTTCGAAGCCCATCGATATCGTAATAAAAAACACGACAATTGAAAGCAATATTATTTTCTTCGAAATATTCGATTCAGTTCGATTTTCCGCGCGCGCGCGCGCTGTTAGACACGGTTTTGTGTCAATTCTATATCATTACAATAATGTGTGCCGGCGTGAGTTATAGCTTCGTCATCTCCACTACGCAGGCGTCGTGTGCCCATTTTTTTTTTTAATTTTTTTTTATTCACTTTGAAAACAACCTGTCCGACTAAAATAAATCATTCGAATTGATCAAATAATAATAAATTTAAAAAAAAAAAAAAACAATAACAGTTATAACGAATTGACGAACAAACACGGCGGAACGGTGTTTCGTAATTATTATTAAATCATAATATTCGCGTCAGAATTACCTGTTGTGTAATTGTTGTTGTTGTGCCTGAAAACGATGTCGGCGCGAACGTTTTAATCAAACCAATAGATAGGTTTGGGAGTTTGTCGACAGTAAGCGTATTCAAATTGTTGTTGTACTTAAAAACGCTCCGTATTGCACCGTTGAAAACGGTGAAATTAACAAGACAAATAATCATAACGATTTGAATAGCTAATGGAAAACAACAATACTTTTACCGATACGAATATTATATCTAAATATGTAAGGAATAAAAATGCTCGCGAACTTCCTCGGGGCTCCGAGGTAAACTCCGTTTGAAAACGCCGTTCGGACGACGAATATCGAATTTCGTCGACGTAACCGATTTCGTGAAAAATTAATATTTTCCAACGCTCATAGAAACACTAGTGATTTTTCAGCCGATTACACGAATGAAAAAATTGGAACAACTCACGAGGAATCTTGAAAAAACATTTCCGTGTCTCTTGGTGATTGAAAAATAAAAAATTCTACTTCATTTTGACGACAACATGATTTGCGATTTGAAAAAAAAAAAAACATTTAGCGAATTTGCCGATAGAAATAATAAGTGAAGTCAAACGCGCGCCGCCGGAACGATCCGGGTCGGATTAATAAGACCGAAAATCCGACACTGGGAATCCTTGTTCGTATCGTAAATAACTCATCCTTGCACGCACTGATGTCTCGGCATGACGCCTCGACCGATCGATAAACTCATAGATGATAATTAGGACTCGGATTTTGTAGCAAAATAAATCCTTAAAAAAGCATTTTAAGTAGCCGAAAAAAGCAAAAAAAAAAGCATTTATTAAATTTAATTTTAAAAAAAACAAATTTCAATTACACATCAAATTAAATATTAAAAAGGAATTTACGACCACATATTTGGTCAAGATGCTTTCATTAGAACTCATTCTGTTGGGTGCTGCTAATATATTATATTTATACGTAGAAAAAGACCTTTCCACATCAAACGATGTAATCCATGCATATTTCATATAAACTAAATCATTTAAATCATACTGTTATGATTATTCATTACAATTTCGGCACAATAACGATAGTTATTTTATCATTCATACGTTTATTACTGGTTTTAAAATTTCTGGTAATAATGATTTACAGTCCAAGTATAATATACATAAAAGTAAGTTAAATTTTCAAGAAAAATATGTAAAAATTAAGAAAAAATTACCAAATAGGGGAAAAAGCAATAAAAAGCAAGTTTTGTGGAAAAAAGCAAAGAAAAGCAAAAAAAAGTTTACTTCATCAGAACGATTCAAAACGTATTTATCTATGAGAATTATCTTTCTATCACGCACCCCTCAAAAGAAGCATTTGCTACAAAATCCGAGCCCTAATGATAATATAAAAGCACTCGGAGTTTTGCGAGTATTGTCGGAGAATCGTGGTAAAGTAGTTTCGTTCTACGTCTATACTCGTACATTATGATATTTGTATATCGATACGGTCGATTGTGTTTTTTACACGCGAGTCGGAGCTCGAAAAATCGCCGTCGGCGGAGACGAAAAAAATGTTGATATTTGTAATTTCTCAATAAAAAAAAAAAAAAAAATTCACCGAAAAAGGGTCTAGAAAACAAACTCGAATCTCGTTTTCCACGTAGCCGCTCGGACGAACGATTACTATCATAATTAATATCGCGTCGTATTTTGCGTGTCTACCCGCGTCGTCGTCGTCGTCACGTATTATTTTCGGCTCGAGCTTTACGTCGTGTCGCGCACGCCATTTTCGTTTTGTTTTACCTTTGTCGTCGGATCGCTGTGTTTACACATTGGTTCACATATTTTCGAACACAAATACGCGCGCGCGCTCGGTGTCAGCGGCGGCGCGCGGTCGTGTCAAACGCGATGAGTAATTTGTTAGCCTTTGCTGTTGCCGCGACGCGTGTACGACGAACGATAATATATTATTATACGCGGGTTTTAGTTTATTTTTCGGATTTTTCCAACAGCTCGAGCTATTTTTCGAGCGTTCGCGCACGCGCGCGTCACATTCGTCACGGCGTGAACGCAAACATCGTTATTCAGGTCGTCGCGCGCCAGCTCTAGTAGAGACTACCGGGACCGCGCCGAATACAACCGGTTCTCGAACGGGAGCCCCTCGAAAACCCGAGAACCGGATCCCCGCCGAACCTCTTGTTTCCATGTTCTGGAAACCTAATCGGCACCCGAACTGATGATAATTTAGAACGAACGGCTTTGGCGAGATTGATTTCGGGACATTTAACGGGACGATGTTTACGCCTCGTAATAATAGGAAATATGAACGATAAGACGAAATATCAAATCGACGAGTGAAACCGACGAGACTTTAAATAATAAAGCGTAAAAATCACGCACAAACGGACCTTTTTTAAGAATCGAAAGTTTCGTTTTTTTCCGAGGACAGAAAAGAAATTTCTACGAACCGAAAATCATCGTAGCAACAGGGTCTTATTGTATTTAACCTCGAAAAAAGAAATAAACGAAACGTAAACGAGACAGTATGACTTCATTTACAAATGGTCAAGAGTCGAAGAACCCAATTATTAGAAAGCTATACTGTGATATAAGGTATAATAATACGTATGTTTTTTTTAGAAAACGTTCTGACGACGAATTTTTTTGTCCCTTTAGGTGGCGAGCGACGGGAAAAATAGTAACTCGCGGCACACACAATTAACGAACAGTGTTTTGAAATTGATGTCGAACGGAGGACGCGACGAGTGAAATACGAAAAAAAAAAAAAACGGTCGTTCGTTAAAAGTTCAGGTCTACGCGGCAGATTCGTAGTATAATAATGTGTATGAGACGCCGCCGCCGCCGCCCCGTAACACGTCACGCGTGCGATGTATTTCGTAAATAAAAAATGTGTTTCTGGTTAAAAGGGACAATAAAACGGAAAACAACTATTTCGAACGCTCCTCTGACGGTAAATAAAATAACAACTTTTCTTCTATTTTTTTTTTTTCCAGCCCACCGACGACGACGCGTACAGTTCGCGACGAGGTATGTTGTGACCGCGCAGCGCCGTATAATGGCATTAAACTCGAACGTCGAAATATAATACGGTAGATATTCCGTTAAATCACTTCTTTTTTTTCTTCTTCGTGCGAACGCTTTAACGGCGATAAACCGTACGTATTTGCGAAACGCCCGCAGTAGAAAAACTACGCGAGTCTCATCATGGCCCCCGGCAGATAATACGTAATTAGTCTACTTTTTATTCGATCGTTAATGTTTGAAAATAATAGAAATATTCTTTATTATTTCCATTACAGCGCAATGTCGTATTTTTCCGTGAGTGAAGCAAAAAAAAAATCGTGTCGCCGAAAAGTATCAGCCATTCCGCCGACACGCGTCGTAATTATAGAAACGAAATTTCTCACAGACGCACTTCGCGTTCAAACAATCGGCGGCCCCCACGTACGAAGGGGACGACGGCGTGAACCTATTTCGTTTTGGCGTCGGTTAAAACAAGTGTGTACTGCTGTATTTTATCCGACGGAATCGATCGTTTTTTTTTCGACGCTTCGACCGGTCAAAATCTGCAGCATCCACGTCGTCGTCGTAGTTTGCGACTTTTCTTTTGCACCGCTCTCGAGTTTGAAGCATTTCTAGTCCGACGAATATTCGCGGTTTTCAACGTGAGTACCCACGATTATTATTGCAATTTCGTCGGCGTCTCTCGCATTTTATTCGGTACGTCATATACTTACTGTTTTTATTGTTTTTAGATCGTGTTGCGGAATGAACCGCTGGACTTGAAATCGTACGGGAAAATAAATCGAACGCACTGCGGAGAAAGAAACACACACGCGCTCCGGATTACTTCTACTATACTGCCGCCGCGGAGCGAAGTTTTCAAAAGTACAAAAACTTATTTTTCCTTGTCCAATCGAAGATTCTTTAGTTCAGAAAATCCGAGCAAAGACCAACGCGACTACGATGTAAAAGGTACGTGTGGTGTAATCTTCAATAAACTTAATGGTTAAAAATAAATAACTAATTCGATGATTTAAATAAGTATGTTTGTTATGATTTTTAATCCTAACGGTTGTAAAATGTTCGTGCTGAAAATAAAGGCGCTGTGTTAATAAAATGAAAATGTCATTTACGTAGAGAACAAATTCTCGTTTCTTTTTAGAATTTTTAAGAAAGTTTTTGGCGAATTTTCATTTTTTTACCGCGCTAAACCGTAATCGCTTTTATTAGTTTTTATCGCACCGACGACGTGTAAAATGTTCATTACATTTAAAACCAAAAACTAAAATTTTAAAATTATCCGTTCAAAAAAAATAAATGTATATTTATAAATTCATAATATTTTTTCATTTCTTATTCCTTTTGCGCCGAGAATATATTTTTTCGCATCATTTCGTTCCAATTCATTATAGGGAAATACATAGTTAAAACGAATTGTTTATTTTCCAAACCCGCAGAACCTTACTATAAACACGAATTATACGGTTATTTTTTTATTTTTTTTCACTTTGGCCACACGATTTTTCCACGCGAGAAAATTTTTTTCGTAATTTTTATCATTCGAGTTGTCAAAGTTTTATCGTTGTTTTTTTTTTTTCACTCAAAAATATCAAATATTTCATAAAAGAAATAACTAAAAAAAAAAAGTAATAAAATAATCATAAATAATCGTGTGATAAATTAATGTATTGTTGTTCGATCCGATTGAGTTGCAATATTAGATGTATATACGTCGTCGTATTATTCGATAAATACGTTGCAGTGTTTTTAATACGTCCTTCGCTCGGCATTGTTATTCGAATGTCAACGAGTAACACGGCGAAGGACGAACCAGGGGCGTCCAGAGTCTCGCCGCGGCTTTTTCGTTAATCTACGGTCGAATCGCGTGTCGAAAAAAAAAAAAAACCCTTTCTATTTTTTTTTAACAATAACGAGACCGAACGGTCCGAGATATTCGATGAGACATATTATAGTACTTACTCGATTACTACTTTTTTTTTAACAAAAGTATTTGGTATTAAAAAAGAGTAGCCAAAAAAAAAAAAAAGGCTATTGGTAAGAGGAGTGGAAAGAATAAAAAAATGAAAAAAAATTCGGCCGTTCGAATTGAAATGTCTTTTATTATTTGTTAAAAATTAAAACAAATATTGCCTACATCGTTATATAAATAAATAAATAAGTACAATTTATATTACAATCGTATTGGATATCTAATACTATATTCAAATTATGTACAAAAGGTTTTTGTAGTCCGATAAAACTTAAAATAAAAACAAAATAATCATAATAATAATAATAATAATAATAATAATAATGATAATGATAATATAATAATAATAATAATAATAATAATAATAATAATATATATATATATATCGTAATAGTAGTAACCTTGTAAACAAAATAGTAAATCCTACGATGATAAAAGTCGAAAGACGAACGTAAAACATGGCAAATAATTTAAATTGATTTTTTTTTTTTTGTATTATTATTATTATTATATCGTATACAAGTATATATATATATATATATATATATATAATTTATTATATTATAATATAGGACAATTGTTTTTCGATAGTAATTTACTTAACGCGATTAGTAATATAATTTATTATATTCGTATGGAAAATTCAAAATATGTTTTAGAAAAAAAAAAAGAAAAAAAAAAGCGCATCAGCGATAGAAAACTGACTATAATATATTATTGTTATTAATTTATCATAACGCACGACGGCGTGCATGACGTAATTAAAAAAGAACGGTTCGAATAGAGAAATAAATAAGGTGAAAAAAACGTCACGCGATTGACAAATACGGTAATTCTTTCAACGCTGTTCAAACGGTTCCCGGACGGGTACGGCACCGATATTATAATTTATAGCCGTACGCTCTAACTAAAACGCGTTCCCCTCGAGAAAATAATAATAATAATAATAATTAAAATTAAAAAAAAAAATTATACACGACAAAATATACTTTACATACATAGAAAAAAAAAAAAAAAACAAAAAAAAAAATAATCCCCTTACATTAAATAATAACCAACAAAACTAATAAAATTATTTAAATGGTAACTATTTCGCTTACTGGCTGATTAATTATAAAATTAACTAGAGAGAAAAAAAGAAAAATTAATGTGGCTTGACCGGGGGGGAGGGGGGGGGGGGGGAACGACAGCGATTAATATAAAACGGGCGCGAAACCGATCGAGCGCACATTCCGTATTTTTTCCAACAGTCGAATGCCAACGAATCGGATTAGGAACACCGGATCGTATGATATATTTCGTTTTTTTTTTTTTTTTTTTTGTAAGGACATTAGAATTTTTTTTTTTTTTTTTACTTAATTTTTATAGCGTATACGTACGTGGAAAATACATTTCCTTTCGTCTTCGGTCCAGATAGAGAGAGAGAGAGAGCGCGTGGAATGGGTGTTCCGCGCGCGACGCGTCGACGCGCGCAAACGACCGACCCGAAAATGAATAAATCCTTAAACCTATCGTTGATTATACATATTATATAAATATATATATATATATATGTGTTAACTCTACACTTAAGCATTAATCGTTATACATAGTTGACGTGACAGCCTTTTAAAAATGTTTTATCCTTATAAATTAAAATCCATATTTAACACAGGACACTTACAGCGTATGAGCAGAAACGTTATCGTATAAAGTTAATAAATACAATCAATACGGACATTATTACACTAAATAATTTAACATACATATATTTATATATATTTAATAAAACGCCGCTAGCCTCTACGCGCGCGGACACACGGATATTATATTAATAATATTATAATATCGACGCGCGCGCGCGCGCAAAGAATATAATATTATTATAATATTATGTCATAAATAATAAAATGATATTATAAAACGTCGATTAAATTTTCCTCTCTCGGAAATCGTTTGATAACAAAATAAAATTAAAAACAAAAAAAAAAAAATTATCGTTTCATTTCTAACGCGTATACATTATGTATTTTTTTTTTTTTTATTAGGTAACGTGCGTCGTCGGACGACACGAAAATTCGCATACACCGTGGAAGATTATTTTATAAGTACGTGTACGGTTTAATATTTAAAAAAAAATATTTATTTTTTTTTCCATTTTTTTTTCTTTTCTTTTCTCGATTTATCACGCTAAGCGTCTATAGTAGTAGTAGTAGTAGTAGTAGTAGTAGTAGTAGTAATAGTAGTATTTATAGTAGTAACAGTATAATAATAGGTATTATATTATCAATAGTGTAAAATAGTCGGACATCCGTCGCCGCCGCCGAGAGTAAAAGGACAAAAAAAAAAAAAAAATTGAGAGAAATCGTGGCGACCTCGTCGCTAAACAAATATATTTTGTTGACGACGAACACCTGACTAGACGTATTTGCTGGACAGCTGTTTGGCCAGCTCGGTGTACTTGAGGAATTTCGAGTGCGGGCTCTCGTCGTAGCCGCCGTTTTTGGCCTCGGGGCTCTTGGAGCCGCCGCCGCCGCCGCCGCCGCCAGAAGTGGACGGCGAACCGTTGTTGTTGTTGTTGTTGTTGTTGTTGTTGTGGTTGTGGTTGGGCGACTTGTGGGACGACGAGGACGGCGACGGCGAGGGCGAATGGGCCGGCGGGGCCGACGAGGACGACGAGGCAACAGACGACTGTTGGCCGGCGGCCGCGGACGGCTGCTTCAGCATGATCGGCTCCGGGGTGATGCCCTCCTTGACGAAGTGCACCTTGGACAGGTGATGCCGGTAAGCGCCTTTGGATATGAACGGCGTGTCGCAGAACGCGCACTTCATGATGGAGTCGGCGGTGACGACGGCGTCGTTGCACGCCCAGCTGAACGCCAGTATTGCTCCGGGCGCGGTGCCGGACGCGGGCGGCGACATGGACTGCCGCGGCGCCGGCGTGCCGTTGGTGGCCGACGCGTTGGACGACGACCGGCTGCTGGGCCGGTGATGGTGCTGCTGATGGTGATGGTGATGGTTCTCGGTCTTGTCGCAGAGCTTCTGGAGCGCGGCCAGCGGATGGCTGCTGGCGCCGCCGCCGGTCTTGCCGTCGCCGTTCGAGGCCGAGGCGGACGACGAGGAGCCGCCGCCGCCGCCGCCGCCGTTGGCCGCGGCCGCCGAGGACGACGAGGACGTGAGGCTCTCGAACATGGAGGACAACGCGCCCAGGCTGGACGCGGCGGGACCGGTCTTCTTGCCGCCACCGTCGGCCGACTTGTCGCTGCCCGCGGGACTGCACGGGCTCTTGCACTGGCTGGTGGGCGTCGGGCCGCGGCTCGAACCGTTCGTCTCGTCCGCCACCGAGGACAGCGCGTCCGCCGAGTCCCGGCTCCGGGCCCGCCGCTGACGGGCCGGGCTGCCGGCCGGGCTCTTGGCCGGCTCGTCGTCGTATTCTTTCTTCACCTCGACGTCGCCGTCCTCGGCCGCCTCGGTCTTCATCCGGTCCTGGCTCTTGACGGACCCGGGCGACCCGCGGTGCCCGTCCTGCGCCGATTTCGGCGTCACCGAGCGCACCGAGCGCTGCTGCTGCTGCTGCTGCTGCTGATAGTCGCAGGACTCGTGTTTGCGATCCGGCGTGGTGGAATCGCTGCGCGCGGCCGCCAGCTCCGGCGACATGGAGCTGGTCGACTCGCTGCCGCTGCGCTCGTGCCGGCCGCCGCCGTGGCTGCAGCGACTGGTAGCCGCGCAACAGGCTCATCGCGTGCGCGTCCATGATCGGCTTGGTCGCGTCCACCGTCTCGTCGATGCCCAACCGCTTGAGTATGCTCTCGCCGATGGACGCGCCCGCGGCCGACGCGCCGTACCGCAGCCGCGAGTCGAAGCTCTTCTCGATCAGCTTCTCGATGGCGTTGAGCACGGACGGCGACGACGTGGACGACGCGGACGGCGCCAGCGATTTGTTGGTGTTGGTGGTGTTGTTGTTGTTGTTGTTGTTGGTCGACAGGTCGGCGGCCGCTTGCGGTGACCTGCGGTCGTCCTTCTTGTGCGACCTCTTGTCCGGCGCGCCGCTGTTGTGCGACATGAGCGCGGTCTTCAGCAGGTTCTTTTGGTCCGCCGTCATGGTCACGCACACGCGCAAATGTTCCATGAACCCGGCCACGTCCACTTTCTCGCCGCACTTTTCGCAAATGATCCGGCCCAGCCGGTGATTGACGTCGCCGGCCACCTTGAAGCCGCCCGGCGACCCGTACCCGTCGCCGTTCTTCACGTCGTGCTGCGCGCGTTTCCAGTTCCAGCAGCTTGCGCACCGGCAGCGACTTTTTGCGCTTCTCGCGCGTCTGCCGGCGCCGGTTGCTGCCCTCCGTGATCGATCGCATCATGTGCTCCTTGTAGTGCGAGTTCTTCACCATGTGCACGCTCAGCTCCTTGAGAGAGTTGAACGCCTGGTCGCACACCTTGCACGTGAGCACGGCGCTCACGTGGTTCGCGGCGGCCGCGGCCGCGCCGGCCGGCGAGCCGGTCGAGCTGGCTGCCGCCGCGTTCCCGTTGCCGCCGCCGCCGGCCGAGGCGGACGACGACGACGACGACTTGTTCTCGTCCGCCGACTTCCACGATATGATCTGCTCCTGCGAAATGATGTTGGTGTAGTGCTGCGTCTGTTGCATGTGCGTCGTCATCTCCTGCAGCGACCTGAAGCTCTGGCCGCACCACATGCACTTGAGTATCTGTCTGGTCTGTTCCGCGCCCTTTCCCAGCCACACGTCCTGGCCGCGCACCAGCTTCCTGGCAACGGCATCGTCTCCTTGATCAACATGTTGAGATCGTTTTTGGCCGGCGGAGGCGGCGGGCGGCGGCAGCGACGGCGAGTGCTGCTGCTGCTGCTGCTGCTGCTGCTGCTGTTGCTGTTGCTGTTGCTGTTGCTGCTGCTGATGCTGCTGGTGCTGCTGGTGCTGGTGCAGGCTGCCGTGTTTCGTCTCGGCCATGTGCGCGGACATGGCCTGCAGCGTGGGAAAGCTCATCTTGCACCACACGCACTTGAGCACGTCTTTGGTCTGGTCCGCGCCCTTGTTCAGCCAGTGCGACTGCCACGCGCTGTGCCGGCCCGAGCCGGCCGACAGCACCGACCTCGGCTCGTCCTGCAGCTTGCTCAGCTCGCACATTTTCTCCAGCGCCTTGGTCGCGTCCGTGGCCGCGTTCGCCGAGAACGCGGCGTACGACGCGGCCGATTTCCCCTTGCCGCCGCCGCCGCCGCCGCCGTTCCACATGTGCACCGCCGCCGGCGGCTCGCCCGGTGGCGTCATCATCTCGGCCCGGGTCCGGATCGACGGGGACGCCGCGTACTGGGCCCAGGGCCTGCTCATGCGCGCGTAAGCCGCTTCGCTGACGGCCGGCGACGGTTCCAGCTTTATCTTCTTGCTCCTCACGGTCAGGTCGATCGGCGAGTCGTCGTTGCACCGGTTCGCGTGGCCGCTGAGGTTGATGGCCGTCAGCGGGTGCGGCTGCGGCGGCGGCGGAGGGCTTGCGGCCCTCTTGGTGCTGAAGTCCAGCGCGTCGGACGCGGGCGGCTGCGGCTGCAGCGGCTGTTGCTGCGGCGGCGGCTGAGACTGCGGCGACGGCACGGTGGCCAGCAGCGGCACCTCGTACGGCGGCAGACTAGCCTCGCTCCTGCAGGGCGACCCGGCGCCGCCGCTGCCTTTGCAGCTCATCTTGGACGGACTGTTCGTCTCTCTGCAAACAAAAAAACAAAAACAAAAAACACACTCGATTAGTATTTACGTCGTCGACAGCGAAACGGAATTTTCGAGAGAAAAAAAAACGAGTACAACAATTTTTATTCATTTACACAATCATGAGCAGCGTGGATAAACGATTACGGGGCTGAATTTGAACATTAAACGAGCCGTACGCGCCGCGATCACTTTTACGTCTCTCGAGAACTTGGAAAAAACGATTTCTTCTGCCGAATATCATTTCGGACGAGTATTTTTACGTTAAAAACGAATTCAAAGTTCATAACGAATAACCTGTGATGAAATTATCGAACGAAATCTGTGCAAAGAAATTTCAAATTATCCACTCGTTTTCAGCATTTTTTTGAAGACCACCAAAAACGCTTACAAACATTTAAAGCAGCTTTTTCTGAAATTCAGTTTTTTTTTTAGAATTTAAAATTTAAGTTTATTCGACTTTAGTGAATTTATTCTATTTACGTACATTATATCGACAATGTTTTTGAACTATATTTTATATTTACAGATATCAAACCGTTTGATTTCGCCACATCGTCCGAAGTGATTACTTTTCCAAAGAATACGAAAAATCGTGGAAAACAATATCATGGCAAGTGGTCGAAAAAAGTGTGGATTATGCGAAAATCCGCCTCGCAAAACCTTCGCCACCGGCGCCCGACGCGGTGAGAGATGAGGCGGACGAGCGATACGACTAAAAATTCGTCACGCGTTTGCGAGTCGTCCGAGGACGTATTCAAATCGTAATTATACAATATGATCAAGGTGTGTGGTGCGCGCGCAGCGACGACGTTTAGATCATTTTACACAGCGCGCTCGGATGAAATAATAACGAAAACCTGATATTATGACGACCGAGTTGACAACGTTTCACGTGGTCCGAGAACGAGACGTATATACTATAAAAATTGACACGAATAGATCGGCCGAGTCCTTGATTTAATGAAGGCGTTTATCAAAATTACTCGGTATTTTTTTTCTCCTCTCCATTAATTACGACGTGTTTTTTTTTTTTTACTATTATTATTATTACCATCTGCCAACTACACATTTCAGTCAACCGACTGCATTATTATTATTTCGTTTTTTTTTTCGGTTTAATTAATGGAAACAATTAGCATAACCCGACATTGAGTTGGCGACAAGATTTCAATCCGAATGATTAGCACGCGGCCATTTTGGCTCGGTGCCTGTCGACTCGGAACGTACACACACACACACACACACACACACACAAATACCGAAACGCACACAAACACACGAGCGCGCGTATTATTCAAAACTTGATATAAGGGCCCTTTTTTCGGGAGCGGGTCGACAACGGGACGACGGTGGGCGAGGATTAGAGTAGAGAGAAACCGAGAGACACGCGGACAGCGAAAAGAGGACGAGGACGAGGACGAGGAAGCGGGGAATGGATTTGCGCGCCCGGAACTCGATCCTCCGTCGGCAATAATTTCCGGCTAACAAGACAGATTAATGAACAATATTTCATATTGGCAAGACTTTTCTCGCAAAAACAAACTCAGTCGAGTGCCGCATTAAAACCAATTTATGGAGTTTGCAGCAGTGTCGTCTCCGCGGCGCGACCGGAATAATTGTAATATAATGCCGTCACGAATTCAAGTTGACAAGGTGTATCTTTCGCCGGCGGCGGCGGCGGGGCGAGCTCGACGGACGGAGGGGTGGACGAGTGCAGCGGAACGACGACGGCGGCGTTATCGTGGTGCCCCGGCGGCGGCGGTATATACGGCAGTCGACGTGAGCAACGGGCGATATATTTTAAAAATTATCGAATCCAAAGTACAAAGTTGACGTTCCCAGCGGGGAGGTCATAACAGTTTTTTTTTCCCTCTCGCCCAGCCGTCCCTCGACCCCTCACCCCCCCCCCTCCGGCTCGCGCTCCGTAACTTCCTTTCGCGTAGGCGAGCGCGCGCGCGCGCAAAAAAAAAAAGAAATTATCCTCCACCGCAGGAGAGGCGGCACCCGAGCCATTATCGTAAATCAGTCGAAGAGCCCCGCCATCTCTCCGCCGCGAACCAAGACTAAATGAAAATTCAAATGAACGGGCAAAACCTACCCCCCTCCCCCTATTCCTCCCCCGCGGAGCACATTACGGGACGCGCGATGACGACACCGTCGCGGGCGCGTCGTCATTTGGAACGCTTTTTCTCTCTTCTCTCCTCACACTCGCCGCTTCTTGCTCTCTGTGTTATTTTATTTTTTTTAATGGCCGCCACGAGGGGGAAAACTCCGCCACCGCCGCCGCCGCCGCCGCAGGAGTTCTCCGGAGCGAGCGGCGGAGAGAGATTTACTACGCGTTTCGGAAAAACGACCGAGCGAAATATATATATAATAATATCACGTCGTATATTATGTTTCGCGGTGGATGTCGCGAGAGAACGACGCCGCGCCGCCGCGCTTTGGCCGAAAATCAAACCGACGACGACGCGTCGTCGATTCGAGGGAGAGAGGCCCGCCGACCACCTCCGTCCGCGGGGTGTGACCGTAGAGAGAATATTATGCCGTGTCGTTCGCTTTGGAGAATCCGCGACGTTCGAATGTCGAGAAAAAATATTGGAAAAAAAAAAATTTACAAATATCTTACAGACGGACGGACGGACGGACGGAGGACGAGAGAGAGACAGAGAGAGCGGGAAAAAAAACCGCATAAATTGACATTTAAATACGATTTCCGTGGAGACGTGGAAGAAGATACGCTCTCGCATATTCATCAGGCCAGATTTATGGCCCGGTCGTTTTTATTTAATCAACGAGACGCGTGTGCGTGTGTGACATTACGTGAAATCGGCCATTTTACCAGAATAAATTTAATGGCATTCCTACCGACGGTATAATGTCAAGGCCCAATTAAACGAACCGTATCGATGGTAATAATAATAATTATCGTTATTATTATTATTATTATTATCATCGTCGTCGCCGTCTTTATTCATACATATATATGTATATGTATTATAACGCAACGATATTATTATTATTCGAGTGCGATTGAATTATGCGTTTTAATTAAGACTCTATAAGCGCAATGTATTGTATTATATTATTATTATATACGTACACGGCCGGGATCAGAAAACGATATCGTCCGCGCGAGATAATGTATATATAATATTGTTGTACGATAATAATAATAATTCATGACGATTCGAAAATATTAATAATAATCTGCCGGTCGTTTAATATATTATATTTTATAGAGCCGTTGTTTTCGTCGACGCCGCATCCACACCACACATACACTTTTATACCGTAATAATAATAATACTATAAACCCATTTCATCTACTATAATATAATACGCGCGTGTACGGTGTACATAAATCGGGCGACCAGGACGCGTCGTGCGAATGAGAAATAATAAAAAAAAACACTCGACGACAATACGCAACGACGAATTCGAAATTATTACGGCCGCGTATAGTGAACAGCGTACGAGTGAACAAAAAAAACAACGTGTTTTCGTTTATTAGCGATCTACGTATACGATATATTATATTGTTGTACAGGGTGTGTCCGCGAAAACCTCAGAACGTCAGAAACGCTGTCCGAAATCTCGGCGAATTTATCCTGTATATATTATATGTATATAATAATATTGTATCCTTCGAACCGCAACGACGAAATAAAAATTTACAAAAATCATACGACGACGAGGCGATATCAAAAAACTGGAGGTTCTCAAGCTCCGCAAAACCGAATAATAATAGCGTTTTTTAGCATTAGTTATTGTTATTTGAAAATTAAAATCGACGTGCCAAATTTAATATTTCGTTTTCGCGTTTATTAAAACGTTACGTTTTAACGAGTCCGTGGTTTGAAATCGACATCATCGCTCTTTTCTTTGTTTAGTACGGTTTTTTTTGTTTTTTATCAAAGTCGAATTTTATTTTATTACAAGTGCACTATATAATGTGGGTACTGACCTCAGAGGCAAACGCTCGTTAGCCGCATCCTGTTCGACGTCCGTACTCGACGGGATTGGAGATCTCGGTGGCGAGCCGGACGATCCGCCGGACACACCCTCTTCTTCTTCTTCCTCTTCGTCCTCGTCATCTTCGGGACAACCGCCGTCGTCTTCCTGGTAGCCCGCGGGCGGTTCTTCGCCTTCACCGCCTTCCCCTGGGAAAAGAAAAAAAAAACACCGTTAAATATGCGATAAATAATGCGATTCCGAGTCGAGCTAATTATGCGAAAATATTAATAGAGTATAATAAATTTTTTTTGTACGAAATAAAAAAATAAACTGGAAATAGGTTTTACGTTATTCGTTCCGAGGATCAAAGGGGGTGGAGGGGGCTCGAACCCCCATCGCCAAAGCGCACGTTACGCCGAGTATACATAGGTCGTCGTCGTCGCCGTATACGTATATTAACGCGTACACTTCGGCCCGCGTTTTAAGAGAGTCTAATTTGAAATAATGGGCTGCCGTCGAGTCGCGACGTTTAGATTAACTATACACTACGAAACTGTGTGTGCGTCTCTCGTCGTCGTCAAACCCAACGGGTCGTTTGTACTTATTTGTACGGCTGTCAATGGTTTTTTTTTTCTTTTCTCTTCGAGAGAGAGAGAGATAGATAGAACGCGCGCGCGATACAAAGCTCCGCCGCCGTGTCTGGTGCGCGCCCCCTCGCGCGCTAACGCGAGCCGATGACGCCGCGGAATCCTCGTCTCGCCGCGCCTGCAGGACACGCGTCCCGTGACGACCGACGCGCGCTTTGATATTATTAATTTCGCGTGTTTATTATACGTTATGAAAATACGGCTTTACGCGTCGTGTACCGAATTAACCGGAACGCGCCGGCGGCATATTCTATTGTCTCCAAAACGAATCACGGGACAAAAAAACAAAAAAAAAAAAATATAAAAATAAAACGACCGAGTTTTATATTATCTCCGCAGACGTTCGTCTTTTTGATAAACGCGTTTTATTTCAGACGTCGTCGGGTGTACGTCCGCGGCGGCGGCGGCGGCGGGTGGACGAGCGCAGGGGGGAAAAAACGAAAAGAGAATAAGAAAATAATAATAATAATAATAATAATAAAGAAAAAAAAAAACTTTTGCGCGCAAAGACGACGTCGTCTTTGCGCGGAATTCATTATTTTTGTGTGCGGACTCTGTTTAAGAAGAGGACAATGGGGGTCGCGAATTTTCCGGGCCGACAAACCCTCAAGATCGAACGCGCTAGATAACGATATAAAAACAATAAAACCTGGGGCGGATCTCTCGAACCTGTCCAAAGTCGTCACGACCCAAAGCCTATTGTCTTAACGCCTTGCAGATGGCCCGATAAAAACGAATGGGTTGTTTATGAAAACTTAAAACTGTCCCCTTCGCCGCCTCCGCCCCCCCAGCCGGAATGCTAACTATTGTGCGCCGTGAAAAGTTCATACCGCCGAGCGCGGCATCTCGCGCGCGCGCGCGCACACACACACACACACACACACACACACAGAGGCGAGCGAGAGAAAGAAGCAGAAAAAAAAAAAGTAATAATAATAATAATGAAATGAACATTCAGACGACGACGACGACGACGCGTCCAATAAAGCACACGCTTTTCTCGATCTCATTAGGTGCGCGTTTCTTCCCCGCCTCCTTTTTTTTTTTCCTTCTCTTCGACTGTCGAATAACGCGACACGCGCGTATGTGGTGTGCGTACACCTATAGAGCCGGCTAATATAATACGCCGTCGCGGAATAAGAAGAAAAAAAAAAAAAACGTAAGCGCGTGGAATGCGGAGAAAAAGAAAATATCGTTTAATTGGTCTGATTTATCGTCTATTGTTCATCGGTGCGGGTCGTGATGATGGTCCGTTTCCCCTTTTTTTTTTTTTTTTTTATTATTATTATTATTATCATTATTATCATTATCGTTATTATTATATATTTTTATTTTCAGCGTGCCGAGCGCCACCGGTCAGCGCCACTCCTCTCTCGTTCTGGTAGTCGATCGTTACACTAGCCAACGACGACGACGACCACGCAGACGCCGCCGCGTGTGCATCTTATTATATTATCGCGCAAAAGCTCTTCAAAGACCGTGCGGCGCGCACGACGAGGACACGGGATACATACCTGTTATTATACGTATTACAGACCGCGGTTATCCCCGGCCCGATCGCACACATCGAGCACGCGCGCACGCGATTGTTTACGCGGCGCCGACGCGAAAATTTTTATTCCATTTCAAAAGAAATAAAAAAACAAACACACGAATCCGTCGTCGGACCGCCAAGTATACAAATATATACGAGTATATAATACCGCGGTTCGATATAAACACGCGCCGCTCGTGTATACGTCGAGGCTTGTAGAGCGTTGTTCAAAAGGTCTAAATTAGGCAACGACGTCGACGACGACGGGGCCGCCAAAACAAACAGACTCGTAAATTAATTGTCAACGCTGGTAACCGCACCAATTAACGTGATGTCATTAAACATTAAGTTGCCGTCGGCTGTGCCTGCATAACGTCGTTGCGTTTTCTACCCTTCGCGTCGCCGCCTCTCTTTCTCTCTCGTTCCTTTAGTCCTTTCAACCCCCGTCGTCCCCCCCCCGCATCACTGCCTCTCCACAATCGGGCGCGCGCGCGCGCTGTCTGTCTGTTTAATTCTCATTTGTCACCTCAAACCCCTTTTGCCACGACGGCGACGCACGTTCCTCTCTCGCTCTCTCTCTCTCTCTACCGTCTGTGTGTATACAGACGATATTATTTTTCAGTCTCTCTGCCGTCAGTCCATCAGTCAACCCGACGAAATGAATTAATTCGCTTGATAATCGCGCGATTACGGAGGGCTGTTTGCGCGCACACACGTTTATTACAAAGTCTGCCGACGGTCGCGAACTCCGTCGTCGTCGTCGTCGTCGTCGCACGCACGCGAGCGGATTAAAAGGACAATAAAAATCGGTTTTATTTTTTTATTTTTTATTTATTACGTCGCTTCCACGCGCGCATTATATATATTACATACTTATATTCTATAATATATCGCGTATTATACGCTGCGGTTATACATGTTTACGTGCACGGCACTTGCCCCTTTTTCTCGTCGATCGCCATACCGTACACCGAAGGCGGCGTTTGTATGCAAATTCGCCTCGGAATTTGCATATACGTGTAGCGGTATTGTCTCGTCGTCGTCGTTAAACGCTTTTCAATTTTTGCGACGGCCAAACAATGGCCTCACTCGGCGTTCGCATTTATACGAGTCATATATATGTGTGTATAAATTGTGTTCGCGGTGTATATTAAACGTACACGACGACGATACTCATGTGTACATTATCGCAGCGATTTAATATATATTACATAGCGGCCGAGCGCGTCGCGCGCATATCACAAATAAATGGTATGCGGGGGCGGGCACGGAGCGAAAAAGAGATTAAGAAGAGGCGATGGACACGACCATTATACGTACGTTGATCATAGAAATATTATATCGTATTAGCATTCCTGCGCGTTCTCGTCGCAATCGCTGTCGATTGATTAAAATATATTATACCGTGTATAGCTGCAGCAGCACGGCGCGACCCTTAGGCGCGTCATGTAATAATGGGACGGGGCGACGACGACGACGACGACGTACCTCATCTATATTATACACTTGTACAGGGCGATTGAAAACTCGCGTTACAAAAAAAAAAGCGGTCTTACAATACACAAGTGTTACGCGTCGACAGAAATCCCGAAAACGTGTTTCTCGGAGACATCGGCCAGCCACCGCGCGCGCGTATACGTTATGAAAATATTATACAGACTATTCGCACACGATAAAAACATAATATTATATGAAACGCAATAGAATATAAATAAACGCGTAAGAAAAACGTCGCGGTCCGGCAAAAGGTATTATAATAAATGATGCGGCGCGCGAAAAATCAACGGGGGCACGCACACACACCACGGCGTATTGTGCAATAATTCCAGGACGCGCGGCCATTGTGAGCCGCGAGAACGGAAGGCGAGAGGACGAGGGAGGATGGCCCGTGATTTATGGCGGGGAACGACGGGCCCGGTCAAACTGGTTGACGACAAAAGAACGCGATATTTGACGTCTTATGCGGCGGCGGCGTTGCTCCTCGGCATTCCTGCGCGCACACACCTTTTGTCAATCAGATCCTGTGCCGCGCCACCGGTCAACCGATATTTTTAATAATATCGAAAATACGTTTTATGCCGCGTTCACCTCAGCTGCTCGTCATTTATCTCTCCCCCGTCTATATAGGCACTGTTCGGCGGCGGCGGCGTCTCTGCCGGACGACGACGACAACGACGTGAACTGCGCGCGTTGTTGCGTCGTATACGAAAAAAAGACGCGCGAGACTGCGGCAGTTGGCTCCCAATAAATCTCCCGCACGCGTGCGATGGCTCGAAATTTATAACCGTACAATACGCACATCGCCGCAGTCTATGTATATGTGTGCACGTTGATGATGTTTATTATGCCGGCGGCGGCTCGCGTTTTGGCCCCATTGAATTGTCAAAATGAGCAATGGCCGTGTCGCGAGAGATTTGCACACGCGAAACAAATGGAAAGAAATAAGGCGAAAACGTCAAAAACGACCGGCGACGAGGACGCGTTCGGTCGAGATTTCGGGGCGCGGCGGAGCGGCGAGGGGCGCGGCGATTCGCGTATTTATATATTTATATTATAATACGCGCGGCGGCGGCGGCGGCGTACACGTACGACGACGACGGAGACATAATTCTCGACGCAAACCGGTCTGTCAATGTATGGAAAAAAATCGGGAAGAAAAAAAAAAACAGAACATAATATGTATTCTTGTATACGTACGTACGTACACACATAACAATTCTCCGATAAGCTCGCGGACGTAAAGTGTTGTCGTCTCGGATCCGGGAGACCGGCGCGCGGGAGCGGAGGACGAGAGAGAGAGAGAGAGGATTTTATCCTTTTTTTCATTTGTTTATTCTTTAGCGTGATGATAAATCGATTAGAAAAAAAAAAAAAAAAAACCCCAAGAAGAAGCTACCACCGCAAGAATACAATAAGTCTACTCGGCGCGCGCACATAACAATATTATATATATACGCGATATAAACGCGCTCGCGTAACTCTCTATCGGGCGCGCGTTGCACCGCAGATAAATGCACCTCATTACCGATGCAAACGCCGCCACCGCCGGGCCGGCGGACTGCGACGACGACGGGACAAGTGAATGCGTGTCCGTCGTCGGGTACAGCCGACTCCGCCCCAATGGACGGGCCGCGGCCGGCCAATCGGCACAGGCCGAGTGTGTGTGTGTGTGTGTGTAAATAATATAATGTGTTTTATATTTTTTTCCAGACAATCGTCGTCGTGTGATGCGCGAGCGCGTTTAGGTACGACGACGTTAGGTACACGCATATTACACAACATGTATAGCCTTATACGACGACGACGCCGGTCGCGTAAATGATTTTTCGTACGCGATGACAGGTGGCGACTTAACTCGATTTGACCGCACGTATGTATGTATACGTATATAGTAATAGTAATAAAACGCGAGAAATTGCCGAGCCGACACAAATATCATTTAATAATATAATTGATACGAACGGAGAGAGGGAAAGGCGTGCGAATTTTCCGCCGGTTCAGCGAAGAATCACTCGGACCACACGTATATATATATATAAATAAATACGATTAAAAGACGTAAGCGGAAAGGGGAAGACGAGGTGTACAGACGTCTCCTTCTCCCGCGGGTCGTCTGTGCGCGTGTAATCAACGTTCTCAAATCAACCGCGCGTCGGGTCTGGTATATCGGGACGACGTCGACATGACTCCGCTAATGAACACGAGCCGGTGCTGCTACACGCGCGTATTATTATTATACACACACACACATAAAATATAGACTCGCCGTACGTGTCGTGCTTTAGAGCGTCGGTCATACACAGAGGAATTTCTGCAAAGACGTCCGGCCCGTTGGCCCGAGTACCTGGCTTCGTGAATTGTTAATCGTTCCAAATATAATACGCGTTTTCGTTATTTTATTTATACGCGGGGCGCGTCGGCAATTATTTTATTACATCGCGAGACGGCCTCGCGCGAGGACATTAGTTATTGTCGCGGGCCGCGAGTGTTTTTTTTTTTTTGTTTTTTTTCCACGCTTTTTTAGTCGAAAGATTCTCCTCGCGATATCGTGCGCGGCTGCAGGGGGGGGGTCTACGTACGGCGCTCGGCCGATGCAGTTTCTCGGCATAAATCTTCGCGCGAAACGACGAGAATCGTATTATTATTTGCGCGTTCGTCGGCCGGTTGATTTATTTTGATTTCGCGTCAGACCACCGCCACCGCCGCCGCCGCCGCCGCCGCCGCCGCCCGTCACACGTGCGCCAGTTAATTTTACCGACCCAGTTCACCTATTACCATTCGCACACGCGCTAATTCTTGGTACGATCTCAAAAACGAAAAATAAACACAAACGAGATGCATACGTATATATATATATAAGCGCTCGATAGGTCGCCCGACTGCCAGTCGTAACTCAAGGCAAAGACAGGAAAAGAGAGAAAATAAGAGAAGATCGTCCGTATAAATTATCATCGTCGGCCTTGTGTACGCGCTCGTTTTCGTGTATTTCACGATTTTATTGGCCGCGCCGAACTGCGTCGCCTACTGCGACGTGTAAGACGGGGAAAAAAAAAAACCAAATCCAACCGTAAAATATACCACCGAATACACGCCGCCGGTATACCTGTTAATTATTGTGTTTGGTTTGTATTATCGTGTGTGTGTGTAATACAACGCGCGAAGACTCCGAAACGGTTTTTTTTTTTTATGAATAATTCTAAAACGCGTAATAAAACATTATTCAACGTCCGGCGGCGGCGGCGACGGGGACGACCGCGCGACGTGGACAATCACCTGCGACGAAATAATAAACCGACGCGATTTCGTCGACGGCTGCAAAACCGACCGCCGTTTCCACGACGGTAAACTGTACTGCAGTTTGACGATTTTTTTAAAAAAAAAAAAAGGACGCGGGAGTCGTTGCGACTACTAGTGTTCAAGAGACCAAAACGCGCATATACGGGCCGCGATTACTATTATATACCGGTTGTCATTGTCGACGCGGTCTTCGGCCGTTATTATCGGCCTTGAATGGTTCGTCTAATTATGATCTATATATATAAGGACATGCGCGATCATTGTGCGTTCGAGGATTTCGAGAGAAAAAGCGATTTTTTTTCCCTCCGCGATTCAATAGAGAAACGGTCGCGCGCCACCCCGCACACGCGGGTAAAACGGTGACGTCGCGTAAATATACTTGATAACGTACATATATCACGTAGTGGTCGAGACAAAAGCGCCGATTTATACAACAGTAGTACACACGGTAGTCGTAGTATTGGTAGCAGCAGCAGCAGCGCGGTAGTGTACCTAATAGTATAGAGTAGTGGTGTGCATTTGAAAAAATATCATCGACGGACCCGGGGGGGGGGGGGGGAGCGGGAGTTTTGCGAGCTGGGGGACGGGAAAAAAATTACGTAATTTATGTGCTATCGGTTTGACATCAAAAGATTGTGTGTTATATACGTTTGTGTGCGTGTGCGATACAGTTGGGGTGAGAGCGCGCGCGCGCGCGCGTTATTTATGTAATTAATAATTTTAATGGCCATCCGTCGGGGTTCTGACGAACTGCTGCTGCGGCGCTGATCGGCCGTGGCAGCGGCGGCGGCGGCGGCGGCGGCGTTCGTTCCTGTCGAAAATATCCTCTGACTGATTTATGTCTTTTGCCGCAACAACGGGGCGAGAAAAAAAACACATATATATAAATATTACACGCACGCACATATATAATATCATAAATAAACGACTTCCCCGCCGTACTCCCGCCGCGGAAAGCTGCAATAAAAGATCAGCTGTCACCCCCTCTTCACCGTCATCGGCCTGGCCCGTGCAAAATCCGCGTGCACACGCGCGCGCTTAGGGATATATGGGCACATGGCGAACAAAAAAAAAAAAAAATCGTTAGATCTCTGGACTTCGACACGCCCGGAGGCTGCACGACAATAAATCTACGGCCGAACGTCCTTTTCGGCGGCGAGCCGTGTCTAATCCGAGCCAATAATACCAAGTCGGAAATCGCGTCTCCCGGCCGCCGCCGCCGCAAACAATAATATTACAATCGTAGTGCCGTTTTCGATACGACATTATCGCGCGTTTTCATCGATACGTCGCCGTTGTGTCGTCGTGAGAACGCGATTTTTCTTTCCCTTTTCGTCACCGCGTTATTCGTATACATATATTGTAATATTGTTTTTTATTGGTTCGTTTTCTAGACGGCCTTTGAACTCGCACGCGTTACGAAGACGACAAAACGTGCGCGATATGGGTCGCGACGGTAGCGGCGACGATAAACTCCCGTAGTGTACTCGTATAATATATCTTTCGGCGTGTTCGTCCCGTTATTATAAATAATAATAATAAAAGAACGCTTAGACGTGATCGCTATACTACATACGCGCGAGTCAAGTAGGTATATATATATATAATATGTATAATGCACGGATGACGATGACGACTGCGACCAGGACGATGACGATGATACACACGACGTCCGCCACACACGAGGGACATCTGCCCCCCTTTTTTTTTTTATCCACTTTAATTACCATCGACGTGGTCGTGTCTATAAATCAAGAGGTGACGTGCTGGCGCGCACACACACGTAGGTATTATTACGTAAATACGAAACGCGCGCCCGGTCTCTCGTTTAAAAACGTCCGCGTTTCGAGAGGGAACGATAATATACGTGTATAATATTATGATAATATGTGACGACGTTGCGAGCGATTCTCGTCGTAGCTACTCGTCAACTTTACCCGCACACACCACCACCGCACGTCACGACGACGACGACGCATGTGCGCGAGCGGTGAATTACGATTCTTATATTATTAAATTTACACGCGCACACACGCGACGTTTATCCATCAAACGCACGCGCCGCAGTGTTGGACGATATTATTATTACGTATTATTATATATGATTTCTAAAGTCGACGGCGAAGAAAACTGCGACGGCAGTGCGCGCGCGCGTTGCGGTGTATTTATATACCGAGTGAAAAACATAATGACGCTTACGAGTCCGGGAGAGAGCGAGCGAGCGAGTGACAAAAGTGTATATTACAAACAGTCACTTTTCAGTCAACGCGATGGCTCCCGCCGACGACGACGACGACGACGGTAGAAGAATCAAAAAAACGTCACTCGCACGCAATTAATAACTGCCGCCGCCGTCGTCGTTGCAGCAGCAGTATATGCGCGCGCGCGCGTGTGTGTGCACAGCGCACTGCGATGGACATGTGTTCGTCGAATTACACACATACATTATATTATTATATATATATACGGAGGCGCACAATAATGGCTGTCAACATTTATCACCGCGCGCCGCCCGGCAGATGTTCGACGCGAAAAAAAATAATAAAATATCGAATAAAAACGCGCGAGCGCGCGCGCGCTCGTAATAATATTATACGCGCAAAACACGAACATCCGAAGAAAACCGACGGCGGAATTTTTCATCGCGATGAAAAGATGAAAGAGAAAATGAAGAAATCCTCGGCGATCGCGTACGCGCGCGCGCGGGGCAGAACCGTGTGCGAGAAGGGTCGGTACGCGAGTCGCGTGCCTCCGTCAGACCCGCTGCAACCCCTTCGTCTTGACGATGCACTTTATATATACACGCGCGCGCGCGTTCATAATACACACGGCCTCTCTCCGCGTTTAACCCGCCCGCTCCCGCCGCGCCGCGGCCACGTGTAGTCGTTCGTAGTAATGTTGTCGGCGGCTAATTTGTCAAGAAACCCCAAAACCCGCCGCCGCCGGAAAACAAACTCTCCTCGCCACCCGAAATCGTGTGCGGTTTATCACTACGACCCGAGTAGTATACAATACGAATACACGACGTTATCGCGCCGCCGCCGCCGCCGCACAGAGTGATTATCGCAAAGCGGAGATAAAAAATCGCGCGGAATAAGAAAGTTTTCCTCTTCCCACTATCGGCGACGCGTAAAAATACAGAATTATAGTAATATATTTCGGTGAAAAATCCGTCTCGGCCTGGATTTCTGTGATTATTGCCGCGGACACGTCGCAGTAAAGTTTTTGCGCCCAGTCCCCCGGTCGGGGTTGGTTTTTTTTCATCTATTTTTTTTTTTCATTTTTCTTTATCCACTCTTCGTCATCCCGTCGTCGATTATTCTTACGTTATTTTTTCTTTTCTTTTTTAAATTACGCGCACTTTACTCTCGGACTACCCGCGGCGAAGGACACGACGCGCGAGAATCGTTTCATTTTTCGCGAAAAAATATGAGAGCTGTCACCGCCGCGGGACGCGCGCGCGCGCGCGTGCCCGAACGACGTTTTCTTCTCGTTTTTTATTTATTTTTTTTCCCCGGCGTTTTCGTTTTTGATGGACGCTGTCGATCAACGACCGCCGCGGGGACGCGCGCGCGAGCTAAAGGAAAAAAAAATATATATATATATATATAGATTTATGTAATAAAGAAAAAATTCGCCTACGCCCCACCGACGACTATAATTACAAGCTAAACGCTTTTTCTCTTCTCTTCTCCATCGGCGTCACTAAAAACAACATTTCGATATTGTTATAATGCGCGTTTCCCGCGCTGTCGTTTTATATTTATACGAAATGTACATTAATTCGCGTCGCCTCCGTCGACCGACTCGTGGAGATTAACAGTAATTAAAAGCGTCGTCACATCGACGTGTACGCATTTGTTATGAACATTTTCGCGTTTTCCGACCGCGCAGTCGACATAACGCGCTATTATCATCGTGCGGCAACGAAATAGAAACGGAAAATTAACGGTTGAAAAATTGAAATCGATTCGTCTACGTCGCCGATGATTGGCTTTCGTTCGAGTTGATTACACGTTCCGAGGAACGTGAATATTATTCAGCCGGAGCGCAGTCTTTTTTTGATGAGATTTTTTCACCTTCTATAATATGTAATAATATATATACGTACGTGTATATATGAATATTCAAACGGTGTTATACCATAACGTACGAACTCGAGCGCACACGTCAAAACACTCTCGGAGCGCGTACTTGAGAATTAATAACGCTAATAATAATAATAATCTAATAGTAACTTGTGAAATATTATATCGACAAACTATATATTATACGTTGCGTTTTATACAACACGGACGTGATGCGTTCCGAGCGCTGTTATGCCGCGTTAATAGAAGGCAAATTACCTCTGGACGCGTTTACGAGCCGACCAATTATTCGTTTGGCCATTATCCGGCGTTTCTTTTTTGGCACATGTCATACAACGTATAGCGGTGAGCGTGTGTTACCCTATATACTCGTATATTTCAAGGTTTTTCGCGATTCTGTGTGTTATACTCGTATGTGTGCGCGTGAAATCGTATTTATTTCCTCGGGGTGACCGAAGCCAAGAACAACTCGCGCGCACGCGCACGTCTGCTGTCCGCGCGCGTATTGGCGTGTATTATGTCTCCTTTGGGGCCCAGTTCACATTATATCGAACGCGATAAATCTCGCGGCCGCGTCACGTCGAATTTTTTTCCTTTTTTTTTTCGTGAATAACAGGGCTTAGGAGGAGAGCGCGAAATAACAAACGCGTGTGTTCCGTTCGCATAATGTAGCGGCGGCGGGACAAGGAGGAGCAGCAGCAGCAGCAGCAGCAGGAGCAGGAGAGAACGGCAGGGAAACCGGCGACGAGCGCAAACTCTATAATATACGCCGTATAATATATGTGCTATTATTATCGTCGTCGTCATTATTATTGCCACGAGAGATATGCACACGCGGACGGCAATAAATCAAGGTTTTGTCCGTCAGCCCCGGATCATCATAAACCTCTTTCCATCTTTCATTATTGTAGTTATTGCTGCCACACAGCCGCGGTCGTAAAAAAAAATAAAAAAATATATACATATATATGTACGATGTGTGTGTGTGTGTGTGTACTGTATATTGTATCGTTTCGCCATCGCGCACATCATTGTTAACACCACGCACGACTTTAATCCTCCGGTCCGATGCGCAATCATTAACGAAAAAAAAAAAAAATGGAAAAAAATACACGCGCCGCGCGCCTTTTTTACGCGTATTTATGTGCGTACGTATACACACACACACAGAGTCACATAATTTACACAGGTTTTGATAGTTTTATTTTTTTCTACTCGTAAATTATTCGGTTCGTACACGATTTTTTGATATTAAATAATATTGTTACGCGCGTAAATATCACCGCGATCGTTTCGTTTGCCCGCGCACACAATACATAACGTAATAGCCGACGCGCGATAGATATCCACGCGGTTCGTCGATAATATAATTACTATATATTATATTCCATAGAAGACGGGGGAGAAAACGTTTCTAACCCTTTTTCGCCATACCGTCTTCGTCGTCGGTATATCTCGTGCGCGCGCGCGAATAATACATAATTCAGCACGAGACTGCGGCTCGGAGCTTTGCCTAGACAGACAGACGGACGGACGGACGAGTGGAGAGAAATCGTTAGGATATAGAGCTACTCGAGTGAATTTCGTTTGAAAGCGATTTCTCGTTTTTCTTTTTGCACAGTGCCGTCGTCGCCGCCGCCGCCGCCGCCGCATGTATACGCCACACGCACGGTGTGTACACGCGTATAATATTATACGTCCGAATATAAACATTTTCATTTCTAGAAAAAGGTTCGGTGACTGGCGGCGATCCGTACGTCGTCGTGTGCGCGCGCGTGTGTGCGTGTCCGGTCGTCTTCGCCGCCGTTACACAACGGTTGACAGGGTTGTTTTTTTCTTTCTTTTTTTCTCTTCTTTTTTTTTGCTCCGTTGCAAGTGACGTTGAAGCCCGGCGCGACCTGTTCACGTCACCCACAGATCACCGGCGGCAGCGACGGCGGCGGCCGTAGTATAAACTATATTCTATACATGTATACATATATATTATATATACGTATATAAAAGCAGCGGCGGCGGTATAGTCGAGGAAATTGCTTGTGGACGTCGTCCCCCGGAAAATTGGAAAACGCGGATTGCCCGGCCGACGGCAATGAGTGACAGTCTTGTCATGCGGCTTTCTTTCTTTTTCTCGCCCCTCCCCGACCACTTCTTTATTTCCACTCTCTCTATCTCTCTCCCCCCCCCCCGACGTCTCTCCGTCTACCCTCCGTCTATTTCCTTTTGCCACCGTCGCCGCCGCCGCCACCCCCAGAGGTCCTCTTTTCCCATACATGTATATATACACGGAGAGACAGCTGTCCGCCGTTTTCCAACGGCGACGGCAGAGAAACAACAAAAGAATATCCGGTGCGGACGAGGAAATTTGTTACGACGACATCGGCGGCGGCGGCGGCGGCGCGAGTATGAAAAAAAATAAATAGAGACGCCGCGTCGAGACGGAAAATCGATCCGAACGGGTCGGTTGATCGATGACGAATAATATATTATGATACAAAATCATATATATATGTGTGTGAACACATGACGTGATATATACAGACGAGAGCCGGCGATCGCACTGATGATTGCGCGGCGTGATCGCACGCTCGCGGACGACAAAACGAATGTAATAATTCCAGTAAAGTGATATGATTGAAACGGTCGTCGTCGTCGTCGTCGTCTCGTCGTAGACGGCGGGTGAGAAATACACGCGAGGCGCGGGTTTATAGTGTAGGGGTCGGCCCGGTTGATGTACGGCGGGCAATGAGCGTTACGGATGGACTACCGACGACGTCCGCCGCGCGTTTATTTACCGCGATGCGCGGCTTTCGATCAACGTCCGCAGTCATAATATCTTTGCGCGCCGGCCGACCGAGACTTATGGCACCCCATCAAAACGTGACGGGCTCGGCGGCGGCGGCTTTTTCCCGATGTGTTTGCGTGTCCGTGCGTGCGTGCGTGTTTATAAAAGGACGGCGGGAAATAGACAGACGGAGAGTGAGAGAGAGTGAGCGCGCGCGTGAAACAGAGACCCGAAAAGACGAAATAAAAAGGATATTTTCCTTTTTTCCTATTCGTTTTAACGAGCTCGTTGCCGAATGTTTCTTCTTTAATCTCACACCGCTGTCACCTCGGTGGTTAGATGACTATTGTTTTCCTCTTCTCTCGCCGAGCTGTCTGTCTTCTCCGCCGTCGCTTTCATCCCCTCGTTCTATATTTATCTCTCGTTCTTTCTATATATACGTATATATCCCGTCCGTCCGTCCGTCTCTCTGCTCGTGTATATATCTGCGCTCCTGTCCGGAGACGTCAGTCCACCACGCGCGTTATTGGGTTTCGGCGACGGCGTTTTGGAAATCGACGAGAGGAGAAACACGCGAGCCCGCTCGCGCGCCCGCTCATTGAATATGCAACGGACGGCGGGAAACCCTTTGCGCGCCGGAATGACAACCGCGCCGGGCGAGTGACAGCCGAGTCATACGCCCTACCCGCCCGCTCTCAGTGTCTCGGCGCGCGCGGTTGACTTATCCGATCGTGTCCGTGACGTTTTGCCCGGTGGACCGACTCAAATTGACAAGGATTTTCTTCCGCGGTCGACCGCACCGCCATCACGGCCAGCTGCAGCGGCGACGACGATCCCGTTCTCGTCGCGCTCCTCCGACCCGCGCGCGGCGGGAGACGCGGCGAAAATTGTTGCTAGAAATCGACCGGACGCGATTTATATACACGTCGTCGTCGTCGTCGCGAAATTCTCTCGGCCGACACTTTTTCGTTATTGCGGCCAGCGTACATAACACACGTTCGAGCGGACGCTCGCGGCGGCGAACGCTTTACGCCCTCCGTGCCGCGACGACTGCGCGGTAAAGTGCGGTTTTCGGGCGTTTTATTGCCGCGGCTTTTGCGAAAAACAAGGGGGTTTAATATTTACTAGCGAACGTCGTCGCCGCGGTATACGCACCACTACTTGTTATGCATGAGCACTGTGGGTTCGCTGCAGCATCAGCAAAAGGATCTGCCCTATAATAATAATACATATAATATAGCCGACGCGGCCGGGAACAAGTATTGCATTTAAACACCTCATTGTGAGCGTAGCGCGTGCAGGGCCGGGGCACCGGGCGCTAAGGAAGAAGTTATGACCCCCCGGCCGGGGATCGCAATGATATTTTCGCCCTCGACGTTTACGACGGTCGTCAAATGGCATACCCGCCGCCGCCGCCGCCGCCGGTGGAAAATAATAAGAAAACTTCGCCGTTACCCGCGCGTCCGAGTGTAGTCGTTTTGCATAACCGGACGCCGTCTTGAAAATTGGTTTTTCTTTTATTTATTTTTCCTCCTTGCTTTTTTTTTGTTGTTGTTGTTCATCCCCGGAATTTACTGCGCCCTTATCGCGCGAGCGGCGGCGGCGGCGACGACGATATTATTGTTGCGCGTAGTTTAAACGAGTGGAGAGCGGATTTCGGTCGGGTAGAATAAAAACGCATATATTATCGTAGTCGAGGCGATACGGTATAAATAGGTCTAGGGCGATTTACGGCTCTCCCTCTCTCGTCCTGAATCCGCAGCGGGAGGGGGGTTTTTCTTTTTTTTTAGCTTGACCGCGCGAGAGAAACTTAATTGGACCGACGACGACGGGGCAATTCATCAAAAGTTTCCGCGGCGTTGACGGATTTGGGTTTTCTTGGTGGGACGCCCGTCCGAAGGATGCAAGTGACATCGCCGGCACCGCCGAGAGCACGCTCGTTTTGACGTTCGAGAGCCCGCACGTCCGCGCCAGATTAATTAAGATTCGGCTTTGTTTGTGGTCGCCGACGCGCGCGCGCGCCGAGCTCGGATCGTCGCGCCGCGCCGCGCCACGCCGGGTCGTGTGCGCCGAACGCGACGACTAGAAACGGCTCTCGCGGTGCCGACGGGCTGACGCGAGGGAATGATTGACGGACGGCGAGCGAGGCAACGGCGGCGACGGGGTTTTAAGGTCGGTTGATTGATATTCCAATTTGGCGGCGGGCAGCCGTATGCATACGCGCAGAGGGAATACACGGGGGAAAACGTGGTAAAGGGTTGACGACGAGAGAGGCGTTTGCCGGAAGGTCGGCCGCCTTTGATGTCAAATCCAGCGGCGACCGACTTGCTTAGCTCTCCGCCAAGCCGGCAGGTCTCGCGCGCGCGCCTTTTACCTCGTCGTCGTCGTCGTCGTCGCGACGACGACGTCCTGTTTCAATTATTGCAGCCGTCGTCGCGCAGGGTATATATAATGCGCGTGTAAACGTATTTTACTTGTAAACCGCTCGGCGTATAGTATATTATTATTATTATTATTATGTCGTTATTACCGCGTTACAAACAAAAATGGCGCCCCGAGCCTTTGCGGCGGTTATACAACGGTGGTTCGTACAACCGCGGCCTGCGGCGACCCCGACCGGGGCCAAAAAGGTTTTGATGGCAAAAGCTCTTTTAATCGCACATTACTATATTATCTTTATACGCCTTTTAGGAAAGAAAAAATTATTATTATTGGTTTTACTCGCGTGTTTGAGCGAACACTGTTTAGTTGGTACTCGAGGGGAGGAGGGGTCCATTTCCTCTTTGACTTTTCCAAAAATTTAAAAAACTGACGAAAAATCGACAACGTTTTCGATCAAATCTAATTTTTTTTTTTCAATCGGATCTTACAAATTAAAAGACTTGAAATTATTACAGAGCACTTATATTCGCTAGATATGACGCGATTGTCAAAATTGGCAGACTTATATAATTGTTTTACTAAAGCGATGAAACATAATAATTGGTTTCGATTTAAAAGACCAATTCACCAATATCGATCATCTATCATTTGTGTGTTTCATTTCTCCGACCCTATGTTTTTTTTTTTCATATAATTTATATTTTATCAGTATATTTTTCAAACAAAAATTATTTTCCCAGAACGTCACGAGAGAAAGATCCGTCCGTATCGTTATTTAGGCACGTCGACGTGTTGATATTATTTCAGTAGACTCGTTGCGTCTGGTCAATTGATATGATTGATGAATTAGTATTAAATTTTTTTGCGTTGTCCGTCGTTCACGGTTTATCGTAGACTCGATTTATTTTACCAACTGCGCTTTGAAAAATACAAAATGTCGAAATCTAAAACGGCTACACTCCGGATATTTCGGAATAAAAATGATTTTTTTTTAACGATTGGTTTTGTGGAAATAAATAGCCGATTAGCGTTTACTCGGAGTGCGTACGTACATTTCCTGCGCGCGTAAAACGGATCTGACGAGGCTATTGTATTTTTTTTTAGAAAATCTTTACAATCTTGATCGATATTTTACTCTTTCGTTAGTTTTTCGGTCGATAAGTCTGAACGAAAAAAGTCTGATGAAATTATACTCGAAATTTTAAGGGTCATATGAAACGTCGGAAACCGCCGATCGTGTTTACTGCTTTTGCGCGGTACTCTTTCGGGCACATAAGTACCTAACGTGTGTACGTCGGGCAGACAGATATATACAATTTAACGTTCAAAGGTATACGCGTATATTAAATACAATAAATAGTGTAATACGACGACGACGACGACGACGACGA